>MU182891.1:21672-112227 GCA_016904865.1 Pissodes strobi | reverse complement strand
AAAAATCTTAAAACCTGAAAAACCATGTAACGAATTATTTCGTTACAACTACTACTAGGTATTATATGCTCAGGTGTGCAGTATACAAAGGAAAAAGAAAAAAAATGGAAGTAACCGTAATAACACTTTAGAATTTTTATGGAAATTATCTCTCTCAAACATCTAATAGTGTAACATTAGCTTAAGGCTAATGACCACTTTGTTAACTCTGCTGAAAATCCCTCTAAGGCAGTGTGGCAAGTTACACAGAGTTATATAGTTTCATCTAAGCTGAAGAGCAATAATAATTGTAACATATCAGCAGATGATTTTAACAATTTCTTTTCAAGTGTTGCACATGATACTGTAAAGAAGATCCCTGTATTGCATGGTGATCCAATTCATATTCTTGCAAATCTAAATTTACCAGAAAACATGTTCTCATTTTCTCCCTTCTCCTTTATTGAAGTTAGAGATATCCTTGATAATTTAAAAAATAAAGCAAGTTGAGATATCTTTGGCCTAAATGCCAAGCTAATCAAATCAATTAAAAACATAATCATTAGCCCTCTTACTAAACTAATTAACCGAGGCCTGAAGGAAAATGTTTTTCCTGATGTACTTAAGGCTGCCAAAGTGATACCTATTTTTAAGAAGGGTAATCCTGAGAAGCCAGAAAACTATCGACCTATATCCTTCCTACCAATAATTTCAAAAATCTTTGAGAAATGTATAGCCACCCAATTGATAAAAATTTTTGATGAAAATAACTTATTTACTTCATACCAGTTTGGATTTAGAAAGGACAAGAATACTGTTATGGCAATCTTGGACTTAGTCTCTTTTATTTATGATTCTTTTAATAACCTAGAGTTCAGCAATGTCTTGTTCTGTGACTTAAGCAAGGCATTTGATTGTGTGCCACATAATATCTTACTGCATAAACTTGGCAAATATGGTCCTATTTGATGGGCAGAAAGCAGGTTGTGAGTGTGGGTGGGATGTCATCAGCAAAAAGTAGTATTACTATAGGGGTTCCCCAGGGATCGGTTTTGGGACCTATACTATTTTTAATCTACATAAACGATTTGCCATCTAAAGGTAAATTTACCCTTTTTGCTGATGACACAATAGTAGCATGTAGGTCAGATTCTCTTGAGACCTCATGAGCTTGAGATGAACATTTTGCAAAGTGGCATCCGCGACTGGTTTAACATGAACCTACTACATCTTAACGCTGACAAAACGAAGAGGGTCATTTTTACTCTAAGACAAACTGATCTACCAAGGGAGACCACAGTAAAATTTTTGGGTGTTCATCTACTAGACCCTCTTCTTCAATGGGACTTGCACATTGATACAGTGGCTGCAAAACTGAGGAGTATAATATATGCCCTATGTTGCCTTGCTGGTTGCTCCTCTGATAGTGCCCTGAGAACTGCATATTTTGGACTGTATCACCCTGTCACAACATATGCCATTTTGGTGTGGAGCCATGCTCCTCAAGTAAAGAGGTTGTTTGCACTTCAGAGAAGGCCAGTTAGAGTTCTTGGCAGATTGGGTTACTGGGATGACTGCAGATATGTATTTACAACTATGGGTATACTCACCTTACCATCGGTTTATATCCTGGAAAACCTACTGTGAGTGCAGAGGAATAAAAGCCAATATCAGGTGCATGGAGATGTTCATAATGATGGAACTAGAAGTTGGAACAAATTGGTTCCAATTTTCCGGAGGCTGACAAGATGTCAGGGAGGCCCTGGGTGTCTGTTAACCTATACAACCAACCAATTATACTGAATTGCCTTTACTACATTTTAAAAACAAAATGAAACAAATTCTAATAAGAAATGCAATTTATTTGACTGAAGAATATTTTAATTACATCTTTTAGGACTGATATATTTTTAGTATTTATTTCAATCTTTATAATTTTCAATACAATTGTGTACAAAAAATTTTAATATCTGTCTAGTTTAGTGTCTATTTTAGTTTTGGTGTTTATTTTATGACAGTTTTACCTTGACATTGATCTTTTCTGTTGACTTGTGTAAATACTATTGTGTATATTACACCAATAAATGAATTTGAACATATAGAATTTAATTTTAAGTTAAGGTTTTTTATAAATCGACCATCTATTGTAATATGCTTATGCTATGCTTATGTTATATAAATCTATAAATCCAGTTTTAGATGTTTTTACTGATTCCCCTCTTCCCTTGAATAAAATAGTTTGGCATCTTGTGGTTAATAGTATTATTTCAGTTTTTGAATTAATATGCACTGCCTGCGAAAATGAATAGAAAAATAAAATCTTCCCTACATACAATTTAAACTAACTATAATTTGCTAATTTACATATTTTTGAATCTCGACTGGCCACAGAATATATTGTTTATAAAAGCGAAATCGATGCTACGACGGTGACCGCGACGCGACGATCGAAACGCTGAGCGCCCGACGGCCTCCACTTGTAATCATGTCTAGTCTAAATCTGCCTTGCGCTGGTGTTCGGCGGTCTACTTAAATGTATTTTCGTCATGCAAATAGGTCGAGAATGTTCGTAAAACCACAAGAAGTCAAAGCCCATCCGTGCGCTATTCAGATCCACACTTTCTAGCTTAATTTAATAATAATTTGCAATACTTGCGTGTACTACGGTTTGCTACTCGAGTCCAGCGTTTTATAGAGAGCCAAGTTGAGTTTTTTAGATTTTTTTTTGACTCGAGTTATGATTGAAATTTTGACATTAGAGAAATAATATGGTTACGATGCTGGCGCGTTTCTTTTAGATAAACTTAGTTAAGCATTAGTTTGTTTTATTGAGAATTTTGTGGATAAGTGAATGTGTTATATGATAAACTAAGTAGATAATTCGGAATACTTAAAACCGTTTTATTTTTGTTTAGTATTTAATAGAAATTTATGGAAAATTATTTTGCTAAAATGAATTCAGTGACATATAATTAGAAAACTGTACTGTTTGTCATTTTATTTGTTTGACTGTTTCAATATTTTAAATTAGTATCTGTTCCTTCTATTGACAAACGTGTCAGCTGTGTGTTTTTATGTATTTTAATGAGTCAGTGTAAAGCAGCATTGTTTTCACTTTATATTCTAAATTTTATATTAGTAGGTATTTCTCTTTTTGTTTATAAGAAATATGTTTTAGAATTTAGCATTAAGTAGAGTAACTTGTGAACCCTTGACTTTCTACTTTGACGTGTGTAAAATCCATTTATTGGCATAAATAAATATTATGATTATGATTATGATGATTATGAAAACGAACCTCTAAATTTGATTTAAAGTTTTAAAAATAGATAGAGGAATTGTTTTAAGTTCAACAATTTGCAGAGCTGCAAAATACAATATATAACAAACCTAACTGTTTTCATGTATTCAAAAGTAAATGTAAAAGTAAACAAATTAAAGAAAAGCTTATGGAAGTTATGGCCTCCTTGTCCCTATAGCCACTATAAAAGTCGAGGGAAAAGTTTCATGAAATGTGCAACTGGGCATGTTCAATTTGGACAGCAAAAATGCATATGATCCAATCAAAATTGCATGATGCCAAAGTGTGGAAGAACAAGAGTGTCGTATTTTGCTGCAGAGTTAAAAGTGCATGAATGCGGCTTGGCCTTAACATTTTTCCAAGATGTGACCTCTTCAACAATTTATGTGGCATCTTAAAGGTTTTATAAACAAAGCAGCATTAATAAGAAACTTTTGATTAAAAAAATAAACAAAACTTTGTTTTTAAATCAATCATTATTTGAAAAAAAAAATGTAAGTCCTACATTTCCTTTTGATGCTCTATCACGACCAGCATTTATACACAAAGCACTATTGATCAGAACTGAAAAATGGAAAAAAAAACAAGCAAATGAGAACTATCTAGATGGTCACAATTACAGCCCTAAAGATGTCTGGAACTTAGTAAAAAGTTGTACTCCACTTTGAAATCAATAGTCACCCACATATTACAAATTAGAACTAAACCTGATCAACCAGTTTTTGTAGACATTCCGGGTAAACTAGTACGAAACCTTCCTAATTGTGACACATCATCGGAAGACTTCATTAAGGTTTATGTAAATTCAAATTCAGCTAAACTAAACTAACCTTTACAATATCAAATGTTACATTTAATGAGAACAGAGATTTAATTAAAGGTCTTAAAAACAACAAAAACAGTGGTGACTATCTTGGTCTTAATAGTAAAATTATTAAATGTGTTCCAAATGAAATAGTTTATCCCCTTACCAAACTTGTAAATTTGTTTATTAGAGACTCAATTTATCCATCAGTGTTAAAGATAGTCAGGGTAGTACCAATTCACAAGAAAGGGCCGAGTGATCAATTAGATAACTACAGGCCAATCTCCATTGTGCCAATAATCTCAAAGATATTTAAAAATTCCTTAAAAAATAGAATCATTTCTTTTTTTGAAACCTACGCTTTATTTAATTGTAATTAATTGGGATTTAGAAGGTCACATTCAACAACATTGGCTATGAATAAATTGGTCAAACTAGTAAATGCAGGATAAGATCATGGGGAGTACGTGGGGGCTCTGTTCTGCGACCTCAGTAAGGCCTTTGATTGCGTCTCCTTCAGGCTGCTAGTGAACAAATTCGAACATTATAAATTTATTTTTTTATTTATTTATTTACGGCTCATCCATTTACAATAAATTCCAATAGGGAAGATCAATTACAATAAAACTATAAAATTCATATCTATAAAAATTACAGCATTAAAATTATACTAACTGTATAAAATATACACAATAAAATAAGGATTAAAATATCACCATAAAGTTATATAACATTTCTTAATTTGCTCTTAAAACTGCGAAGCGAGATGTTAAACAGACAAAGATCCTGTTCCAGTATTAATTGATTGGCCTTAAGAAGCATTCTAGTAAGCGACTCATTACAACCATAATTAGTCGGGTGAAACGGAATTTTAAAGGCACAAGTGTGACGATTTCTTCTGACTGCAACATTGAAGTCAATTTCTCCCAACAACTCAGGACAGTCAATACGACTGTTAAGAATCCCATGTAAGAAAGCCACATCGAGCATCCCACGCTTGACCTCCAAAGAGTCCAAGTTCAATCGTGAAAGAATTTCCCCATAAGTAAATTCGTCCCTCACCAAACCCATTCTATAGGCAGCAATTCGAACAAACTTCCGCTGAACTCTCTCTATATATTGAATATGTACCTGATAATTTGGTGACCATATGACTGACCCATACTCAATAATAGGTCGAACCAGGGCACAATACAAAACCTTCAAAGCATGAACTGAGAGGCCAACAGTAAGACGTTGAATAAAACCTAACACACTCGTAGCTCTCACTACCATATTTTTGATATGTGTTATGAAGGATAGTTTACAGTCAAGAGTTAAACCAAAGTCCTTGATGACATCAGGGCTAAGCAAAGATATGTCATTCAACTTATAATCATGGGCAGCAAATGCACGCCGATAAAAAGAGACAATGTTACATTTCGATATATTCAGGTTCATTTTGTCAATGGAACACCATCTTTGAAAACTGTTCAAGTCAGCCTGCAGCAGAGAATAGTCATCCGTTGTGACCACCGATCGAAACAATTTAATGTCATCAACATACGTTAAAATATTGCTGTTTGATGCAAGGCAAGAGGTCCAGCAAAAATAGATTGAACAAAATTGGTCCGCAGTGAGATCCCTGTGGGACTCCTGAGGGAACAGGTATTGGACCAGAGATGCATTGTGCCGACTTTAGGAACTGAGTTCTGCCTGACAAAAAATCCTGAATCCAACCCAAAAAAGCACCATCAAAGCCCAATGATCTTGGTTTAGCGAGAAGAAGGCCATGGTTGACTCTGTCGAACGCCTTTGAGAAGTCCGTATAGACAGAGTCAACCTGACCATGCTCTTCCAGAGTTCTGATCACTGAGTTCTAGTAAAGGACCAGATTAGAGATTGTGGATCTGCCAGACATAAACCCATCTTGTTCTGGGTTAGTTATACCTTTTACATCCCATGCCAATTTCTTGCTGACCAGACTATCCAACAGCTTTGGAATCTCTGACTGCAAACAGACTGCTCTATAGTTCTCAACATTTGTCCTATGGCCGCCCTTAAAAATTGGCCTAAGAAAACTAGATTTCCAGACAGATGGAAGTATTGATGTAGATAGAGATCTGTTGAACAACTCACACGAAGGTTTAACCAAAGTACAGACGCATTTCTTCAAGAGCACCGCAGGAATGCCATCAGGCCCAGAAGAGAGCTTACATGGAAGACCGACCACTGCATCAAAAAGTTCAGATATTTCGACATGATATGAGGCAGCACCAACTAATTTAGTATCAAATTCAAAATTTGGGGTTTGAGTTGAGTCATCAGCCACATAAACTGAAGAGAAATATGTTGAAAACATATGGACTGTCTCCTCAATATCTCTGCTGCACTGATTATTAGAAACCACTGTGTCTGGTATGCTACTATCTGATCTAGAATCTCGAACAAATGCCCAAAAACTCTTTGGATTAGTGCCAAAACGGTTTTCTAATATTTCCAAATACCTCTGGTGGCAGACCTGGCGATACTCTTTGCACTGCAGTCGCAGGCGTGAAAACTCCATATACATTTCCGCAGACCGGGTACTTTTGAAATTAGAATTAGCCACCCTTTTACTAATGGTAAGTTGCCTCATATGTTGGTCAAACCACTTTGGAAAGCTAGAAGAAGCAATTTTCTTTTGAGGCACAAAAATGCTAATTAAATTACCCAAGATGTTATAAAATATTGAACATGCCAAGTACACCCCTGCACCCTGAAAAAGTTTCTCCCAATTAACATCAGCTAAGCAGTCATTAATTGCTAAAAAATCTGCCGATTTAAAATTATACACATATTCATTGCAAACACTATTCCTAAAAGTTTGACGAACGCAAACATCAATGCACAATGCAGTATGATGGAGACTATTTTCAAAAATTACATCTAATGCCTCTATTATATCAATTTTGTTAAAGTCACTAAAAACTAAATCTAACATTACATTCCTATTATTTCAAATTGTACTTAGCTGAGTTAAATTCATAAAAGCATTTGCCACTAGATTAGCAAAAGATGTTACTGGGCAGTCCACAGCAAGTCCAAACTCATCCACACTCCACTTGGCTTCAGGTAGATTGTAATCACCAACCATGATCATCTTAACATTGGGATACCTTTTCTTTATATCTTCAACAGAATCGCAGTGCCTCTGATATATCTCCTCGTTGGAAGCCGGAGGTATATAGAGACATCCGATAATCCAGGAGTCATCACCATGGTCGACAGCAACAAAAACTTGCTCCACACCCTTTTCAGCCATGATAGAAATAGCAGAAATTTAATCTCGTCATACCTTAGTAATAGAAAACAAATAGTCGACCTAAACGTGAAAATGTCAGATTTGGCAGATGTAGTCTGTGGCGTGCCGCAGGGTTCGGTGCTGGGGCCGCTGCTCTTTTTGATTTATATAAACTATCTCGAGAGTTGCGAACCCGGTGCTGACTTTGAGTTATTCGCCGACAACACAAATGTTCTAAAAAGACGAAAAGATCCTGACAAAATCAAAGCAGATATGAGGGAGACACAATCTAAAGTCACCAAATGGTTCTCGGGTAATATATTAAATTTGACTCAGTCAAAAACAGAAATTATTTATTTTTCTTTGCGACCTCTCCTGGGCTTAGAATCTTCAGAATTATGACTGGTCGTAGAAAAAATAAAGTATGCAACTCACATTTAATGGTTATTAAGACCCTCGCATTCGTTACGGCACTCGCATACTTTCATGCTTGTATCCATAATTAAATACTCGTTACGTAATACACTAATTCGTAATTCTTTTTCAGAATCCAGCTATTGCTGATGTTTATACTGAACATTCTTGCCAAGTAAATGTAGCCAAATATTCACCAAGTGGGTTTTATATTGCTTCTGGCGGTAAGTAATGTGTGATTCTTATTTATGAAATAATGCTTCCCCGCCCTCCCCGTCACGATTTTCTGAAAAAAAAAACTATAAATATAGTATATGCGTATGATGAAGCACGTTTCAATGAACGATTTGCGACCATCGTTTTACAATGAAACAATATTGATCGATGATATTAAGGCCACTTGTTTGCTGAATTTCTGATAATGTGTATTTGATAATCGAATACTCAATCGAATAATTGAAAATATCATTCTCCTCTGACAATGAACGAAACTTGTTTGTTAAGTTGCTTTAAGTGTCAAGGTAAGCAGTGTAGCAATGTCACTGGTACTTTTCCGCACGCGACTGCAGTTTACGAACGACGCACGCCAAGCGGAGTTCGGTAAGCAGTCGAGTGTGGAAAACACTCCGCATGTGTTAAGTACAATATTTTTTCTACAAGCGTTTTACCTTGGTACTACACACTCACAAAAACACTCAATCAAAATCCGAAAAAAAAATTAAACAATATACTTATTTACATTCAAAACCAAAAAGCTATCCTGGCGGAAATAAAAAACAGGTATAATTTTGTTGTTACACTTGACATATTTTTTTTATAATAATAGTAGTATGTCTATTGGTTTCTAGGATTTTAAAAAGTATATTAAAAACAAATCTAGTTCCTGATAAGTACAATTTTGCATATCTCCAAAAAAATGTTGAGTTCTCTATAGCAAAGATCTTTAACTGCATTCTTGTAAGTGTTTCGAGGATATCCTAGACTTAAGTTAAAACATGTACTGAGGAATTTTCTGAGTAAGAATGCTTTCTACTCTATAGAAGAATTTATCTCCTGAAATAAAAGTGATCTTGAATGAAATACCTATTATATATTATGTACAGATATTTTATTTATTTTTTGTTTTTAGTTATTACAATTTTATTTGTCTATACCAAATCACATATATATTTCATTATCATTACTTTATGTTTGTTATTCTATTGGATTGTATACAATAGTATTTGTTGAAGGTATGTACAATTTGTAGTTTTTTGTTGTATTTGTGACACTGTTCTATGCCTAGTTTGGCTTCTGTAACTCACTGTTGTAAGGAATAAATACAAGTTCATCTATTTATCTATCTTGAGTTTTTTTCACACACTTTTAATTGATCGAATTTTGCTAAGTTGTAGTGTTTTAGTTTTTAGCGTTGTATTTGACAATGCTAACATATGTTAACATGTCAATGGAAATAAATAAATAAAATAAAATTAATCGGACAACCGGTTTCTCTGCCGAAGTTTTGGCTACTTAAGACAAAACTGTTAACAAAGTACCACCTTAAAGTTAAAAAACTGTGTCAATCATAGAGAAAAAGTGCTTAGAGAGCCTTTTCATAAGGAAACATCGTTTAGTTATGGCCATAGAATCATTCGTTTTTTGTCAGGAAAACTTCGAATATGAAGATATCGGTAATTATTTTGATTTTTTATGTTTCATCTGTAAAAAATGTATCGTTCTTGATTTAGCATGCTGGGTTCAAGAATCAAATTTAACGCTGGCAACTTTTTTTTAATATAATCGCGTGATTAATTATTTGAAGCTAGATGTTAGGTCATATATTACTTTTTGCAATTTATGATGCTTTTGATGGCCCCTATGTTTACTCACAAAGTTAGTCTTACCTAAATTTTCAAAATACCTGATTTCTTGATATCGATATGCATTTATTGTTTCATTATTTTTTTTTAATGGATTGCAGGTTTGCTAAGGCTTTTTTTCAAATGTAACTAAAATGTGAGTTTGTGTTTTTAGTTTGTCTAAAATTATCCCAAACAAACGTACCCTAAAATAGTTATTTTTGTTACAAGTACCTAAAATGAAGTTTTTCAGGCCGAATCATTGCTGTTATTATTTAGTGTTTTTCATTTAGTTTTGTTACTTCGTGAGCGAGCCCCGATGAGAATTTTTAAGGATAATTTAAAGTTTTATTTCTGTTAGAATCTTAATCTTGTTGAAAATTGTGTAGATTTGGTTAACTTTCTTACAAAGAAAGTCATTTAAATTTATAAAATAAACTTTTATTGATTTATAATAACAACCTATTCATGTTATCTTTTTGCTTTGCTTTGTCACTGACTCTTTGTGGTTTATGAAAAATAAAAACATTTTGTTGTAATTTTTCATTGTATTGTGGTATTTTCTGTGTTAAGCAGTTTTAGACGCATGCATTTGGCTATTCCGTAGAATAACAAAAAATATTCCTATTAAAGTAAATATTCCACTGTGAAAGTATTTTTATTTATTATTTGTTTTTACTTTGCAAAATAGTTAAATTAATTTTTCTATAAAATTTGCTTTAACGTTCTAACACAAATATTATGTCCCATCCATATACCTTCTAACAAAAATAGAAAAATAATGCTAGTATCGAGTCTTGTTGAAAATGGTACAGATTTGGTTAACTTTCTTAGAAAAGAAAGTCATTTAAATTTATAAATTAAACTTTTATTGATTTATAATAACTTAACTTATTCATGTTATCTTTTTGCTTTGTTTTGTCACCGATTTTTTGTGGTTTATGAAAAATAAAAAAATTTTGTTGTAATTTTTCATTGTATTTTACTATTTTCTTGTTTGCAGCAGTTTTAGAGGCGTTCATTTGGCTATTCCGTAGAATAACAAAAAATATTCTCATTAAAGTAAATATTCCACTGTGAAAGTATTTTTATTTATTATTTTTTTTTCTTACTTTGCAAAATAGTTAAATTAATTTGCCTATAAAATTTGCTTTATACCCCATACGTTCTAGCAAAAAAAATAATCCCCATTCCTATACGTTCTAAGAAAAATTGAAAAATAATGCTAGTATAGAGTCCTAGTATGCAATTTCCAGTATGCGATCCTGGGATCTAAAATCGTTAATTCTGATATCCCGGGATTAACATAATCTCGATGAGAATTTTTAAGGATAATTTAAAGTTTAATTTTTTTTAGAAGCTCAGACTTGTTGAAAATTGTATTGTATTTGGTTATAAAAAATAAAAACATTTTGTTGTAATTTTTCATTGTATTTTAGTATTTTCTGTGTTAAGCAATTTTAAAAGCATTCATTTGGCACAAACAAAACGTATTCTCATTAAACTCGTTATTCTTATTCCACTGTGAAAATACTTTTTTAGTGTATTTTTTTAATTTTACAAAGTATTTAAATTAATTTTTCTGTAAACTTTGCATTATAGCCCATACATTCTAACAAAAATATAAACATATCCCTAGTATCGAGGCTATTATGCAATCCCCAGGATGCATAATAGCCTAGCGGGATTTAAAAACATTATTCGTGAGTATTTTTTAATTATTTTTTCATATATTGCAAAGTAGATAAATTAGTGTTTCAACAAAATTTTGTTTATACCCTATGCTAGGAGCATAGGGTATAAAGAAAAAATAATGCTAATATCGAGGTTATTATGCAATTTCCAGGATGCGATCTCGGGATTTAAAAACAACTTTAGTCCTGAGGCAGAAAGCTTTCAAAAGAAATATTTATTATGTTTAAAATAATATATTGCTAAGCCGATAAACCATTTTTTGATACATTTTTTTTTACAAAATTCACTTTTGGCAAGTCCATGCTTACATATTTTATTTCTTCTAGATCAGTCAGGCAAAGTCCGTATATGGGACACAGTAAACAAAGAACACATCCTAAAAAACGAATTCCATCCATTTGGTGGGCCAATTAAGGACATTGCTTGGTCTCCAGATAATCAGCGTATGGTGGTGGTTGGAGAGGGACGAGAGAGATTCGGACATGTTTTTATGTCAGAAACCGGCACTTCCGTAGGCGAAATTTCGGGACAATCCAAGCCGATTAATTCGTGTGATTTTAGACCAACGAGACCTTTTAGGATTGTAACCGGAAGTGAAGATAATACTATTGCTATATTTGAGGGGCCACCATTCAAATTCAAAATGACGAAGCAGGTAAGGGACGACTTTGTAATGCCCTTTTATTTTGCAAGCTAAGCTACAGAGAATTCGGCCCGAGACAAAAATGTTACAAATTTCGAGCTCTACATTTTTTGTCCTTAAGGCAAATCGATTCCATTTTTTTTTCAAGATGGCATCGACTCCGAAACAAACAATTACTGTAATGTATATCATTTGCCTTGTTCCTTGAGTTACAGGTTACAGTCCTATGTATTCTGGTATAAATCAGTTAAGAAGAAGTAATTCTCATTTGGGAGTTTAAATTCAAAATTCAAATTCAAAAATAGCTTTGTTATCATAACATTAGTTGTTGACAAAGCCCTGTAAAGTTAAAATAAACAAACAAAATAAGGCAAAATTAAATATAAAATATACAAAAATAACATGAATTAAAATATGTATTAACAATATATCAGAGAGAACTTATGGAAAGACACAATTGAAATATTCATCAAGAGGAGTATAGTATGCTTTAGTGGCTAGCAATTTTTTTACAGTCTTCTTGAATCTAATTACACATTTTATAGTCCTAATTTCAAGAGGTAGGTGACTACATATTTTTCCCCCATATAAATAAAAGAATTATTCACCTGCTCAGTGTGTGGAATGGGCAGCCGGAAGGTGTAAGTCAGTCGTGTTCCAAAAGAATTACTTACGACAATTTCTTTCTTTTATGTTTTTAAAAGCATTACTTGCCGTTTGTAGGATATATAGAGAGTGGATCGTCAATATCCTATTTCTTACAAAATGCGTAAGACAAGAAAGACTCTCGAGTCCTTACTCCACAAAGGGTTCTAACCGCTCTCTTTTGAAGGACAAATAGTGAGTCAAATAGATACCCAGCACATGAGCCCCAAAAACAAATACCATAGCTAAGGTGAGACTCAATAAGTGCATAATAAGCATTTTTTGTTATGTGAAAATCTAAATTTTTTGATATCACTCTCAGAGCATAGCAACCAGAAGAAACTCTATCACTAACTCTAATATCAATTGTAAGACCTAAAAATTTATTTGAATATTTTGCCTGGATGGGTTCGTCTTGTAAGAATACGTTATCCATAGAACACTTAAAACTTAATAATAGTTTTAGAAACATTAAGGCTGAGATGGTTTGCATCAAACCAGTCCTTAACCTTAATCAGGTGAGTGTCCAAGATCCTTTTTAGCTGTTCTACATTTTTCATGCCATAAAATGGTGGTATCGTCGGCGAACATATTTACCTCTCCTCTTATTGATAATAGAGGCAAGTCGTCAATATATTAAAGGAAGAGTATAGGCCCCAAGACAGAGCTCTGGGGACACCCAGATAAATGTGTTGCTCATCTGAACAGCAGCCCTTGAAATTGACACTCTGAACACGACCGGATAGGTAGGATTCGAACCAGCACAAGAAAGAGCCTCTAAAGCCATACCTCTGCAACTCACACAGCAGTAGTCTACGATCTACACTGTCCAAGTCATTGTAGTTATTGCAATCATTCATGTAACCTAAACAAGCCAACAACCTAACTAGAAAAAAATCAGGAAAATATATAGAAAACTGAAAAAAATAAGGGAATACATAAGAAACTGGGCAAAATTAGAGAAATGAAAAACAAATTTAGAATGAGTCGGGAAGAACTTTTGATGTATCATTGTAGGAGCCAATATTATAATATTGCGTTGGAGTTATTTTGTTTTCTAACCCTTCAGTAGTTGGCTCACCATAAGTCATTGAAAATGCTTTTGTCGAGCGAGGAAGTTCGATCAATGAAGAGTTAATTATTGAGAATCGTCTTGAAAAATTATTTGTTGTTTATACACAAGTATACGACGGTGTTTGGGTTATATACACTAAACAAAGTATTTCAACGACACCTCGGCCAATGTTATAATAGAAGAAAAGGGCTTTGAAAACGAAATAATGAAAACAAGACTAGACTAAAGATTAGTAGTCACTAAAGACTTCCTGTTTTGTTTGTTTTTTTTTTCAGTTTGTTAGATCTTGCAATTAGCTCAGCTTATTTTCTACACTGTTTCGTACCTACTGTATGTCACTAAACTTTTAATTGGTTCTAGATTTGCTTCTTGTTTATAATAATAATATTTTATTTTCTTAACAGCTTGCATCCACTGATAAGCCAATTTGACATAGTACTTATAAGTTAGAAAAATTTATTTAAAATCTTAAGCCATAATATTACAAAAAAATAATCTCGAAGATAATAAATACAAAAACTTATGTAGTAGTATGTAATGTAGAATTGGTTTCGCTATTGTAACTGCCATTACAAATCATGTTAAAAATACCCAAAATAATGGGTTTTAACAGAAAATGGGTAGAGAAGATGGATAAATGGAATGTAGGAGATAATCTGATCAGTCGATAAAAACCCTGGAAGTGTTCACCTATTTCAATAACAATTTGAAAAAAATAAAATTAATTGTGACTTGGTAATGGCATTGGATTTTATTAAGGTCAATTAAGTATTTCAAAACCATCGACATATATTTAAAATTAAAGGTGGCTTTGATAATGAAATTATACTTTATTAAGGTCAATTGAGTATTTCAAAACTTTTGACATATTTTTACCATTGCATGTATTATTTTATTTACCTGGTTTTCGCCCAAGTGTTTTTTTTTTTTTTTTTTGATGAATTACAGCAAAGAAAAGCTTGTCGATGATTTTCATATTAGGGGAATCCGTAATGAACTCTTTTTGGCGAGTCGACTTATGCAGGGCGCTATCCGGAACGTCCGCATCCGGACAAGAGGAGTTTGTAAAATTTATTAGAAAGGTTTATGCAAACGGGTAACGTAGAGTACACAAAACTATTTCGAATTAGACCTTTTCGAACTGGAAAATCCTTCCACTCGTCAAAAGACAGTTGGTGATGCGGCAGATGTTAGTGAAAGACTCAGTTTCATCAAGAACTTTTTGGAGATTTTGAGCAACGTGTCGAATTTTGTAACTAGGCGCAAGGTAAAATAAGGGTAAATTTTGACTTTTTAGTAATGTTTTGTTCTCTGATGACACTACCTTTCATAAAAACAGATTTGTGAATCGCCATAACTTTCACTATTACTCGAATCAGAATCCAATGATATTTAGGCAGATGGTGGCCAACATAGATGGTTAATTATTGTGTGGAGGGGCATTATTGAAGAACATGTTATTGGTCCTTATTTAAACACAAAACACCCTCATACACTGAGACCTCAAAGACCTTCGAAAACGTCAAGTAATTCAAAATATCGTTCTTGTTACCTTTTAAAAAAACAGGAGTGATTCTTGACTGTTTCCATATCTAAGGAAACATTTATATTACAAATTATGCCATTTGGTTTCGATTTATTAAAATATTTTAATTAAAAATGTTATTATTTTCTTGCATTTATTGTCATCCCATATTCATAACCTATGCAGGTTCTTTAGTTAAAATTTAATTAATGTATTGGGCAACTGATCTGTGTTTTCTGGTTAAACGACGGGGAAATTTGGGATTTTCTGTCTGTAAAATGTGTGCCAATACAGGCATAAACTGCCTTCTAAAGTCTCATTCTAGCCACAGTAACAACAGTTTCATATAAAAAATGCATTACTTTCAAGCTCCTTGTCTATGTTTCCACATATGCATTAAATCTTTACTTTCGTCACATGAAAACTTTCAAGAACAATGCAGTAGAATTCTGATTATTATGAGCGTACATACTACCTTGCTCACACTTTCTATTTCCAAAGTTGTGTCATCAGACAAAAAGATATATTCTTCCAATGTTTTTAACTAAAAGCAAGTCGTTTGTCAATATTATAAATAGGAGAGGTCCTAAAAACTTTCCTTATGGCACCCCAACTAATATGCTCGTTTAACAAAACGTCACCTCCCATATCTCTGGTTGCGATATCTAAATTTGTTGCAACACGGTAGCTTTGTAAAGAATGCAGTCCTAAAAATATGCTTTCCGTAATTTTCTTAAAATAAGTTACTAGAACCTTCACTTTATTTAATCAGAGTTTCGAAGTATTTGTCATTAATCAATAATAAAATATATAATCTGGTAGGTCAGTAACATTCATATTGTGCCAAATCCGATCATCTGGCAGGTATTTCTATCAGTTCTGGAAAACTTCGAAAAATGTGGGATATTTGTTACCACAATACCGACAATAGGGAACTTGGAACATTTTTTTTTATTTCTTTAATACATTTGCCTACCTATAGAGACAGCAAACACCAAATATCAGCCCTCAAATCGCAATATTTAATTTGCAATAAAGAATTAAATTGTGACCGCAAGCTATTCATTTTAAACGACACGTGACGTCACGCCGCCGCTCGTTCGATCGGAAGGCAGTCATTGACATATTATCTTAAAATGTCAGTGAATGCAGTACGGCAAACACAAGTATTAAAATATATACGTTTATTACTGCTTGTCGTTGAATTACCAGGGTGTTTATTAGAATTCGTGTTGTTTTGTACTTTAATCTGTGCTTTAATATTAATAATAATAATGGAAGCAACACAAACTTATTAACTAGTTTTTCTATAAACCTACTTGTCAGGTTTAACACCGCGAACTTCAGCAAGAGAAAAACTTTTGGCATTTTTTATGTAAGATGCCACCATAAACATATCCACTAGTGGTAAATTGTCAGACTGTCCTTTAAAAAAATGGGCGTCAGTCATTTTGAAAGATTAAAACTAGACAACTCAGACGTTCCCTGCTCTGCCGTCTGTCAGGCGCGACGACAAACAAGCTACTTGACGTCACAACCGGTCCCAGCCAAGGACGGCGCGTTACAAGAATAATTTGAATTATGCAGTTTTTAATTGCTTATATTTATTATACAAAAATAAAAAATTAGTTTCTTTGTGAACTGTGGTTCTTTTAATAGTATTAAATTATGTTTGTGAGTAATATTTTTCAAATTTAAATTTTATGCAAGTTCCCCATTGTGTCAAAATGCTAAAGGCGATTGATTCTTTAAGTCATTATTTCACAATAATTTTAGTCACTGGTTTTGGTTCAGTACGTGGAGAATTTGTATTTTGTAGGGATTTTTAAATTTTTTTGAATACGGGATTTATTGACAGGTAAGAAGTAGAAATCACTTTTCTTATTAAAGAACCAAGATCCATTACACTGTTGTTGAATTGTGACGATATGTCTCGTCTTTGCCCTCTTTTAAAACGTTACACATTTTTATGCATAGCAATATTTTGTTTTTTTTTCTGGGAAATATTATTATTGATTATTTTTGGTAATTGCAATCTTGAAATCAACAATGACCACTACCGCTAGGAGCATAAGATATAGAATTGTCACTGCACCTATTCAATGGCATGAGTGCATTGATAGTCAATAAATTCATATTTTTGATGGATAATCAAAGATTAAGTTTTATGAAACAAGAATATAGCATCAGATTCTTTTCTTGAAACACAATATCAGTAGTTAAAATACACAATGCCCATGCACAATGTCAAACCTTTAAAAATAGAAAATCTTCAAATTCAAAGAGTCAGTAGGTAAAATCATACAAGACATTCAATAATATTGATCAGATGAGTAAAGACCAATCATTAAAATTATTGGCGATAATTCTTCTAAAAGTTAAAAAAAAACTTCTGCCAATTAGGTAATTTGGTCTCCCTCTTAAACGCATCGGCTGGTAATTGGTTAATTTCTTGGGGAAGCAGATTAAAGACGTTATTTTTTGCAAAGTAAATGAGAATTAGGTAATATATCCTTGTTACTTGTGTTATGTTGTTCAATGCCAACATGTCTGAGAAAGAAAATTTCTTTCGGCTGAGCAAGAAGGTGGCAGACTTTGCAAGAGAAACACTTTGGTAGCCCACTTCTTAACAAGAAATTCAACATGAAGATATCAAGTCAACGTGCGATCAAGGCTGCATACTCATTATTGACAAGATAGATAATTGATTATAAACCACTCTGTAAGCTTTGTCCGTGTCTCCTCCGGCAGTGCCTGAGCCAAACAAAAATCCGTATAAACCTTTAGAGCAATAGTACCCTCTGCGAATAGAGTAATATCGCTGCTAGGCATCTTCTTGTATCATTAATGTGGATAAGGAAAAGAACCGGCCCCGCAACGACCTTTAGGAAACTCTAAATTTTGCCTGAAGTGCTTCCTTGAGCAGGCACAAATTGTCGTCTATCGATAAGACAAGATTTGAGTCAATTAATACTATTACCACTAATATTGCAGCTTCTGAATTGGAAGCGACACAATCGAGTGCTTTTTTAGTCGCAAAACTAACCCGAAGTTACCACGTCCCTCAATCCGCTTATTTATAATTCCAACCACACTCGATTGCCATGCCGGAAGCCACATTTACCTGCATTAAACAATAATTGGTTTGGTACTTTACAAAATTTTTCTCTTCAACTATAGGTAGAATGGATATAGATCTAAAGTTTTCAAGACCTCTTATGGAGACATTTTCAGACATATTGGAAACAGACCTTTGTAGTTCATAATTTTGTTAATATACATAGATTAAAAATAAAATGCCTATACATAATTAACAATTTTCAGTGTTCCGATTATTCTATGTTTTATCTTATTTTTATTTCCAGTAGAGTCACCAGTTATTTTTAGATTCAAAACAAGTTGTGTGCTTTCTGCGTTGGGCGTCTAAATATAATTTCACTGAGATAGATACATTTATAATGATATTCGCTTTTATAAGATTCTCTACACGTTTGTTTGTGATATATTAATATATGAGTAAATATTGCAATGGTTTGCCATCGTTTCCAGATTAACTAAACGAAAACACATTTTTAGCACCATTTTAAATTGCTGTAGTTTAAAACGAACTAACAGATTTTAATGCGCTTTTCAGATTTTGAGAGATCATTTCATGGAGATACGTTGAGGTGCCAGAAAATAGTCCAAAAATTTAAAAAGTTTAGGCCGTTGCATTTGCATCAATTCTTATTTGTTATATTACATAATATGCGCGATTTGTCCAAGTCTCGAGACATTTTTGTCAGTTTTTTAATTGAAGTCTTATGACAAAAAATATCGATTTTTTTCAAAAATTGTATTTTTATGTAAATTCGCTAATTCGTTTTCAGACTACAGCAATTTACAAAAATGATGCTAGAACTGTGGCAGTTTATTCTGAGACTGTAGATTATTATTCATATTTTAATGGTAAAATCAATTACCTATTCTTATAAGGTTTCATATAATGCACTATCAAATGTTCAACCTCGATTAATAGGGGAAATATAGTTAGTTTTAAGAGTAAAGTCACATTAATGTCTTTCCTATTCAGATCCATATTTTTTTACATCTTTGCTACGTTTACACGAAAACCACGTGAAAAAATTTCGTACACTAAATCTTTTAGACGAAATTAACACGTCCTTTTTAAAAGTTATTTTAACGTTTCCAAAACCAAACTTGTCAACAAAAGTATTAACTAGTAATGACCTTGTCACTACAGGAAAACATTTTTAAGAACTGGAAATTTGGTTCCTTTGATTAAAAAACGAAATACTTATGATGACAGCGATGCCATGATGGTAACAGTTTTAAACTCTGTTAATGCAAATCCACGAAATTCTCTTATAGCAAGACAAGCGAAACTAGTATCAACAAGTCAGAGCTGCAAAAAATGTTCATAGCTAAAAAAAAATAAAGTCTTTAAACCGAAAATATTATACTCTGGAGCAAGGTGGGTGACGACGCCCATAGACTTGAGTTTTCCTTATCGTTGGGGAAGAACGTTTTAGAAAATGATAACTTTTATAGGAACATAATTTTCATTTTGAATCAACCTTTACCACGAAAGATGTCATATCAACTCAAAATTTCCGCTACCGGCATTCTTGGTCCAAATTTTATCGATGGGAGTCTAAACCAGGACAAATACTTGAAAGTGCTAGGATGATTCGAGCGTAACTTCTTAGATAATATTCCTTTCCACCAAAGGCGATCAGTTTACTTTCAACACTGTGCATTCCACTCAGAGAGTTACTGCATAGATGAATGCCACATTTAATGGTAAATGGCTAGGAAGATCCGGACCAATTCACTTGTCGGCAAGGTACTCTGACCTATCAATTTTAGGGGACGTCTTAAGAATTTAATTTATAGTGGGCCCAATGATATAGTTGTTCCAAAGGGAAGGATAAGCCGAGCTGTTCGGTTAATACATTGCAACACATTCAGAATAGTTTTGAAAAATGTAGACATCTGATTAAGAAATGTGTCGCTTAGTTTAAATTAGCGAGCTAAAACTCCAGATATGGCATAATTCCGAACAATGTATTTGCTGTAACTTCCAAATTAACCGTACTTCATTAGTGGCGATTTGTTCCAATTTTGTTATAACTGACCCTGCATAATACCGATTTGAGTAAAATTTGGCGAGTTGTCGTTTCGGACCATGCAGATCATAATCCCAAAATACGGGTTTTAAATTCAAAAAATGTATCAGGCTCAATAAAATTGGTTATAACAGGCACACACACGTTAATAAGTATAAAAGACTTCACCCACTATAGAAATTCTCTATTTTCAAAGCTTTGTCAAAATCATTTATCCCGACTACGAACTGATGTCAGATGAACTGAGTGTCATTCAACAGAAACTAAAACTGACTCAAGGTTTGTCACCTGGACTTAAACAACTTCTAAACTGTGATACATTTTGCCAAAATGCGTGTAAAGGAAATTTTGGAAAAAGAAAATACTATTAGTATCTACGGATATTAAGTGCAGACTTATCAAAGCTTCAAATTTTGACTATGTGTTTACACTATATAAAATGTCCACAATATTATTTATTTTTAATACGCCTATTTATTACTCTCAATGGATAATAAATAAAATATCAAGACAATCTTCTAAATAACGAAAAAAAAAATACGAAATTGCAAACCAAATTTCGTTAATGGGTTTTTTCAGTTAGAAGGCAAATATACCATTTTTCAGGGCATCAGTTGATTAACCCATGAATAGATAATAAATGCAGTAACTTCTTGCTCATGTTCATTGAGAACCGCTCCAGTGAGCGGCCAAGAGGTTCTTACGTTATATGTAGCTTGGGGTGAACTAGTAGGGGGTCGCGTCGACTCTGCAATGCTAAATGATGGTGCTCTTGTTATAGATAACGGTATGCTATAGGTAAAAAACACAGACAGGTAACAATAAAAAAGTATGACAACGGTATGTGAAGTAAGTCAGTAAAAACGTCACTTTTTACTGCTCAGATTTTAACTTTGTATCTAAAAAAACTTCAGTTGTAATAGAAGCTAGTTCTCGGTAGTCAGTTGAGTAGTTCTCAATGCGAATCTAACGTTCTTTCTACTTGAAATTCACTCTCGCTTAAAAATCTAATTTAGTTGTTTGTTATTTTGTTTCGTGAGTTGATCGGCGACAGAGTGAGTTCGTAGAGTCTCAAGTAACCGGTAGAAATGAGATTGCGAGCTCAGAAAAGCAACCTCCGTCGTTGACATGGCGCCCAACGTTGTAAGAATAATAGTGAATTATTCAGAACCTATCCCCATTATTTTCCTACCTTGCTTTCACCTTTCACAGCATAATTTTTTTACAGGTTTTTTTAAGAAAGTTTCACAAGACTGGTGAATAATTATTATTTTATTCTATTCTTTCAACCTTATTATTAACATTTTAATTAAAGGGTTTGAAGGATTCACATATTATTTATTAGAGTAGAGTTTATAGCTTCGAGAACATTGAACCGTTCAATACTCGAAGGTGTATAGAGTATAGGTAGGGGTACCTTAACTTGATTCACAATAAGTTGATCGGAAAGGTTTTACTTTTGCACAGATAACACAGTATTATTGTAAATTGCATATTATAATTAAAATATATGGTGGTGTGCATTAAGTATATCGGTTATTCCACAGAATCTGGATAAAAATAGATCATTATTCAAGGTAATTAATGTTTACGTTAGGAGTTTCACAAAAATGATTACATAATTTCGGGTGAAACTCGCTGTGGAATTATTATTCTTCTTATTATATACAATATAAAAATTAATACTGCAAATTATTATCGAAAAAATGTCTGACAACGGGAGTGATAGGGATGAATTTTTTGATTCCTATGAAGCATTGGATGACTTGATATTCTATTCTAATCTTCAAACTCCTGTATAAGCTTATGGGAGTGCAGACCGACCCTCGCCACGTGACAGCAAACTTCAAGTTAATTTTAAAGGGCAGCCAGAAAAAAATTCAAAACAAACAGATAGAAGAAGCTTAAGCAACCCAAGCAATTTAAGAATAAATTCAGATCAATATTCGTGTAATAAGCAGTCTCCATCAAATCCATTTCGCCAAGAATAGTTTTATGAAAACTCTACAAACCACCTAATCAAGGAAGAAAAAATAAATCCCAGTTCAGACTGAAGTCAATATGGAAGCTAATTATATCCAGCGTAATTCGTCGCCACCAAATTTATCATCAGAATGGCAGGCGTCTGCATTTCTTCAAGCAGTACAGACAATAGCAAATAGTTTAAACAACAAGTTAAAACCGCGTCCAATTTTCAGAAGCTTAAAGAATACTTTCTCCAAAATAATATATCTAATGAAGACAGAGTGGACGTCGCCACACAATCTCTGAAGAATGAAGCAGCTAAATGGTTCCAGGCGTATCGTAATATACCAGTATCTTGGAACATGTTTGAATTTATTTTCAATGAAAGATTCAATAGCACAGCAACTATAGCTCAACTAACAACCCAGTTATATAGTAAAAATCAAAGTTCGACAGAATTATGCAGTGTTTTTATATGAAGGAAACAAGGTCTTTTCTATCGCTTATTACCACAAGCACCAGAAGCATTGCTAATCAGTATTTTAATTGAACAATTTGTACCTGAAATCCGATCAAGAATTAGAGGACTTAAGTTCGAAAAGATTCAGCAACTGTTTCAAATAGTTACCACTATCGAAAAAGATTTGACCTTTAGGCTAATCCATCCGAATCGACTACAAGATCAATCAGCTCATAATGAAACAAATCAAAGGCATTCGTTCCTCACTCAACTAGCACAGCAGAATTCCAATATATCATTATCAAATCCGCCGAGTGCCTGCAGATATTGTAATGGATGGCATTTTCACGGTCAATGTCTCAAAAATCCAAGAAATCAGTCAACTATACAGAATACCGACAACCATATTCAGTATACAGAGCCTACACAAAGAAATTATTATTCTAGAACGAACGATAGAAGGCCACGAGATCCAAATTCGGAAAACTACAACAGGGAGGGTCGACCACCTGCACCTTCCCAGCACCGATAATAGAATAAAAAGAATGTCTTTGTGTAGTATGGGCTATAAAAAAATATCGAATATATCTCGAAGATAGAAAATTGAAATTAATCACAGATAATCGTGCTCTTTTATGGTTGAATAAAAATTCTGATGCAAGAGCAAAACTTACACGCTTGTCGCTGCTTTTGGTCGAATTTTCATTTGATATCGAACATTGTCCAGGAAAATTAAACGAATTGCCTGACTTTCTTTCCAGAAATTCAAGGAAAGAGACGATTTCTGAAGAGATGACAGATTTAACTAGATTGTTTCCTTCAGATAACGAAACCTCATATGTTAACATAACTCAATCAAATATTAACAATATTATAGACTCAGATGTTCTTGAAGTAAAACTGATTTCTCCAATTATGGACGATTCTCTTTACCAAGAATTTTCTAAAGCTCAAATATATTCACAAAGAATACAGCAAGATATAAGTATCTGATTCTGAACAACAGTTTTTTAATTTTTATATTGTAAAAAATGACCTTTTGTTCAAGCGTGACGGAACAAAAATATCGAGCACTGGGACAAATATGTGCCCCGCGTTCTTTTTTGTTTAAGGAACAGAACAAATGCTGCAACCGGGCAATCCCCAGCAGAGAGTCTTCTTGGCTACTCTCTTCCGACTCCAGGAGACCGTAATCATCCAAATTTCAAAGTTCCCATACTCAACCATGGTCATATCAGAGAACAACGGCTAGAAAAAATTAGAAGAAAGCAGAAAGAATATCAGAAAAAATATACCGAAGCCATTAAAGAACCCCAAAGTTTTAAAGCGGGTGACAGGGTAATTCAGAGATGTTTCAGAGATGAAGTATTTGGCTTGTCATGGGAAGGCCTTTATGAAATAGTTACAAAACTAACTGACAGTGTGTACATAATAAAAAGAGGCGATGCAGAGATTAAAGTGCATATTGATGATCTGCGTCAGCTTTCAGAAAAAGAACCGTTAAGTTTTGAAAACTACTGTTCAGATACTGAGTCGGACGAATCTTTCGATGAAGACCAGAACCCTAATGATGAAAACGAACATTGCAATTGCAGAATCCTTGGGAAGACGACGACTGCGACAGATTATTTGAGCGTCTTGAACATCAAGAAGAAGAAGGTTCTGAAGTACAAAGCACTATACTGTCCAACGAAAATTGTTATAGATGACGGTATGCTATAGGTAAAAAACACAGACAGGCAACAATAAAAAAGTATGACAACGGTATGTGAAGTAAGTCAGTAAAAACGTCACTTTTTACTGCTCAGATTTTAACTTTGTATCTAAAAAAAACTTAAGTTGTAATAGAAGCTAGTTCTCGGTAGTCAGTTGAGTAGTTCTCAATGCGAATCTAACATTCTTTCTACTTGAAATTCACTCTCGCTTAAAAATCTAATTTAGTTGTTTGTGATTTTGTTTCGTGAGTTGATCGGCGACAGAGTGAGTTCGTAGAGAGTCTCAAGTAGCCGGTAGAAATGAGATTGCGACCTCAGAGAAGCAACCTCCGTCGTTGACACTTTCATTCCCCTATGTGCGACCCGACTTCGATCTGAGCTTTTAGGTAATTAATAGGATGACGCCTCCCCCCTCAAAAAAAAAGATCCACGCCTGGAAATACTGGAAATTACAAAGTGAGGCCCCAATCGCCGAAATACCCAAATAGCATATAGTTTACAATAAGGTAGGATAAGGCCAATGAAACAAACAAAGAAATACTTCAGATCAACCTTGTTGGCTAAAGGACCTCGAGCGTCCATCGCATTAAAAGATCTTAATTTCTAGCACTAAAGATGACGATGAAATGTGGTTTTAAATATCCGTTCTTCTTAGTGCATTTCAGCTTTATCCTTTATATTTAACTGTAAAATTATGTACCTGTGAGTACTAATTGTATAGATAGTCAATTTGATCTCATCTTGTACAGGACGTTAGAAATCAAATACAAAGTTTCAAATTGAAGAGGTGACGATTTCCATATTTTGGACTTTTCAAAATATGCCAAAAGCGTTTCTTCACCTGAACTTGCCTCTAACATTTTTCAAACCACACCATTTCATGACCTGATTGATTGTACGAAAACTCGTACTGTTGCTTTGGCTTACTATATATTGTAACTGAGAAGTGATTTTATTAGCAGCTTCTTTGATTTCCCGGGTGAAATTCATTTTCTTGACCACTTTCCATGTAACAAGATTTAAACTTAGGTACTTATTAACAAACGGTCGAATTTTAATTACCTTAGCAACAATAAACTAATATTTTATACATATAATAACATCAGAAATGCGTTGATTATACTTCGAATGGAGTTGGTAGAAAAAAATAGCGCTAAGAGTGATTTTATTTTTCTCGCAAAATAAAAAATGTCACTTTTAGCACTTATGTCACAAATATCTATTTATCAATAGCGCTCACCAAAACACAATTTCTGTCATTTATTTTGACAGGCAGCTGCCACACAGAGGATTACAGAAAATTTGTTTGCTTAAGTGGAAATTCCACTTATGTAAATCGGCAGAATCGGGTCATTATAATTTCTGTTGAAATGAAAATAAAAACAAAGTAAATTGATAATTAGTAAGTTTAGTAATGATTTAAAAGATAACATTAAATAATAATTTTATAGGTAAAATTTATAATATGTGTGTTAAGGGTAAAATTAACATATTTTTTCTTACTCGCACTAGTGTCGACCATTCCAATTCCATTGATAACTCAGATTCGGTCAGTCAGTCTAATCAGCCATATGATAAAGCATTAGATACAGAAGCGATACAAATAATTGTTTTAAATATGGTACGAATATATCTAAATACCCCCTTATATTCTAAATAAAATTTTTAAAGTCTAATGATTAAAAATATATTTTCGTACCGTCGTGTACGGGAACGCATCACTTTCCGCACTGGTTAGGTAAATAACTATTTCATATTTGTATTTTATATATAAAGTTCAAAGTAATAGGTATGTTTTCACTCATTTGTAGCGTCGAAAACTCTATTTGAATAACATTTCAAAATATCTTACTGTAATGTATGTGTTTTGAGGACATATGAAGTATCCGGCTACGGTGTTGCCAACACCGTAGCCGGACAGTATAATGCAGTTTCCGGATTTTATTTAACAATATAATAAACTACGAACATCACACTTACTTATAATTCTAGTATTATAAAAGTTTAAATCACTATATTAATATCGAAATCAAGCCTACTCAGTATATGTTGTAGTGTAAATTTGATACAAATTGCTGGAAACGTTCCCGCTCACACACGTACATCACTCACCACGCACATGCCTCCAATCTGGACTACATTATTTTTCGACTCTGGATTACATTATTGTTCCCGCTTTATGAATGATTTCGTTTTTTGTTTCTAGATGAATTGATTGCACCGTTGAACGAGACCTCGTTCTCTAAACAGAAATATCCATCCCATAAACATGGCCTTTTATGATGTGATTTCTTTTCTTTTCAGGAACACTCACGTTTCGTCCAAGCCGTCCGCTACTCTCCGTCAGGCAATCTTTTCGCTTCGGCTGGTTTCGATGGTAAAGTTTTTCTTTATGATGGTACTACTTCAGATCTGGTAGGTGAGGTAGGCAGTCCTGCCCATGCTGGAGGAGTGTACGGAGTTTCCTGGAGTCGTGACGGTAAACAGTTGCTCACGACCAGTGGAGATAAAACTGCCAAACTTTGGGACGTGGAAACAAGGCAGGTTGTGTCGGAGTTCAAGTTGGGGAACACAGTAGAAGATCAACAAGTAAGTATTGATGGCATGTGAGCAATACCTAATATTATTTTATTTTTTTTCTAAAAGAGTCATACAAAATCCGAATGGAGTGTCATATTATAAATTTTTCTTCTTAGTAATTCAAAAATAACTATTCCATACATTAGGCCATTATTTACAACACAATAATTTTAGTCGGAAGCTAGGTCCCTATTTTCTAATATGTTTCAGGAGTTTATTTTAAAAATATTTCAGCTGCTAATTGCTATATTAACTTTTGGCATGAGTATTTTTCGTTTATGATACATCCGCTATCGATGCTTAACTATCAAACTATCATTCAAAATCTGGCGCCAAATATAATAAAGCTGCGTTGGAGTTAAATTCGAATAGATACATATGATTCGTTCTTATTGCCTTACTTGAACTATTTGGAGTAATCAGTAATCGACCTCCCTAAATAGCACTTTGTCGGTCTTTAGCGGGCCAGTTTTCAAACCGTGGATACTTATTGCACAATTTAATACTTATTGCACAATTTAAATGCAACGGGCTAGACGGAATAATATATTCTAAAGTTTTTATGATATGATTTGAAAATATTTTAAAATATATTTGATTGATTGTTAGAAATGACAAGTCAAATGAAAAAGGTATTAAGGTATTATTAGACAGAGCGCATGATGTAAGTAGACAACACAATATTATAAATAACCAAATTAGAGTGCGTATGGAATAACGCGTATTGTATGTCATAACTTTTCCAGAGGTCTCATTGCCTTTAATCCTTTTTGAAAACCGATTATGGTTAAAATTTAGATAGAATAACACTGCTGAACACAAGGCGTTTAAAGACCCAAACTAACCGACTCTTTTTGTCATTTTTAAGGTGTCCTGTTTGTGGCAGAACGAATATCTCCTCTCAGTATCGCTTAGCGGGTTTATCAATTACTTAGATGTGAACAACCCGGAGAAACCCTTAAAAATTGTTAAAGGTCATAATAAACCCATCACCGTTCTTACTCTTAGCGAAGATCGGGAAACAGTTTTTACCGGATCTCATGATGGGGTTGTAACTAGATGGAATGCTGAAACGGGAGAGAATGATAAGGTAAGCGTTCTTAAGCAACTAAAGTATTGTTTTTGTTTGTTTAATGGTAGTACCATAGTATAAACAAACTAGTAAGTCCACTCAGCGATAAACCTTTTGATGTAATTCAGCCACATTCTTTTATATCACGTGATAACTGGAGATGAGCGATGCGCTGCGTAAGTGACCGATCGATTCGCGTAGCAATGTCTGGCTTTCTCTAGTCAGGCGTTTACCAAAGATGTATTCAGGAGATTGTATGGACACGTACAGAAAGACCTACTGACTGCCGGCCGGGTGAAAAATCAAGTGACACTGAGCAAAGTTGTAAAAATATTTTCATAGGAGAAAATTTAAAAAAAAATTGCTATACAGGGTGTCATTTTTAGGTGATACCACTGTTGCTGTCTCAGAAACTAACAAGAATTTAACAACACTGCAAATCGATCTTGAAAAGGCATCAATAATGGCAACTTTTTTCTAATATAATCAACTTTGTAGCTTTGACCATTTCAAAGATAGCAATAATAGTGAAATTGCCTAAAATTTATTTAAAAATATAAAATAATATAATACTTCGGAACCTCATTTTTACTATACTTCTTTGGTTTCATGAGAGTGTTTTTTCAAGGCCACGTCACGACATGGCTTATGTTTTCGTCTCGCATTACGGAATTTTCGTATCGTTGATTGGAAGACTATCCCAAACTAACCAAATCTATCAAAATTGATTATACCGTATCGGTACCGGTTCAAATGACTACAATAAGTTGAGACTAAGTGAAACTAGCCAAAAGGTGGTTCGACGACTAGCCCCAAACTAACCAAATCTATTAAAATTGATTATAACGTATCGTAACCCGCTCAAATGAGTAAAATAAGTTGAGACTAAGTGAAACTAACCGAAAGTGGATTAGAGGACTAACCAAATCTATTAAAATTGATTATAACGTATCGGAACCGGCTCAAATAAGTAAAATAAGTTGAGGCTCAATAAAGAAGTATTCATTTCTATCGCGTGTACATGTGAGCTAAATAATATTATCTAAACTGATATAAAAAGACGTCTTTTTAACTAAAGTGGTTATTTAATTTCGTCAGAGGCGTAGGTGACACCCAAGAGTTAATTGTATTTAACGAAAAAAAATTAAGTCACTTAATTTTATTAATTTATTGCAAATGCAGAGAAACGATATTTTGCTTCTTAATGGAAAACGATCTGCTTTAGCAGAAAATCTCAAGGGACAATTTTTCTTAACAATTGACAATACAATTAAATGAACATACAACATTTAGATGAAAAACAGTGGCGTACATTTTTTTCCGTTTAAAACAACTAATTTTTGGGTGTCACGTACGCCCCTGACGAAGTTCAAATTAGTATTTTAGTAAAAAAGGCGTCGTTTTATCTTAGTTTATATAACAGCAAGTCTCAATGTATTATCCTAAATCATTTTCAAAATATTTAAGAAAAACCTATTTTTTTATAATTTTTTGCCCTTTTTTGCCATTTTTCCGGTCTTGTCGCCTCATTCACCTAATTTTATTACTACATATATTCGCTGATCCGACTATAGATTTTACCTATTTGCCTTTGTATTTTACATTGCTTCGTATATATTTCCACCAAATTTCAAATAAAATATTAAAATACAAATAAAATTAAGGATTTTCACAAATCCGACTGTGTTCTGAACACTCTGCCTACACACGAACGACTGATTCAACTAAAACGCTCCACATGCTGCCAACAATCTGCGGATTTTCGGCGGCCGGCTGAAAATATTTGGGGGAGTTTATTTATACTATGGTAGTTCTCTCCGAATGTTGAGAATGCCTAAATATTAGGGATCTGTGTCTCATATTTAATATATATTATACTATGCAATATTAGCTAAGATATGAATATTTGTGGAGTACATGAACAAATTTTATTTAATAAAATGAATACTGCCGAGAAAACTTCAACTTTGAATGGATATCACCTGCCACCTATTCGGTAAATAACTGAAATATCAGTAAAGAGTCGTTCCCTTGGGATATATCACAGGTAAGAAATGACCGAGACACATGAAGTTAAGTCTAACTTTCATAAGAAAAATACTGTTTTTTTTTTTAATTAGAACCGATACTTCTTTCCAGCTAGTTATCGGCGGAGTATACATGCCTTCTGACGGTGGCATTAAATCCTATCGAGATCATTATGAGCTTGTCGAACTAATTAATTATTTTTCTGTCAATCTTGTTATTTAGGCTAACCCAAACGTGCGTAGCTCAGGCCGTAGGAACAACCCTTGTAAATGGATTTGAAATTCACTGCTCCCCGGAAAATCATTCTGACTTTGTTTTAGAATCTTTTACCCTTTCGAACTGATCTCTTTACTATCGATACTACTACTAGTAGAATGCTACTTATAACTTATTTTGACTTGTGTGGGCACCTCGGGGTTACAAGCTGAAATTTTCACAGAATGAAGGTTTTATTATATTAATTCAAAACCCGAATGTAATAAAAAATCATAACGGGCAAAAGGACAGTATACCTAAAAATCGAGATTATTATATGAACCTGTAGTATATTAAATTATGAATGTTTTCATATAAAATTCATCTACATTTTTGTACGAATTATATTTTTTATCATTGCTTGAAATATGCAGATTACATTGACCCTTACGGCAAAATAAATCAAAAAATTGAAATATCTCCCTTCGAGCCTGGCCAAATCTGATTGAAATATACTCATTTTTGTATTCACCTCGCATTTTTTCCGAAATGAAGGCTTAAATCAAAAATTTTTATTCTTGTAAAAAGTTTGCCTTAAGTATATAGAATACACAGGCGCATGAATAATTTTTTTTTCTCAAATGGTAATGGAAAAATAGAATTAAATGTAAAAAAGTAATTTTCTTCTAGCCGCGACCGTCCGATCTGGCGCTTCCCGAGTACTCTCGTATCTCACTTTTCTTCACAGCTTCCTCTCTCTCGTGCCTATTGTACAATACAATAAGTGCTTTTACACCATTACGGGTTAGAATAGTAATAATAATAATAATAGCTATTATTAATTGAATAAAGTCAATGAAGACATTTTCGATTCTACTAAAATTTATTTTTCCTATACGCTGCTAGGTAATAATGAAGTAGAAAAAAAATCATGTACTTAATGCAACTGCTATTAAAAAAGGACTAGCTTTTAACTCAAAATGTAAAAAAAAATCTTTATAATATCAAAATATATTTATCTTCAGTGTCTGTATCTTCTTCAGGAAAGGAATAGACATAATGACTTCAATGTTGCCTTCCAGTAATTTTTTGCATGATCCTATGTAACCTATTTAATTTCTTTTACGTCTACAAGCTTGCTTCCATACATTCTAATAAAAAAATATTTGATTAAGTTTTATTATGTACCTATTAAATCTAATAATTTACCTTTTTTACATCCACATGCAATAAATACTTTTACATCCGAAGGAAATGCTGTTGTTGATAAAATTGGGGATAATTTGGATATCACCTGCCTCCTCAAATTTCCATCCGCATTCTGTCACCTCTGCATGGTAATAGGGGATTTGGTTCTAAAGAACTGAAGCACACCTTAGTTTGATAATGTGCTCTCATACTGCGAAGTTTTAAACTATTTTTTGTATATGAATAATTTAGATAAATTTTCCAACATTTTATTTTTCCTAATCCTGAAAACTGGCTGGTTGTATGAACCCGTTAGAGCATGAAATGCAGGTAATTTTTTTGCTAGTTTTTCTTCTTGGTTGATGTCATGAACGACCACATATCGCACCGAATTTCCTCTTCCACATTTTACCCCAAATTCTCTAGAAATATATATTTTTAATATGTACCAGAAGTACAAGTGCATCAGTGTCATTGGAGTCCACTATGCATGTCAAATAATACATATGTCGTAGTCTTATACTGAAATCCGTCATTTCATGAAAAATCTAGTCACATCATGAAGCGTCGGCATGTTGTGTAAAAATATGAAGCTACATAATCAGACCAGGCTGTTCATGAAAAACCCATAATATGGCGGCGTATTGTGTGTAACACAACCTGCCTAACTTTGAACGTTCCCGTTTCATGAAGTGCCCACGAAGAGAACGCACATTATGTTTGAATGGCGTGTAGCCGACTATATCAAATCGGCCTCTCCTATTGGTCGATCCGCATGGCCCTCCGCTCGCTTCGCTCGCTACGGGGGCTCGAGAAAAGGAAACTAACCAGGTGCTAACCCAATCTAACCCAAGACATACCCAATATCAAGAAAAAAAGCTGTTTAGAAACATAATCAAAAAAAAAATAATAAAAAAAAGCAACGGGGTTCGAACCCGTGTTTTCCAGGTGAGACCCAACGATTTAAACCTCTACACCACGAGAGCTCTTGCGAGAAATTGATTGCAGCACGAAGACATATTGTTAAAGTTTTAATACATACCTTTTTTAATTGTTGCATATTGTATGGTCGCTTATTTGGCTACTGCCTATAGTATTCATTGTAGTGTCCATCAAATAACTCCTTTCCATGCCTTCCACAAATAAAGATAAAATATTATCTAGCCGCTTTGCCCGCTTCACGAAGTGCCGTTCTTTAAATTCAGTCGGATCATGTTACGACGCTATCCGCCGAAAGAATGTAGTGATTTCGGGAAACGCCTCGGCAGATTATGTAGCCTCATTTATTTACACAATATGCCGACGTTTCATGATATGACTAGTCTTTTCATGAAAAAGCGGATTTCACCATGAGACTACGACACATACAATATTTAGCAGAGCAGAGAGTATAATGCAACAAAATCCTAGTATCAGCTTCTTCGTGACTATAGAGGATAGTAATTTGTTGTCAATTGATTCGCAATTTGTTTTCTTATCAAAAATATTGGTAAATCCCCCAGTATAGTTCCGAACTTGAAATTCGTTTTATGAGAGTGCTCGTTCAGATAAAAAGTTCGTTAACTGTTTTTTTTTAACTAAAAACAGAGTGGATAAATAAATTCCCCTGTTTTGGATGTAAAAAGGTAACTTATTATTAGATTAAATCAGTACATAATAAAACCTAATTAAATATTTTTTTATTAGATTGTATTGTATTGTATTGCATTAAGTATATGATTTTTTCTTCTACTTCTTTATTACTTAGCAGCGTATAGGAAAAATAAATTTCAGTAAAATTGAAAATGTCTTCATTGACTTTAATTAATAATAGCTATGTATTCTAACCCGTAATGTTGTAAAAGCACTTATTCTATTGTACAATAGGCGCGAGAGAGAGGAAGCTATGAAGAAAAGTGAGATACGAGAGTTCGGGAAGCGCCAGATCGGACGGTCGCGGCTAGAAGAAAATTACTTTTTTACATTTAATTCTATTTTTCCAATACCATTTGTGAAAAAAAATGTATTCATGCACCTATGTCTTCTAAATACTTAAGGCAAACTTTTTGCGAGAATAAAAATTTTTGATTTGAGCCTTCATTTCGGAAAGAATGCGAGGTGAATACAAAAATGAGTATATTTCAATCAGATTTTGCCCAGGTTCGAAAGGAGATATTTCAATTTTTTTATTTATTTTGCCGTAAGGGCCAATGTAATCTGCATATTTCAAGCAATGGTAAAAAATATAATTCATACAAAAATGTAGATGAATTTTATATGAAAACATTCATATCCTACACGTTCATATAATAATCTCGATTTTTAGGTATACTGCCCTTTTGCCCGTTATGATTTTTTATTATCTTCCATTTATAGAAGGCTTTTAATGCGTTGGGCACTCTACTATACGAAAAGTGTTCGAACGAGCTGGCCCTTATGATTCCGCCCATGTTTGTGCCAAAAAGAAACAGCCGCCAGACACAAGCTGCCCATCAACATACGATTCAGTTGCAAACACCTAGGACGTCGCTGTTACGAGACTCCTTTTTCTGGAGAACTGCCTCGCTCTGGAATAAACTTCCGAATAACGTCTTTCCCAAAATCTACAACCGGCACCGCTTCAAATCCAACGTCTACCGTCATATTCGCACACGCACCGCTCGTTGAGTGGTATGGGATTTTCCTTTTGTGTGTCTACCGAACATAAAAAAATGAACCCTTTATAGTTCCTAATAGCCATAACATATATCCAGGCTTAGTATTTAGTGGTTTACTTCCTAAGATCCAATTTCAAAGTGCATACACCTACAAGGTTAAGGTCAATCAAAGTGAATCCTTGAAACATTTACTATACGTTTTTAAACTTATTATGCACGCGTTGGATTTTGATGCTCGATCTGCAATTATGACACAGAGTTAAGATTGGATGTTTTAAGAAAATGATCGTGTGTTAAATAGGAAATCGACACTATAATTACATAACAGAAAATTAATTATAAATATTGGGTTTCATCTTGAGATTGTCATGGTTTGTATATTGGTTATTTGCGGCTACTTTATCGTCTGGTCCACGTTTTGTAATACACATGTTTATTTATTTATTTATTAATTTATTCATGTCAATTACATTGGTTCAATCTTATACACGTCAGTACAATAGTAAAATTAAAAATCTACAACAAAAAACATAGTGACTTACTTTCTTATAACACATAATTGGTTCTACTCATCAAAATGATAACATAGTCACCTACAATTATGACTTAGACATATCATAATTGTAAAAACAGCTTAAAAATTTTAAAATTATTATTAAAATCAGGCACATAATGTAAAATCTAAAAACTCTTCAAATGGATAAAACGATTTCACAATAAGAATCTGCTTAATTTTATTATGAAATTCCCTATATGGCAAGTTTCTTAGGATTACTGGCAGGGTATTAAAAAAATTATGGGCCACGGGACCGTGTTGACATCTCTTCCGACGCCAGTATAGGGGTACCAAATCTCTATTACCTCCTGTAAATGTATCATACTCATATACGTCATTATCAGTCAGAAAGACGGCGCGGCGTTTCATTTGGAATTACCAAGGCAGTGAATACATCCCTGCAAGCAGCCCTGCAGCTCAGACAAGCGAGAACCCTTACCGCCCTCCTTGTATGGCAAACAGTCTACTAATCCCGGAGGAGTATCCCCACGTGAGGATTGCATAAGTTACATGCGAGTGAAAAAAGGTCAAATTAAGTTTATTTATGTTTGGAGAAACACAGAGCATATATTGCCTGATTCAACCTATCTGCAACAGCATCCGTGTGAGGACCCCAATGTAAGCCCGAATCCAATAAGACTCCCAGAAGCCTTCCCTGAGACTTATGGTCATCATTCTCAGGCAGCTCCCATATAGAGAACACAATTCTCACTGTTTTAGCCCTACTAAGCAACAGTCCGTTAGAGCAGAACCACATCTCAACCGCCACCGTTAGAGCAGAACCACTTAACGAAAGTCATTAAATGAGACATCTGTAAAAGAAAAGGAGTTGACTGGGGGAGCTAATAAATTCATTTTATCTAATGAGTCTATGGCCACTCTTGTAACATGTCTTATAACATTCTCAGCATATTACAAAAAAAATCATTAAAATCATCTGGGGAAAGATATCTGTCAATGGAACCTGAGCCATTCCTCCCTCTTTGTGAATTTATGATATGCCACAATGTTTTGGTAGAGTTGTTAGGGTTGCTTATTAAACTGTTGTTGGCATTTATTTTGGCTTCCTGTATTTTGTTTTTATACTCCTTCCGCAAGCCTTTATACTGCTGTGCATTCGCACATCCATACTGCCTGTTCGCCTCCCTCAGAAGACCAGGTGCTCCCTTGTTGTCCTTCGCTCCTCATTAGGTGATGGTGATGCCCTGATCAGATCTCACGTTGTATTTTATTTTATTTTATTTTTTTTTTGGAAAAGAGTTCAGGTAAGCCTCCTCAGAGCACATAAGCCGCTGAATCGTCTGCTCCGCGCTAATGTCTCTGGCACCAAAGGAATTCCAAGACTCTCCAGACGACCTTTCATGCAAATTAAAAAGTGACGTCTGTGTTATGCGTATAAACGGTATTATTCTGTGTACAGCCCGTTGTTTCACCCGGACAATCTGACCCCTGAGATCAGACATCCCAAGATCTACCACCTCAGAATTCAGCATTCCCATATTATGACTGCAAAATACATTATCCAAGCAATACTCCCCTCGGGTTGGTTCACACCCTGCCTGCTCCAGACCAAAGCCCATCAATAGGTCGCAGAGTCGAACTGCCGCAGTATCAGGAGTTTTGAAGTGAACTTTAAAATTTCATGCCATGATTACCTGCCTATTCTTGTCAGAACTCCCTCCAATGACGTCAAAAGGGTGTCAAGATTTCCTGAAGCAGCTACAGATACAGCTAAGACACATATATTTAAAAAAATACTATAGACAATAGAGTATTCAAAACATTTTTCAATATTAAAACTAAGACTTCTGATTATATCACTAAAGTGTAGCATTTCTTTGGTAAGAATTGCAATTCCACCACGTAACGACTGGTACCTTAAGAATGCATTCAATTCTTGTATATCTATACAAGAAATTGAGGTTCTCCAGCCTCAATTTCTTGTATAGATAGCCAGTGTTCTGTGAGACACAGAACGTCGATCTTCTTGCCCACAATAAATGCTTCTAATTCTTCAATTTTCCTTCTTAGTGATTGCACATTTACGTGCAGGACGTTTATCTTCTTGGATATGGGCTTTTTGTAACCGTTATCTGGCGCTGTAGGTATAATAAGGTGCAATTAGAGACTTGTTGAGTCCTCTGCTAATGATTTAATTTAGAAGCTGCGTAGGGCTGCAAACAGGATTCATTCATATTTTGGAGTTTTCTCTGATATATAATAATACTAGTAATAATTAGTACACTGCTTTTAGATAATTTAATGAGATATTTTTCTCTACATATGTTTCGGCTTGAAGGCCTCACCTTTATCAAAGTTTTACACGGAAACAAAAGGCAAAAGGCTGAACCTTTTGGAGTACGTAGAAATCCAAATGTCACAAAAACAGACGTTTTAAATACGAACGACCAACTGACCTGCTCTTTAAACACCTGCCTCATTGACAGTGCAATAGAAACAAAATACCGTCAGGCGGTTTAGTAGGGTATAACAATTTTAGATTTTAGTATACAACTACTCTTGATAAAGGCCTAATCAAGCCGAAACATATGTAGAGAAAAATATCGCATTAAATTATTTTGAAACATCTAAAAGCAGTGTACTAATTATCACTAGTATTATTATTCAACGATGTTTCACAAGGATCCTACCGTCGAAACTATTCATTGTTTCTCTGATGTAGCTGACTAATAATTTTATGAAAGGGAAGTTTCAGAAGATGCAGGAACTTTATGTTATATTTTTCTATAACTTCTAATAAAAATATCTCCCATATGGTGTAATAATTCTGCCTATCATTGTATAAGTAGTATGTCAGTTCCAATTATACTAAATAGAACATAATAGTGTACAGGTGAGCTGAGCCGCAGACAAATGTCTGCATGTAAATAAATCAGTTAAACACCTATTTTTTGAAATGCTTCATTAAGATGTGTCTTTTAGGTCGATGGCGCTGGTCATGGAAATCAAATCAATAGCATGAGAGTGCATGACGGGACCCTTTATACAGTAGGAATTGATGATAGTCTGAAACAAATCGACATTGAAGGTAAGTTTTATTTTACAGTAAACTGATTTTCCTCGAAAGGTGAACATTTATTGAAACATAATTGTTGCTATTCTTGTTTTTCACAAATTATTCTAAGTAATTTTTCAACTTATAGAAATTGTGTTTGCTATATTTTTCATGTTTTACTAACTCAATCTCTGGATATCCCTTAAACATTTTTTAAAAGAGCCCATAGAATTTGCATTGCAGAACATTTTTAGCTTTAACTAACCCACATTAATTTTACTACCGAAGAATAGAGATTGTAGATAAAATTACCAAGAGGTGTATTTAGTGCAACACTTATCTACTGATAAATGTGTTTTAGACGAGTAATATTATTATTTTGTTTCCTTCTAAAATAGGTTACTCGTTTTTTTTTATAGGAAATGCATATCGACCTCAAGATTTAAAACTGGGATCGCAGCCAAGAGGTATGGATATTTTAAAGGAACAAAACATTATCGTAGTAGGCAGCGTAAATGAAATTACCGTAGCCAAAGACAACAGAAAACTTAGTACCCTTAAGGTTAGCTACGAGCCCACAAGCGTGAGTTGTTCAGCTAGAGGACATATTGCCATTGGTGGTTCAGTAGACAATAAGGTAATTATTTCCGTGTACAATATTATAATTATATATTTGTATTAATTATTTTACATCTCAAGTTGTTTTGACCAACGTTACGATTCTTCAAAATTATTACTGTTAAAAACTGCTTATTTCTTGGGGATTCGTTTTTTAATCCGGGATGTTAAATTTGTAATTAAAATAAGCACTTGTTTGTATTACTTGTATTGTAATTATACATTAAGATGTTATAAGCATTGTTATACACCGAAAGTACAGATGCGTGAGCGGATGACATACAATTCGAGAAGTGTACAAATATCGCAGTATCTTATTGAATAAAATGGGACCTTTATGCTCGTTGCAAAACTCAGCTAATTATAGCCTAAGTAAACAGGTTATAATATTTAATTTTTTTGCAAATTTTAGTAAAGTTTTCAGTTTAAATTGCCTTAATTGTTATTTAGTTAGTAGTAATGTTGCTTCTATAGAACACATTTTCTTCTCTTAATTAGCTTAACTAATAAATTAAAAGTCCAATTTTGAACGTTAAATTACCATAAGTGTTGCTTCAATAATTATTTTCTTCAAGTAAAAGGTGTACTTTCGTACCTCGTTTATCTGTTTTATTTACAAATCATTATTCTATTCCTTACAGCTTTTGCTGGTAATAATCTTTTCTTTCGTTTTATAATTGATTGCCTTGTAATTGTGATTAAGCCTAAATAAACGAGTGTTAGTGCACATTTTAAACCGACCAAATTGAGTTGTGGATTGCAAACGAGTTAACATTTCCTTTTATTTTTTGGGTGGTATGCATGTCTTTACTATGTTCCTAATTTAATCGCAAAAGCTACAAGTGAAATTTGTAGCTTACATTATTGCTTAATCATACTATTTAAAGTTTTCTGCTTCTATAATATTCAATCAGTCGTAAGATAAGTTAACTTGCTCTGGTTGAACTGTGAGAGAAGCTGTAGGTTAAACGACTGTTCAACGATGGCACAATTCATAAAATGTACTGTTTCTAATTGAACTCTTTCCATATAATTATCTAGTTCTTACCAGACAACTAGCATCAAGGCAAAAAGTGAGTTTTGTGCAAACCGTTTTCTTTGAACTTAAGCGGTTTAAATTTTAGAGCCTGTCAAAGTGTCAAAATACCCGACTTTCAACTGTCAATATTTGGTAAACAGCTAAAGATAAGTATAGGATATTATACACAAAATGTGTTTAGATTTTTCTTGAGAGTCCAAAAATGTAGTAGAAATAGTGTTACGTTTTTCCCGTGGGTTCTGAACAGAATTACAACTTTGCTATTTTCAACTAATACTCTCTTTATTCACTACCACTGTATACAATTTAACACTCTAAACTACTCTTAAAACTTTACAACTAATATCTATTCAACACTCAATGGTTAACGGAACTAACTGACTAACCGACTTCCTAACATTCGCCTTAGGTCTCAAATCTATCACGAATATTCGGGAAGTATTCCGAGGCCACTCTATATGATCGAGATAATTCCAGCGATCCTCAAACTTCGCGTCCGGCCGGGCGATGATTCATACAGACATAGAAGCGAGCGGCACGGCGGCGGCTAGTTCTATAGGGTAGCACAAAAACGTTCGGATGGTTGTTAGGCTAGCCGTAACATTGCCTCCCTCTTAATTCTGATCGTCCCGATCAGCTACTTCATGTCCGTGATATGCTTTCAACCTGTCGAGGTGGACAACTTTCAGTTTGCTTCTGGGGCTACGCTGAATTCTATACACAACTTCATTAATCCTTTTGATGACCGTATAGAGTCCTTCCCATACTGGTGTTAGCTTGGGAGATCTTCCTGTCTTCCTTTGCGGGTTATATAACCAGACTTTATCGTTCATCCGAAATCCCCTAGAGTTAGCTTGGAGATCATATCGAGCCTTCATTCGGTCACTGGCGAGACGTTCAAACGTTAGTCCCACATCATTCTGTTTCACCTTCCCACTGGATCTTGTCTGGGGTCCTTGACTAGAGGCACAGGTTGAACACTGCTGGCACCATGATTTCACATCGTGGCAGTAGTTGACCCAGTAAAATCTGTCGCGGATCTTGTCAATCATTCCGTTAACTCCGAGATGAGCACCAAACTTTGTATTATGTACTTCGTCCAGAACTTCCGATACCCTCTTCGTTGGTACCACTAACTGCTTCTTCACTACCTTGCCATCGGCGCTTTCCCAGGCTCGTTTAAGGAGCCCATTTTCAACTACCAGGGAGTCCCACTGAGCCCACAGGGATTTAAAAGTAGATCCCTTAGTTGAAATATCTCTCCAGCTTGGTCTTGGTTGACGTTCTTCCTTAGCTTTCAGTAGCAGTGCTATTTCATTATCATCAAGCTGATGTTTCTTCAGTTGCTCTGTGGTCCACTGCTGATCAACCTTAAACTTGATTCGCCTAATGGGAGTGATTCCTTCTCGTTGGTCAATTCTTTGGCGATGTTTATAATTATCCTCACATGACCTTCTGGATAAAGCATCTATATTACTATGCCATCTTCCTTCCCTGTGCTTAGCCTTAAAGTTATATTGTTTCAACTCTTCCTGACTTGGCTTTGAACTGCTGTTGTCTCTGGATGGAGCTATAGGTCGTAGTTGTACTCGACAGTCTCTCTTAAAATGCCCAATGTTGCCACATATATAGCACTGATTTGAAACATTTCGGTTACGTGGCCTATCTTCTAGTGGCTCCCGGAATCTTTGTACTTGACAGTCCCTTTTGAAATGCCCAGTCCTGCCGCATCTATAGCACTGATTTATAGCCTTTCGATTACATGGTCTAACTTCTATTGGCTCCCGGAATATCCGTACTCGACAGTCCCTTCTGAAATGTCCAGTCTTTCCACATCTATAGCACTGATTTGATGTACTTCGGTTATGTGACCTATCTTCTATTGGCTCCTCGAATCTTTGTACTCGACAGTCCCTTTTGAAGTGTCCAGTCTTGTCACATCTATAGCACTGATTACGGTTGTATGGCCTAACTTCTAGTGACTCCCGGAATCTCTCCGTGGCCTGAAGAACTTCGGTTAATTTCTTCAAAATACCGCCCATTTCAGTTAGTTCACAACTATTCGCCAAATTTTCTTCCTTGATGGATACGTCCCTGATTGCTGGCTTAGAGATGTTACAGGCCGCCTCGATTTCCAGAGCTCTACCCAAAACTTCACGGCTGCTATCAAATTTGGCTAGACGTAACATCTTCTGAGTTTCTGGATCTCTGACACCGTCCACGAAATATTCAGCAACAAGTTTCTCTTGAAATTCTTCCGTTGCTCCCGGATAGTTTCTGTTGGTTGCGCCAGGGTCGTTCTTAGAGGTGTGCAGGTTTGCAGGCACAAAGGCGGCGACCGCGCCGGTAGAAATAGTAAAATATATTGTTACGTTTTTCCCGTGGGTTCTGCACGAAATTACAACTTGACTATTTTAAACTAATACTCTCTTTATTCATTACCGCTGTATACAATTGAACGCACTAAACTACTCTTATAACTTTACAGCTAATATCTCTTTACAATTCAACACTTAATGATTAACTAACTAACTATTCACTCTAGGTCTGCTCCTTATATATAATCTCAAATCTATCACGAATACTCGAGAAGTATTCCGAGGCCACTCTACATGATTATCGACCAGGCCATCGAGATAATTCCAGCGTTCCTGAATATTCGCGGCCAGCCGGCTATGACTCATACATAGACCCGGTACCCTGCAAGGCCAGTTCTATAGGGTAGCACAAAAACGTTCGGATGATGGTTAGTCGTGACAATATTTACGTTTTGAATATTAAAGTATGCAAAACTAAATTTCATTTTTAAGACATTCCACAGAAACCAAGCTTAAAACTTCAAACCGTTCATAGTATTCATAATATTCAAATTGCAGACAATTTGTATTTTAATTAAACTGCAATATAACAAAAATGAATTCATTATGTATTTTGAGTTGTCGGATTCACAGAAAACACCGCGCTGCGACGCGCTTTCCGTGTAATGGAAATGTTATTTTTTTTATATTGTTTAAAAGATTTTTTTTTCCATTATTTAAAAAAAAGGTTGTTCGATGCTCGCGGAGCTATGACGAGCTCCACCGAGAGTAGTATTAATATCCACTTACCGAATTCGACCAGATCTCCTTCTTTAACGTAAACACCCGGCAAGATCGGAATGTACGGCCCTGTAGCAAGTTGTAAAGTGTGCGCGCAATTTGCCCGCTGCTCCAGAGAGAGGTTCTTTGGGCGCCACTGAGTTCGTTACGGACCAAACTGGAGATCCCCGCGTTATTCTTGGAACTTGCAACACAAGACCTCGATTCCTCAAGATAAACCTTGCCGGTAAGAATCACTAAGGTTGAGAACGCCTGCGACGATCTAGACGAACTGAAATCTAAAATTGCAACGGATTGCGAAGCCAAATAAAAACGCCGCAAATACAATACTATCACTTTATTCAAAAGAAATAAATGGGCCAATAATAAAAGAAAAGGTGAAAAGACAACAGCGTACGAGTAAATGACGAATGCCCAAAACTTCTGATATAAATTCTTTGTTTTAATAGATATGTGAGAGTGTGGTTTGAATCGAAAAAAGAACTGAACTATCTAATAAAAAAACTTAGCTATAAGTATAAAAGAAAAATTATCAGTGGTCGACCAACCTTAAAAAAAATTTAAGTTAAAGGAAAAAGGTAGACGCTACTTAAACCCTTAAGAACCCCCGCAAGTAATTGGGGTAGTAAAAAAACTTAGGTCTGGTCTACCGCGCAGAGTTGTGATCACAAAAACCGCTAGGATAATTGGTGCGCTCTAAACTAATTGAAAATATAGTGCGCAACTGGAAAACACAATGATTTAAATCTAAGGCTAGTCTATCACTTAACTTGTACCCGGCTGGGTGGCACATACCCTCCGACGCCCAACACGTCACACCGGTCCAAGGAACGAACTGGTCACTCTATGTAGGATAGCTCCGCTAGCCCAGATTTACAACAGACCTGGCAGGTAAGCCAACCAACTTAGGTCTGGCTGGTATGGAGGCTTCGTCGGGTGGAACAGCAGATTCCCCTATCCCAGTAGACGGCCCTAGGAATGGAAACATTCCCTAGTAACGAGTCACAACGATAGGTGAATCGATTGCTAATATATACATCCTTCCAGAAAATAATACTTTAGCAGAATTACTAATTACCGATTAAAGAGATTTATTTTTAAATTTTAAATCTAAGTCAATAAAGAACCAAAAGTTGAAGAATAAATAATTAAAGCACCCCCGTAACAATATATTTGAGCAATGGAAAAAAATACAATTATAGCTTAATACTAGGTATGCAAAAAAAAACTACAAAGATTAAGTCCGCCCAAAGGAAGCCGATATAATCAGGTAAAAATAATGGTAAAGCCTTTTAAAAGAGGAAAATAGCGCAGTGTAATAATTCGGATGTGCTGTTGTTTCCCTGTCAGCATGTGTTGATCAGAACCGTACTTGGCTTTTGGTTTTGACTTGTTTTCGTTTTGTAGCCGTGGTGTATTTTTTTTTTTGAGGTGAATACCCTCTAAAAAATTGATTACAACGCATCGGAACCAAATAAGTAAAATAAGTTGAACTAGCCGAAAGTTGATTAAACGACTAACCCAAACTAACCAAATCTATTAAAATTGATTATTACGTATCGGAGCTGGCTCAAATAAGTAAGATAAGTTGAGACTAAGTGAAACTAAACGAAAGTTGATTAAACGACTAACCCAAACTAACCAAATCTATTAAAATTGATTATTACGTATCGGAATTGGCTCAAATAAGCGCCAAAAGTTGAGTAAACGATTAACCAAAATTAACCAAATCTATTAAAAGTGATTACAACGTATCGGAGCCGGCTCACATAACAGAGAGGGAGAGAGAGAGAGAGAGATACCTCTCTTGCGAAACTAAAATTTCATAAACCCTGTCGTGACGCGGCTTTGAAAAATCAGTCTCATGAAGCCAAACAAGTATTCACTTCAGTCGTCTAATCAACTTTCGGTTAGTTTCACTTAATCTAAACTTATTTTAGTCATTTGAACCGGTTCCGATACGTTATAATCAATTTAATAGTTCTGGTTAGTCGTTCATTCAACTTTCGGTTAGTTTTACTTAGTCTCAACTTATTTTAGTCACTTGAACCGCTTCCGATACGTTATAATCAATTTTAATAGATTTGGTTAGTCCAATAAACTTTCGGTTAGTTTCACTTAATCTAAACTTATTTTAGTCATTTGAACGGGTTCCGATACGTTATAATCAACTCTAATAGATTTGGTTAGTTCTGGTTAGTCGTCCAATCAACTTTCGATTAGTTTCACGTAGTCTCACCTTATTTTAGGGACTCGAGTCGTTTCCAATACATTATAATCAATTTTGATAGGTTTGGTTAATTTTAGTTAGTCCAATCAACTTTCGATTAGTTTCACTTAGTTACGTTACAGACATACTATAGTATGAGTTAAGGTATACTACAGATGGCACAAATGTATCATCAGAGGTATGAGAGGACTATATACCTTATCTCTCTTGCGAGACGCAAATATCATAACCCGTGTCGTGACGCGACCTTGATAAATCACTCTCATGAAACTGAAGAAATATTCACTCCAAAAATTGTTTACATACAATAGCGGACCCAGCAGACGTTATCCTGCCGGAACGTTGGGTGGTATCTACTACACACGGCGCCGGCGGGGTCAAGGGAAATCCGCGCTTCGCGCTTAGTCCCAGTTGCCCCGCCATCTGTTGTCGCCCTTCAGGATTCCGAAGTGCATGTCGCCCAGATTTTTATCTGTAGATCATCAATAGTCGAATGAGTATAGTTTTTTTTTTAATTTGTTCCATGTACAGACTTGTTTGCAAATTCGTCATGTGAAGAAGTAAGGGTGCACGAGCACCCCTACAGTTTTATAAAACTCTGAAACACGTAATTACCTATTTTATTAGTAGTGTACATACTAATTTTAAGGCCTCTCTTGCGTATTATTTTTCATAAATGAAGAGTGAAGACTGTGTGCATGTACGAAATGTACTAAATGAAAAACATTTGTACTCCATGCATAAAATTTCATCCAAAAGGACATCTAAATCAGCGTAACAGAGCGCTTTCGGCCAGAGCCATCATCAGTGTTACTTGTCAGTTGGAACAAAAGAACATAGCCACAAGAGGCACAAACTACATCAAAACGACAACGGTCACATCAAAATTTAAATAACACTTTACATTTTATGAAAGGTTCACATAATTAAACGATTAACAAAAGCACAGACCCCTGTGTCTGTGCTTTTGTTAATCGTTTATTTGTGTGAACTTTTCATAAAATGTAAAGTGTTATGTAAATTTTGATGTGACCGTTGTCGTTTTGATGTAGTTTGTGCCTCTTGTGGATATGTTCTTTTGTTCCAACTGACCAGTTGCACTGATGATGGCTCTGGCCGAAAGCGCTCTGTTACGCTGATTTAGATGTCCTTTTGGATTAAATTTTATGCATGGAATACAAACGTTTTTCATTTAGTATATTATTTTTTAGACATGATGCCCCTTTAAAATGGTTATCCCTATTTAACCCCTTAGGGGTTACCTGAATTGACCCCCATATTAAGCTTTCAAATAGTGAAAACCGCATCGAAATCCGTTCATTGGTTTTTAAATGACGCCCGAACATACAAACAAACAAACAATTTTTTTTAACTATTAATTTTTATCTGCAGATCATCAATAGTCGACTGAGTATAGTTTTTTAAAAATTTGTTCCATGTGCAGACTTTTCGACCTCTATTTATTATATGTAATGATAATATCAACTTTAATTATGCTTATAATACGATTTAAAATTTTGAAGTCTGGCCCTGCATAATGGCCTTCACAGTGCAACAGCTGGCGCCTACTAATTTTCTAATGCGCAAGTCCAAATTTGAATCTCTTTGTTTACATTTCGAGGTCGTAAATTTGCCATATTTGGAATATTTACTGCTTATCCACTCTTAAAAAAATCAATGCTTACCTCCTGCTTCTTACAGTATGTCCACGGATAGTGTTAAGAAGAATACAAACGGACCAATTTTTCAAAGATACGAAAAAGTTAACTCGGGTTAAAGCAAGGAATTTTAATTTTCTCGTGACGCTTTTCATTTCTGTTGACTACGTAATTTGAAACAATTTTTGTATTACTTTTTTGTTTCATCAAGTTGGCTAATAATGTATACGGATGAAACGCTTCGTTGGATACTTTAGTCGTCAAATTATTTAATTATGTTATGGAGCATTGCAAACGGAACTAAGCCCTCAAAAGATGTAGTATAAGTAAAATACAATATAAAATATATATAAACATGATTGCTTTTATGTGATTTTCATGCGAGTGCACTGCACAGTAATAAAAAAAATGTATTGTTTCATGTTGCAAATCTAGATTTTTCTATATTATATTTTTACACCACCAATGCTTCTTACATGAGAAGTGATAATCTCATAAGAAATAATTTTGTTTATATTTTCTACCTTCACTTGTTCTTTTGTCTGGAGAGTGTCTCTTTTTTTCAATGTTTCTGTTTTTGATAATACCGATGGATTTATTTCACTAGATGCACTTTTTATGGACAATTTTTGGCATACCTTTAAGGTGGTCTCTAGGCAATAGAATAGACGTTTATCCCAATCATTATTTCCTACGTAATTTTTAAATTTTAGAAATGAAGAATTTGATTTGATTTAAACTAGCCCTATATAATTAAAATGTATCAAATGGAAAAATATCGTCTGTATGTATCATATAGTTACATGTGACATGTGTCTCAGACCAGTTATACACCGCTTTCTTTTACGAGATTAAATAGGTTATTGTCTAGGTTTTGATACAATCTCAAGGATGCGTTGAAACAATTAGTAGCAAAAAATATATGTTATATTTTATGAAACAATTAATAACAAGAAATATATGTTATATTTTATTCACGTCTAATAATCTGTTTTATTCAATTTATTTAGGTGCATATTTATGAACTAAACGGAGATAACTTGAACCTCTTGCAAGAATTAGATCATCTGGGACCAGTCACTGACGTAGCTTATTCTCCAGATGATAAGTACTTGGTTGCATGTGATGCTAACAGGAAAGTTATTTTGTATGACTCCGAAGAATACAAGGTAAGACTTCATCAGGATCTATTATCCCCTATTTTCTTATGACCCACGAAATTGCATACGAATATGACCCATTTCAGATTATTAACTATCTCGCCATCCACATTGTGCTGCTTTTTTATTTTGTATTATTCTTCCCATGTGCGTAACCGCGTAACATTTTTCTTTATCCATGATAATTTTAAGTTTGAAATTATTGAAGAAAATTGAACAGGGATTTTCTGTAGTGGCGATTCATATCAAATAGCTCAATCTGATTATATGCGGCGTCTACAAACCATCTTCGGCAACTATATCAAATTAGTTTGTTTTATTTTTCAAATAAATCATTAATTATCGATATAAATTCAAGGACATTTTTCTATGATTATTATTTAATATCAGATCAAAAGAAAAAAATCAAATTATAGATTTATCAATCGATAATCAATATATTAATTTAGATAGATAGGTAAAGTCGTTACGAAGTCAATTCAAAAAGTTGGGACTCTTAATAATTTGTAATTTGTGTAGGCGCACGCCGACAACTTGAGAACAGACGTGCCGACATGAAATTAAGAGTCCCAACTGTTTCAATTGACTTCGTAAAGACTATACCTAAATTGAAAAATCGCTTAATTCAAATAAACTATGAAATACATTTAAATGATGATCCTAATTTAGTATATGACAAAATTCGAGAAATATCTCTTACGAAGACTGGTCACTTTAAAATTTACAGAAGTAATGTATTTTAATACAGATCCTGTGTAAATAATTATAGCATTTTTGAAAATGGTCAAATAAGAACAAACTTTTCTTTAGAAGATTCCTATTTGACTACAGTTTTTAACTCTTAGATTTCTAGACCAAATTTTCGTGATTTAAATGTGTATTTTCAATAGTATATCGGTTTTGACATTCCCCAATATTTAACCTTTTTTGACGTATGTGAGACTCTAAGCTTTTCTAAGTGTTGTTTCTATTTTTTTACACTTGCATTTTCCTTTCTGCTTTAAACTTGGCAACTTTGAAGGCCCATAATTCAAACTCGGCTCCGTAGATTTTTTGTGCCCCTGACAAGTTTTGATCAGTACATCGAACATTATGTTAAAAATCCAAACAATATGTTGTGTGCGGAGTCTATATACTGATAAGAAACATAACACAATACTTTATTAGAATCAAAATTGCAACAAGAACGATATTACATACATGTAATGTACAGAACATAAAATAATGTATTAATCAAAATTGCAACAAAAACAAAACTACATGTATATAAATATACAGATTTAAGGAGCAGACATTTTGAAGAAGAAGGGAAATGATGTTTTGTTTTTGAGTTAATTATATTATTTGATTTTTAGTCAGTGTCGAATACCCTTTGCTCAAATTCAAGATTTTCTAAATTTCAAGAAAGGAAAATTGTAAACTGTTCATAAACACTTATCATGAATATCTAAATTTAAATATGTAAATACGTACTGTAAAATTGATATGGAGCTTGGGATGCCACTTTATTTTGAATAGAAATTTGAGTTAAAACTCCTTTATCAATTTCTAATTCTGGAATCTCTGGAGCTAGTTCTTGATAATAAGTAATGTCTTCATCTCGTTCGATGCCCTGAAATTATAAATCCAACAGTTGTGGTGATTTTGCTGTGAGTATAAAATTAACAAAAAAAAGTCTTACTAAAAAATATGAAGGGTCTGTCCGGTGATCCAGTTAAATTGTCGAAAGCACTATTCGTCCGAGCGTCCGTACCAACGTTTGAATAAATATTGCGATTTACACACACAAAAATTACAATCTCAATGTGAAGGTAGCCCTTCGTTACTAAACTGAAGCATCTCATACATCTGTTATTTATACCACGATATTTTTTTTCCTCAGTTTTTTTTTTCAGCTCTTCTTAGTTGTCCAATTTTTTTCCTCAAATTTCATTTTAGGTCGTTATATATTACTTTTAAAGACGACAAATATCTGTTGTTGTTTGCTTTCAGCTACAAAATTCGTATACACTCTTTTCCAAGCAGCTTGTTTTTCCGTTTTATTTATTCTCGATTACTTTTAATTCTGTAGTAGATTGACTTCTGCTAACGAAAGATTGGGCATCGTCTCTTTGTCTTTAATGAAAAGTTCACTATCGCTTGAGAAAAAGGTATAAAATTTTATCATTTTTGAGAAATCGTTCCCGCCTAAAAACAAATAATCTGATAAATTGTCAATTCTCTCATGACATAAGTTGATTCTTAAAATTGGGATATTTGCCCTACTGGCTAAAATTATAAAAAAGAAGAGCCAAATACAATCCGATTTACTAACCATGTTCTCGAATCAATGGAAAGTATCCACAACGATAATACGGATTTTTAACGCTGATTAAGATTTGATAGCCCGGTAAGAAAACATTTAATCATGCCATGCCAATCAAGCCACAAAGTGCCGGTCCTAAATTGTAACGGCAACTTGGCGGTAGTTTCCTACCTGTCTTCGAACTGGGTAAATTAAATCTACTTCCTACGAATCAAACAATCCGTGAAATTTCACCTGAAGTTTTCGTTGCTAAATGAGAAGCTAATTCTATGTTTTTTTTTTATCAAGTGCTTTAGTGGTACTTATTCATTCCCCTCGACATTTTTTGTGCTATTTTCCTTTTTTGTACTTTCATTAGCTTCTGTTTTATTCTGACTCACCATCTCTCGTAGCATCTTTTTTCCTATTTTGTTTCTATGTAATATTTAGATTTTCCTTGAGTCCATGTGCTATACATTTACAAGTATATGTGAAATGTTTTTGTTATATAATAGGAAGCTCTTACTGCATTGATAAATTGTTATTGTAGTGTAGACACGATTTAACCTCAAGAATAATTAATGTCTTAATCTTTTATAACAGAAAAATTACAAAAAATGTTTCCAATCAGTGCACTTTTACCCTGAAAAACGGATATTCTGGTAAAATGAATTTTCAAACTATATTTTTATGTGGATGAAGGCGAATCTTTGATTTGTATTTTCTTCGTTTTTATCACTATAGTAACCTTTTAAAATAATTATTATTTTATTGCTTTCCTGGGATAAGATAGTAAGTATATTTTTGAGAGTATCGCTTTTAATATTATTACGTATAGTTAGTATAGCACCACATAAAACCTACAGGTATATGTATAATTCTTGATAGACTCGATGAAGCCCGATTTTTACTACCCATTCACGACTTGGATTCTCCAATTGGCTGAACTGGGAATATGTGGCCGACCTTCACTCGATGTATGCCCGTTGTTCTCAGGCCTCGATTGAGGGTGTATACACAATACCTCCTACAACTAGGCCAGATGGCTTACGCGTGACTTCATCATAAGTGGTCTTAACCTATTTACAGGCGTATATTGAAATGTGCAATTTCTTTTAAAATATCACAGTTAAGTAGACATTTTAGATGCAAAAATCTCGAAAAAAATATAACAAAAACTTGTGTTTTGTAAATTTATCTTTTTTATATGTAGTTTGAAACGTAATTGGCCTAATACAATACCTCCTACAAGCTGATATTACTTTAAGCACGAGTATTATGACTGATAATGTGTATTACTCGCTTTTTTTATCCAGTTTATCAAAATTGAATCTACCTATTTTGATAAACTGAAACTAGATACCACCAATCTATTTAATAGATAGTGGTAAAATGTCACTATAGGTATAATCTGTCTAGAAAGTATCCGGAATTTTATATTTTTCCTAATTTTAATATATTTCTTTTTCGTAACATTCCAAGACAAAAGTAATGCATCAAGTACGTTCTCCGGATAGTAGGCTATGGTCAAAATAGCATGGCAACACTATCTGCCAAACATTGTTGATTGTAAGCAGGCTTAAGATTTGTGCAATAATGTCGAAAGTAGAAAAACTAGAGAGGTAGAATCTTTGAATAGAAAAGGGGTTCGAACGTTATAAAATTAGTGTAATTGAGTGGACTACACCTCTCTGTATAGTTGATGGTACCGTTAACCGTGCAAAGTATTGTGCCATTATGAAAGGTTTTCCAGAAGGAAACGGTTTATGTTGCCAGAGGGGTGGCATATTCAGCAGTATAATGCACGATGCCATACTCCTGTCTATCTTTAAGCTTGAATGCAAGAACACCAATTGGCACAAATTCATCCGATCTGAGTCTCAGTGAAAACACATTATGGGGACTAACAAACATTGAAGTGGAACGAGTAATGCCACGAAGTACCACAGATTTGATTCAGTCAGTTTTACACCTGGACCACCATCACCGAATATTATGACGGCCACCTAGTTTCGGATGTATCTTCACTATACGTGAAGCGTTTAGAGATAAATGGAGGTTGTATATGTAAATGAGATGAATTATTTGATGTTATTTTATAATTCAAGTAATAAAAATTTAAACCGAAAAATTTTAATTGTATTTTCTTTTTTCCGGATACTTTCTAGACAGACTATATAAAGGTGTCATAATAGGTAATAGTAATGTCAAATTTGGTAGTGTGGTTTCTCCTTGGTTTTCTCCATCCAAAGAATCTTGCAATCTTCAATAGTTCAAATGTTTATGATAAAACATGAAAGCTTTATACAGGTTTCAGATTATTACTTTTTTATGTTAGATTTGGTATATTACTCGGTATATTATTGTGGTCTAATATTTATTTATTAAAAGTCTCTAGTTTCCTTTTTTCTTTTTACCCAAAAGATTATGATTATGTTTAGAACAATAATTATTAAGAAAGAAGTGTATTTGACATGCTGCAACGAAACATTTTTTAAACATCAATTTTTAGGTGATTTTTACAATTTTCAAAAGGAGTCAAAAGGCTGTTTTGATTCAAATAGTTTAACAATAGCTCACAAAGAAAAGAGTTTTTATTGTAAATATCTAAAAATGTGTCTTCGAACTCATTAATCAGTTTTTTAAATATAATATAAGCTGTTGAAACTACGACCACTATTTGTTCACGAGAACATAAAAGAGCCCCACGACTTAAGGAATTAATGAAATTATAAGAATCTTCTACAACACAAGGTTCATTTAAAGTTAAATTTTCTTTGCAAAATTCACAACTTATTTTTTTTTTAACAATATGCCAGCACTATCCACTTAAATAAGTGATTAACTGGCATTTCAGATGCTCTGCTGTGTCTTGTGAATGTGACAAATTATTAAGAAAACCTTTCAGAGCCTCTATAATACAAGGATTAAATATTTTGAGAGCTAATTTAACATTTTGCCTTTCTATAAACGATGGAAAAAGGGCCTTTAAACTAAGGGAATACCCATGTTTTAATATGTTGTCTCGTTTTAGTTCATGAAGTTTTTTGACCACTGAGGGCATATAGCAAACATTGCATTACATCCTTTATGAGGCATAATTACACTAAATATCACTTACCCCAAAATTAGCTAACAGGAACAAATTTTATAAACTTGCTGTACACAATGAACGAGCACAAAATAAACTCTTATTACACGAAAGCAACAGGTCAACTCCAAACATTTTGGAAAGCTAAAAACATGAACTTTAAGTCTTTTCGGCTAGTTTCCACCGCACAGCATTGTTCACATAAATTTAAACACACCAAAGTAGTGATATTATAAAGAAATTAACAGAAAAACAATCAACATCGAACAGAACAATAATTAAGTAGCCGGTCGAACGTCGAAAGTACGCCAACTGACAGGAGGCAGTGTTGCCATTTAGAGTTAGTTTCATACATTATTTGGGATGTAAACTATTTAACGTATATTTAGTTGGACTTTAATTTTTACAGAATTTGTTGAACGACATTTGAAATTATGTTTTTAAATGGAACTAAATATTTATACAAAATAATTAGGTTATTGGTTAGCGACGTTTATTTTCTTAAAGGTTATCATTCCGTTATTGCTTCACTTTCCGGGTTTTATATATTTACTTTTCGGATTTTAAATATTTATTTATATTTAATATAACTATACTATAATATACCAAAGCAAACTTTTACATTAAGTATCTAATATATTGTTAATTGTAATCTTGGAACCCAAGACGAATATTTTACGTTTCTTTGAAAAATAATTTGTGGCAAACTACAGTGAGAAAGTAGCTCAAATTGTGATAAAGCGCCTAATCTGGCAGCACCGGATACATGACGTCGAGATGGGAATTGACATTCCAGTCGCCCAGCGTGGCAATCAATGTTAAATACGGAAGTAGCTGCGATAAAATACTACTATACTTTTAATGGGCTCCTCTTAATGCTTTTCTTATGGCAAAAAAGTATAGACCACTTTTGATGACGTCACTGCTAATTTTAATATTAGCTAGTTGGCCTAGTTGTAGGAGGTATTGGTATACAGCCCAATAAGACACATTATTTAAATAAAAATGATGACGTTCCGGGTTATACGTAAAGAAAAGACGTTCGGCCTCAATAGCTTAGAGTCGAATCTTGCCGGCTAGGAGATACGAAAAATGAAAACGGCCATTCCTAGACCGACGGTGCCAGATTAGCCCATTTTGTAATGGCTTTAGCGCTGCATCTGTACAACAAAAATTGTGAGCCATCTAATTCAAACAGCCTATTAGTATAAGTTAAGTTAACCACTATTTTTATTACAAATAGATGATGACAGTTTCAACCAGATAAATGAAAATAATAAGATATTACACTTCAAACGATTTTTGCTATTTCTTGACATTTTTTCTAAGAGACTTCCTGTTTTTTTGAGCAGCGAAAGTTCAGAATGGACCTTAGTGTTAGCAATAAGTTAGTTTTTAGTAATACGCACACGAAGCACACAAGTATGATTATCATATCGTTATCGTCGGTTATTGGTTAAGGTTATAATTATATCTTTAATTAGTAACTTGAAAATGCAAATTTAGTCTAGAGAAAATTGTTGTATTCAAGTTTAATGAGGCTACTGATGTATATGATTTTATTTAGTAGCGTAAAATACTATTTTAATAGTAATCAGAAAGATAATTTGAATTTCAGACACCCAGGAATACATTATTTGATACTAGGGATAATTAGTATACTGCTTTTAGATATTTCAAAATAATTTAATGAGATATGTCTCTCTACATATGTGTCGTCTTGATGAGGCCTTTATCAAGAGTAGTTGTATACTAAAATCTAACATTGTTATACCCTACTAAACCGCCTGACGGTATTTTGTTTTTATTGCACTGTCAATTATGCAGGTGTTTAAAGAGCAGGTCAGCTGGTCGTTCGTATTTAAAACGTTTGTTTTTTTGTGACCTTTGGATTTCTAGGTACTCCAAAAAGTTCAGCCTTTTGCTTTTTGTCTCCGTGTGTAAAAGTTTGACATTATTCGTATCTATAAAATGGTTATTTTCTATACAATGTTTTGCTAAGCCAGAGTTTTTAATATTATGTAAAATCGATTTTTGTGTTCTTTAATCCTATTATTTAAGTTTCGACCAGTTTGTCCTACGTATACAGCTTCACAGTTCACACAATTTATTTTGTAAACTCCGAACTTAGATTGTTTGTCAATTTTGTCTTTATTGTATATTAGTCTTCTCCCTAGATTATTTTTATTAACCTGAATTGTTTTACAGCTAAATTTATTAAAAAACACGAATTTTTTCTGAACTTTTCCTTAACACCAATACGGTCCCTTTTCGAGCATAGTGACGTACTACACTTGTGATGGTTGTATGCAACTATTTTTTGGTTCCCCGTACAGACATAGTACTGAGCTAATACGCGTGAAGATTAAATTTTAACAAACTCAACTGAAGACTGTATTTTTACTAACTATCGCGCGTGAAGAATATTTTCAGACTAACTCGCGTAAAGATCAAATTTTAACTTTTCTGAAGCCCCGTCGGGCCCATAAGGTACTAACACGAATAAAGGCTGTTTTTTTTCTGACTATCTATTTCCCCAAGATTTTTAACTTTTTATGCCATCTTTCAAGGATTGTTTTTCGCCTCCAGAATCTAGAATTTGCAGGTGTCCAGCTATTAAAATGTTTTTGTTTTCTAAGAGCACTGAAAGTTCCTAAATCGCCGGAAGTTTTAATGTGGCAATTAACGTTTTTACATGTTTTGTAAATTCCAATCTCGATTTTATTACGCTGCTCTTTGATATTTAGGTTAAATAAAATTTGGCTGTTATAGTTAATATGATTTTTACATTTCGATTTCGGCTTTTATTGCTACCGCACTTTCTTAGATAGGGTAATTAAAATTCTTTGCTCTAGTTAACGTGTGTTTTACATTCCAATATCTGGCTCCTCACTTGCCGACTTTTCGCAGCTATGGTTGCAATAGTGATAACAGATGGTTAATTTAATTACGCATTATAAGGCAGTCAAAAAAGAAATTAAAAGTCAATCCCAGTTATTGGAATTATTTTCTAATAGTAATTATTTTATTTTTGTATGGCATCTGATAGATCGCATTTTTATGCATTTTCCTGACTTTTCCATTATGCAGAAGTTGAAATTTAGATTAACTTTAAACGGGGGTCGAGCATTATTTCTTAACTTAGGTTTCTATTTAAGTTAAAATAAAAGTTATTATTTAATTTTAATGTTATCTACTGGCGATCTAGATGGAAACTTAATTTATTTTTGCATTGATTCATGAAAACTATGAAATCATTTATTTAATAAATTAACTAGAATCAGCTGTTATTAACCCGTTTGTCTTCAAACTGCTTTATTACTCCTTCGTTAGACGAAGGCTGGATTATGGGTCACTGGTATCGTGTCCGTTGTATGATTGTCACATCGAATCGGTGGAGGCTGTGCAGAGGCGATTTCTCAATTATCTTATGTTCAGAGAGGACGGTATCTACCAGACAGAGGCTTTGATCATAACCTTTTGTTGTCCAGATTCGGGAAACTGTCACTGTCTACGCGCAGAGACTCACAATCGGTGACATTCCTTTATAAGCTTCTCCATGATGTGATCGATTGTCCCTTTCTCTTGAAAAGTATACCATCTCATGTACCGCCTGTAGGAGGTAAACAGCAACCCGCGTTCACTCTGCCCCATTCACAATATGTGCAAAATTTTAAATCTTGTACCAAACGCCTGTGATATACATACCAGCAGCTTGTTTAACGTCCTGAAACACCTGCGTGAGGCGTCTGGTTTCCCACCTTAACTGTATCTCCACATTCTTCATCTTCATTTTTCATCTGTATTTCCCGTGTTTTCATTCACTTCTTCTTTGTCACTTTTTATTTTGGCTTATTTTTTTTTAGTTTTCTTAACTTACTTTGCGTTATTCGTACAGTTCTTGATCGGTTTCGTTCCTCTACATTCCTTATTTTTAGACTTACCTTAGTTTGCTCGTTTATTTTAATTAAATATATTATTTATTTCATATTTTATTATTTTTCTTTGTATAACAATATTTTTGTGAATTACTTGTTCTTAATTTGTATGTGAATTTCCTGCCGTAACTATTGAATTTTTATTGTGAGAATTGCTCTAATATTTTAAAAATTAATATCAAAATGTTAGTTATCTCGATAACCATGTATTCGGAACTCCTAGACCAGGAGATTTGTTTTTTTCGCATGTTATTGTTAGTTATGTATTTGAAAATTATGGCTATGTAGCTTGAAAGTAGTATGTTGAAAATCTTACGCATATAACAAACAAGAAATAAACACATGATTTGTGTGAAGTCGGAAAAGAGAAATGCGGCTACTAGTTTGTTACTAACGCATTTATTTATATCATAGAAATATTACAGTGATACATGAAACATTTAACTAGAACATACTGCTCAGTACAGAGATAGATAGTGCCAAATTTGGGTTTCGTTAAGGCGTTAAAAGGGACCGAGTATGAACTGAACTTGAATATTTATTTCGATTGGTCATGTAACTGAAAGTTTTTGCACTAATTAGTCTAGAACTCTTCAGATATTTAGGGCTACAACTATTTAATACTAATCGAATAAAAAATTTTTCGACATTATCAAGTATAGACCTCCAAGAAAGTAATTGAACGAAAAATATTAAATTGAAAAATTGGTAGTTTTTAGCTCTGCTGAATTAATTGAACCACCACATTGACAAATCGATGCTTACTTTAAATTTGTAAATTAAACAAAAATCTTAAAAGTTAACGATGGAAAAGAAATTTTGGCCATCAAAATTGCCAAAAAAAACATCAAATTCCTACCTGAAAGCCAACATGAAAAACTGATGAAATTTGCATTCTTTATTCCGGATCTTAAAGCGACATTGTTCGCCATAATTGAATTTATAAAAATTACTTCTAGAAAGTTTTAACCAAAAGCAAATTCTTAATAACAAAATCAGATTTGCTAATATGGTCTCAAAATATCCTAAATATGAATTTAAAGACATTTACTAGATAGCTAATGAAACGCCCTTTGTATTTTGAAACTAAGAATTATGCAGTTCACTATAAAAAAATTGGTTGAACCAAGAACTACACTTTTAGACAAATTTACGAAATTGTTAATGTTTAGAAAATATCCGAAAGTTTTGCCTAAAACACTGCTTTATAACAAAACGAAGAACCATTTTGGCAGCCATTTCTCAATAGAGACTATTCCTTATGTTATCTACCAAATTAAAATTATACTGTCACGGCTAGTATAGTGTATCAGAAAAACACTCGGTATTTCATAAATTAGATCGTGACGACAACCCGAATATTTCGAGGTCTAGACGAAGGTTATTTACATTACCTACTACACGTAATATTATTATTTAACTGCAATGAACGAGATACTCGACGCGGGTGACAAGGCCAAGACAACCTTGCTGAATTGGTATTGTTATTGTAACATTATATTTATAGTACGAACCTACACCAACCCAGAGGAGAGAAGACTGGGTGACGCATTGATATGCGTACGTAGATTATAAGGGTATACATTATGTTTTTTTTTTATGGCAGTGGCACACACACTAAAGGGAGATCCTATGGCGCTCGACGAGCGGTGTGTATGCGAAGATGTTGATTGACACGGTTCTTGAATAGTTGTAGGTTGTAATCAGTGGGAAACAGATGTCCTGGAAGTGAGTTCCACAGTGATGCTGTGCGCCAGACAAAGGAGTTCTTGTAAAGCGATGTTCTAGGTGTTTCTAGTTGTACGACGAACTGGTGCGCTCTTGCCGTCTGTCGTGACTGTCTGACAGGAGTTGCCAGGGGCGGGATGATGCGGGCCAAATCCTGGGAACATCTGCCGTGAAAGTATCTGTAAAACAGAGACATCTCGGCCACAAGTCTGCGGTGTTCCAGACTATCCAGATTCCGGGTCAACTCCGGGTCGCCGACGAGACGCACAGCTCTCGTCTGAATGGAATCCAGCAGCTTTAGGGTGTGCTGTCGCATTACTATCGTGTATATTCCTTGCTATATTTAATACAGAACTCTATAGTTACCTGGAGTTTTATTCATTAAATAAAAGTTCTACACTAGCAACCATTTTGTGCTACCCTATAGAACAAGCCTTGTCGCGTCTACGTTCCTTCGTATGAGTCATCGCCGACCGAGAAAATTCGGGAGCTGTTGTAGGCATTCTCTGGTCGAGAATAATATGGAGAGGCCTCGCTTCGTCCGGAGTATTCGCGATATTTTTAAGACTGTATATAAATAGCGGATAAAGGCGAGTTGCAGTTAGTTAATCATTAATCGTTAAAGTTGTAAGAGTAGTTTATTGTATTTAATTGTACACAGTGATAAAGAATAAAGAGAACATTAGTTTAAAATAGTAAAAGTTGTAATTTTATCAGAACCCACTGTAAAAACGTAACAAGTATTAATACTTATACTATTGCAAGCATTGGCTGTTTATTTTTGACTTCCTGAACAACTGCCTTAAAAAGTTTGTTTCTGGTTCATTTGCTTCCTCAAGCTTTAAATATTCAACATCATTTTGCGATAATTTTCAAAGATAACATTTGAACTTATTTTTATTACTTTTCAATGTGTTCATTATTCACCGTCGTTTATTTTTATAGTAATAAAACACAGCATTTCAAGTTTATTAATTAATATCCAATAACCGTCTTTCTTACGTTTGCACTAATAAATTAGCATTACTGACGGTTTAAGCGTGAACACTGTCTTTAATTTTTTTGTTTTTGGTCGTTTGTAGCCAGCAACAAAGCAGGAATGGGGTTTCCACAATGCAAGAGTAAATTGTGTAGCCTGGTCTCCTGATTCTTTATTAGTTGCTAGTGGTTCGTTGGACACTAGTATTATCATTTGGTCTGTGGAGAAACCTGCCAAACATATTATTATTAAGAGTAAGTATCTAAAAGTAATTTCTTTATTGCTTTGTCTCGGAAACTTGCAATTTAAAAGTATCAATTAACTGAATAAATATAGTGATTTTTCTAAGGAAAATTAATTCCAGAATATTTCTGCCCCGGTAAAATTCCAGCTTTTCGGCTGAAATTGAATCATTTAGGGCGGTAATTCCTAACCTGGGCTGTTCCAAGTATTGGTGGCAGTTTTTAAGTATTGTTTACACAGTGCAAACTAACTGCATATTTAATTTTTTTTTTTTTAATTTTTCAATTTCGTGTAGGGGCTATCTGCTTTGGACACGACACATAAATTAGCGCCAACACATCGAACTTTACGCAGCCACTGATATGTTCTGTATAATAATTTGAGTTTTTATCATTTCAAATGTTACTTATCCCATCCCATATGATTTAGAAGCGTAGGAAAGCAGGGTTACTTCTAATTTACAAACTATAGCTAATATTTGTCTTTGCTACGATAAAAAGCCGTTAAAGTGCCTCTTAAATTCCGAAAAGTACACGTTACATTATGTAATATGCCTTTATTAGGTAAATTAGCATTTAATTTTAAGTTACACTTTAAATACAAAATACAAGCAACTGAACTTCGAAAAATATGTACTTGTTCCTCAAAATAAGAGCCGAAAACTAATGGTTTCATTAATTCTTCCAAAGCTAATCAGAAGTACATACGTTAGTCTATCAGCATTTTGTTCATCACTATTTGACAGGGTTGTTATGTTTAAAACAAAATGTTTTAAACAGTTGTTTTAAACACGACCTGATGTTTTATTAGATTTAAACTTTTTTTAAATTAGGCGTTTAAAACTGTGGAAAACGTATTTAAAATATTTATTAAAATATACTTTTTTTTTCTTCTTATCTCAATGTAGTAAATGCTTAGATTCGCATGTGCGTGATACAACATACCAATTTCAATCAAGTTTTCAACTCAAGAAAAAAATACCGAATCTATTATTCTGATACCTATTGTTTTCGTTTCCTCGTACCAGTAAAAGAAATAAAAAAAAATAAGCCGAACACATATTATTATTAATAATAAATATTGTAGATTTAAAAAACTGATATTTCTGATACTAGGAAGAAAAACTAACATTCAACTCAACAGCCTAATTAGATATATTTTTAACATAGAAATTAAAAATATTGCTGATGAAAAAGTAAAAAATAATACAGAATTTCTGAGATACACTAAGACTAAGACATATCTTTGTCAGCAGTCGTGCAGGGATTAGGAACTGTAGGAACCTGGAACACTAGAGCTGTTCAGCTGTTCTGGCACATAGCTGAATTCATTCTTGATTAAAACGTGTTTTAATCATGTTTAAATCCCGTTTTAATTGCAAAAAAAAACACAGGTTTAAACAAAAAAAAACTGTTTTAAACAATAAAAAAACACATGTTTTCTTTAAATATTAAAAAACATGTTTTTTCCAACCCTGCTATTTAACAGAAACTGATTAGACGGTAATGAATGTGTATGTAATAAAAATACTATAACTAATACTTGTTTTTAGATGCCCATGCTCAAAGTCAAATTACCAAACTATCCTGGGTGGACAATACAACTGTCGTCTCTGTGGGACAGGACTGCAACACTAAACTGTGGACAATAACTCCATTCTAGTATCATATATGCAAAATCTACTTCGCGAGCAAGTCGCAACAACGTTCTAAATTACCTTCTTATTTTTTCGCGTTTGCATTTAACTTTCATGTGATTTTTTACATTTATACTAATTTTTATTTAACATATTTATTTATTTACATTTATTACTCTTTTTTCCAGTATTCTAAATATTGATTGTCATGTTTTGCTTTTCTGCTCTTTTCGTATTTCATCTAGCATAACCTTAAAAGAAAATAGGATATGAACTGTTAGATGTATGTACTTTTCGAAAGAAAAAACTATTTGTACAATATTAACGTTCTTCTTAATTCTAGTACTGCCTTCGTTATACTATAATGATTTTTATGTAAACAGTACTCTGGAAGTCATAAAGGTACTTTATTTTTTATGTGGATGTGGATAATATAGATCAAAGAAAATATCTTTTTTAAGGTTATGTAGAGATCTTCACGGCCTATTTTTTAGTTTTGTTTTCTAACACTGTTTTATGAGGATGTGAAACAGCGATTTAATTTTTTACAGTTCTATGGATTGTTTAATGTATATGGAATAAAGAACTATTATTAGTTATGTATAATAAAGTATTATCATAATTTGTGAAATATAAAATTATATTATTATTTTGAAGACAATGGTTTATTTTCCTGATAAGTGTTTTTGATTTATTGTGATAGGAAATTCGATGTTAATCAAAAAAATATGTATATTGGGAAATAATTAAAGAATCTTAAGATTTCATCATCTTCCTGTTTCTGCATCGAATAGTAGTATCACCTATAAAGGCACTACGTAATTAATAGTTTCCCCAATTTATTTGGCATACTCAATGCATTTATTTGGTATACTCAATCTCAATTATTTCCTGAAGACCCTCCTTGACAAAGCTACATAAAAGTGGAAGCTGAGTAAATAACATGGGAAAAATGCAGGAAATGCAATTTTCAACAATTATACGCCTACGTAATGACTGAGGAAGCAAAAAATAATAAGGGAAAAGTTAATAATGTAGGGAATCTTCACCCCATGGTGATAGCTAGAGATTTATTAAAATTGAATTTACCGGGCTTGTCACGGGCCGATTTGGCTGTCGTATATCGAAGCGTAAATAACCTTAGAACTCATCACCGTTTCTATGGCTTTAAGCGCAGTTATATTTATTAGCGAAAAACCCTCGTAGATTCCGCCCGGCTTTCATAGCGCATACTGTTCTTGGATTGGTTGTCGAGTTGGGCATCGCGCGCAGTTACTTAATTGCCTTCGGAATAATTGGGAAATTTTATTAGACAGAGTGGTTTCATGACAATATCCTTTTGGCTACTCTGAGTAGTTTTAATTCCTAGTTTGTTTTTTGTCTTTCTGTGAACGCCATCATTTTAACATTGTATGACGCACGTAGGCGGATTTTCAATTCCCTTTTTAATCTCTTACAGAGGCCTTCTCGCCCAACTGTAAGGCTATCTAGCGATAAGCAACCGGCTACCCCCTACACAGGTAAATTATTGTTATTTAGATTCTGATTTCTCTTTTCCTTGATGGTTGATTTTGATTACGGAGTTACAATGCTCTTCAATTAAGAGTTACGTGTGGAACCTTGAATATGTATTGTTTCACAGGGTCCTAACGTCGGGTCTAGTTCTACCGGCGGGTTCATTTACTATCGACGGATATTGCTATCGTTGAGCATCGCTAACGACAGGGATTTCCTTGGCTACGCATGGCTAACTATACTACCTATAGAGTCTTGCTGCCCTTCCCCTGTCAAGGAAGTATCTTCTTCCGTGAGCAGTTCTTTGCTGGAAGCTGCCTGAGGAGCTACTCATCAGCCAAGTGAGAAATTTCTATTTTTTTCTATTGGTATATATTTTGTCACAATATGTGACAATTGCCTGCAATTAACCTACGACCTCTAATTATTTTTTTTTGCTTTGTTTTCGAACAAAGATTAATTTTTGCTCCTTAACTAAGGTAACATTTATTTAATTCTTATTTTCTTTTAAAGGAACTTTGAATATTGGGCCAATTTTGTCTGGTCTAAGATGCTTGATTTTATTTATTCAAATTCTAAAATTCAGTTAAATTCGTTTGAACTAGAACCAATCCGATTTTTGATTAAATTTTTAACTTTTGATTGACTGGCGCAATAATGTTGTAAGTCGAACTAGTTTTTTTTGTTATTATTCTCAATTTTTCACGATTTCAGGCTTACGTTAGATATCTGTAGATCAGATAACTGCTATTGTTGTTACGGCCTAGTAGACTTTGCGTTATTCTTAATTTTTATTGTGGCCTTTGATATATTTTTTTATTCAATTAAACTGTTCATTACCTTTGTCCCACCGGTAACTTGACCGGGGAGTACTTACACGTAAGTTGACATACCTTAAATTCGATAATTGAATTGGTTGCGACAATAACGTCAAGTTTAACTAGTTATTTTTAATTTTTGCGGCTATTACCAACGTACCATAACTGATACCCAGATAGACATAGTTAGTTAGTAATACGGCCCTGTAACAAATCATGATTTGACGTGCGTTAATTAGCCATTGATTAAGTGATTATTCGAGTTACTTGAATTTTCCTTTAACGAGTAGATATTTGCAGTATCGCTGGCCTTCGTTCATATTTTATTGACGTTTTTTTTTATTAATGCTTAACGCGTTCATCATAAATTACAATTGAATATTTCGGAGTTTGTTTAGATTAAGCGTGTGATTTATTTCATCAAGTAACCGAGTAAAGCGTGCTATTTCTCGTTGAAATACAGTTGTTACCATAAATTAATCTGCTCGAATTACTCATATCTTCCTCCATATCTTAGCCATGATATATTTCATTTAATAGCAATAAACCGATTCTTTGTTTGTCTATTTATCTGCTTTATTTAATTAGCTTTTGATTAATATTCTAAAGGAGAAGGTCGCTAAACGCGGTAGGTATCTTATTTTTTTTTATTACTTGCGCTCAATCATTGAAACGTTCCGGATCTACTTTTGAATAATATTTGGGTATTTGTTTCTCACTGACTTTAGTTTTTTTTTGGGTTAATATTTGGGTATTTGCTTATTACCGCCTATGATTTTTGATTGATTTTTGAGTAATTATTTTTCTATTATTAATACTGATAAATTTTCGGCATTCAAATCTGATCTAATTTTCTAACTTATTTCTGTTGTTTTATTGATCGGTTTTCTTGATTGAGAAAAAATAACAAATGTTTGGTTATCCTTTTATTTTGTCACGAAGCGAGTTCCATATTTCAACTTGGAGTATTTCTCGCTTGTGCCGTCTACAAGCCCGTGGCGCCTTATAAACAAAACCCACCCCTACTCTCTGACATTTGAGCTAGGGCCTAATTTGTACGCTCGGCGACAACTCGTTCTAGTCTACGCATCGACATACGTAAATTCATTTAATTTCTAATTTTAAATTCTCAAACTTAAAATTTTTCTTTCAATTTGAGATTATTCACTCTCAGTTCCTTCTATGCTGGAGTGAAGGTTTTGCGCCCATTAGAAGGACAGAGGACAGAAAGAGCGTAATAAGCTTGCAAGTTCCTTTCCGGAGGGAGGAAATAGAATTTCCGCAGAAACTTCGTCGCCGGAGGCTACTACTGCTGGATAATGCAATTCTTGGGGAAAGGAATTATGAGGTTTTTATTCCCAATGCTAATGTGTCTTGCAAAGGCGTTGTTCGTGGAATTTTTAATGATATGAGCATTGAAGTAATAATTAAATATTCAGAAAGCTCAATAAAAAAATTAGTGATTAAAAGATTTAATCGTAGAATTCCTAATAAAGTTCCTATTGGCCTGGAGACTGGTAGAACTTTACATCATGAGAGTTACCCAGTGCTATAACTGTCTTCTTTTTGGCCATGTCAAGGCTCAATGTAGAAGTAAAACTAAGTGTAAACAATGTTCGTAGATTCACGATGGGAAATGTCAATCAGAGTCGCTTTTCAGCTGAACAAATATTTGGGCTTTAAGTGATGTACTTGAAACACGAGCGCTTCCAGCACAACGGTGGAACTACACGCGGTAGGGGCTCGAGCCGTTTTTGTTATTGTTTATGTGCTCTGAATTTTAAGATCCTTTACAGGCGTAGCCGACTATATCAAAATCGGCCTCTCCTATTGGTCGATCCGCATGGCCCTCCGTTCGCTTCGCTCGCTACGGGGGCTCAAGAAAAGGAAACTAACCAGGTGCTAACCCAAGGCATACCCAAAATCAAGAAAAAAAGCTATTTAGAAACATAATCTTTAAAAAAAAAATTAAAAAACAACGGGGTTCGAACCCGTGTTTTCCAGGTGAGACCCAACTATCTAAACCTCTACACCACGAGAGCTCTTGCGACAAATTGATTGCATCACGAAGAAATATTCTAATACGAGATGGATCGACCAATAGGAGAGGCCGATTTTGATATAGTCGGCTACGCCTGTAAAGGATCTTTAAATGCTGCTCTATATATGCCTTTATTTAATAATTTAATCTGTTTTGACTTTCTTTGGGTTTTATGTTTTTTTGTGCACATGGTTTCAATCGTTTCAAGTAAATGAAATTATTGAGAGCCTGTTGAAAACTTAAAAATGAATCCAGCTATTCCAAATCAGAGAAGGTGGACTAAGAAACAAGTTGGTAGGTAATTAGTAAGATAGAAGGGATCAATCGGCTTAAATATTAGTTAAATATATGCCATTCCATTGTAGCTTTGTTATATATTTAATATTTATAATAATAATAACAAAACTACCAAACCAAACAAAACTACATAACCTATAAAACGTTTTTGTGCGTCAAGTACGAGATTTCTTGTGATGCTAACCAAGGGCCAGCACCTGATCTAGTTAAATTTGATTCGACAATTGCTTTAAAAATTATTTTTAATTGTTCCCAAAATTTAACTAAGCCTCGAATTAAATCGGGGGAGAGAACGTTCAATTAAAGTAATAATTTTATTTTATTAAACAAGATTTAGAAAAAAATTGAATTCTAAATTTCGAGAATAATGCTAGAATCACGTCAAAGGGTTAATAATTTTTGCCTAATAATAGTGTACCTACGACAAAAGGCAACTAACACCAGCTTGATTAAAATAAAATCACTTATATTTCAAATGTGTTTAACTTCACACGATTCGGGATCTAATTTTAAACGCGCATGACTTCTACGTTAAATTCTTTTTTGACTGCATGTTATCCCTTAACTAGAGAAAACTAACTTCAAGAAATAGCTAACACAAGATGCAAACCTCAAAAACCAGGTCCCCCAAATTCTGTTCTAAAAAGGAAACCATTGGCCAGGGAGCGTTTCTAATAAGAAAAATTTCCAGAACCCAGCCAATTGAAACAAAAAAACGAAAAATCTTGACCTCGAAATTTTAATTACCGCTTGGGATTTAAAAACCATGTGTGAGCTAATTTAAATGACGACATTAAGTTTGGAATGTGAAATTTTGAACACTCGGCGAGATTGGAATTTACAAAACAAGTTAAAACTCGAATAGCTGTTTTCGGCGAAAATTGGAGCGTTTTGCGTCATACCACACTGAACGTGTTTTTATTGCCGCAGGTGTGTAGATTCCAGATTTTTCTAGGAACAAACAAATCGAAAAGTTGCTATAAAAGCAAAAAATTATCGGGGAAATATTAGTCTGAACAGAATCTTCACTTGTAGTACGTCGTAATGTCCAAATGGGACTCGAAAAAATTTTAAAGTAAATTTAACATTTCAAGTTTGTTACTATATGGTCACAGTATTGCCCAAACCGAAAATAGTGTCTCACAGTTTTAGAGACTCGTGGAAGTAACTAAGTAATTAAGCAAATTCATGTCGTCGGCACGAAAAATATCGTAAAAAACGTTTGAAATTCGTCACTCATCAAAGAAGAAGATGGTCAACAGAAGCGATTCAGGCTACAAAAGCGGGTCCCGGTATAACGTCAAGTCCTAGACAGTAAGTTTAATTTTAAGATCATAATGCTTAGGGTGCCTGTATATTTGGTAACATTGTCTTGTTGTATGTAATCGAGAATTTAATGATTATCCCATTAAACGATTCAGTGCTAGCGTCACTCTGTAATTTTTATTTAGTAGGGAAAGTTATTCGAGTATCTTATAATGATTAACCCATTAAACCATTCAATGCTAGCGTCACTCTGTATTTTATTTAGTAGAAATTGTAGAATTTGTTTTACCATAAGCCACGAATGAATTAAGCCTTAGGAAGTAGTGTAAGATACAAAGTAAATCACTGCGGACAAGAATTATTGCTAATTGAATTTTCTTTTATTAATCCGTAATTTCTTGACTGGCTAGTTCTAAATTATCATGCTCTCAGATAAAATCTAATCCTCTAGGAAAATTGATACAAAGTAAAATCACAGCGGTTAAGTGGTAATACCAATGAAATTTTTCTTTTTACTGTGCCAAAACGGATTTTCTGGCGAACTTTAAATCCTAGGTCATATCAGAAAATACGTGACTAAATTTGATCCAACCACTAATTAAGTAAGAAAATGCTCCCTTTAAATTATGTGCTCCCTTAAAAACGCAATCTCATACATTGTTTTATTATTTTAAAACGGAAAGTAATTTGGTATACGCTCATTTAATTATATTAATTATAACTGAGGATAGAATTGAGTACTGGAAAAGAGTAATGAAGTTGTTTTAAACTAGGTGGAGAAATATGGGTAGTTGCCCAAGTTGTCGAGGTAAATTATTTTCAACGAAATAGGGTGTCAACACACTGGTACTGCGGACCTGGTTTCAGAAAATGAACAGAAGTTGAAGAAAAGGCCGATAATACAGTAAGTAAGTGAATAGGGTAAATCATCGTTCATTACAATCCGGTAAGATCTTCAGGGGCAAGGGGAAAGTAACCAGTGTTTCAAACGCGGTAACAGCTGAAACACGTGCGTCGACCATTGGCGCGCGCCGGGGTTCGGTTGCGTGCTAAACACTCTTAGCTGGAAAGCGACTCTGTTCTCAAGTGTTACCGTTACCATTGTGAATGTACTAATCATGCTTCTACTAATAAAGACTGTCCAAGTGTCCAGAGTTCATACGTCAAACCCAAATTAGACATTATATGTCTGAACTCTGTCTTTTTTTGAAGCAGATCAATTGGTTCCAAAAATCAAAGTCTGCATTTGTGAGAAGGCAAGAGGACTTCCCAAGCCTCAATTCCCAATCAAGAAGAACCCGGGAATCTGTTAAAGTCAAGAACCAAAGTAATCCTAATTCTTTCAATAGTCTCAAATGCCTTTTTTTGCAAGCAGGGTAAATGTCACTAAAAGACCAAAATAAAATACTATCCCAATCAGCAGGATATAATAAGATTGAACATGAGGCTTGCTTACTCGCTTACTCCCACAAGCATCGAGAATCTGCTCCCCACCAATGATTGTTCAATCATCACATTCCGGGTGGCTCGGGAACTTGATTAAGTTTTACAACCTTTAACAATAGTTCAAAAGAAAATAATCATTAATTATGCTGCTGTAAGCCCCTTAAGCTAGATTTTATAATTTTCGTACTATTACCCATATATTTAAATATATGCTATTACCTACATTTTGAAAATTAAGTGTATGTTAAAAAATCTGATTTTGCTATCCACATTTCAGTCCTGATTTAAAATATGAATGCGTTTTTTTCGATAGCATTGAACGACGGCATTCCACAGTTTAAAAATACCTCTGAAGTAATATCAGCGAATATTAACTATGACAAGAAGGCCCACTTAATGGCAAGAGAGCGCTACAAAGGAATCGTCTTCGTTGCCTGGTAACGTTCGGCGAACTTCGCCGCACACAGGTTGAATTTAAATAAAAGCTGGCCATAAACTATATTTTCGTTTGCGTTATATCTAATCAAATTTATGACGAAGTTATTTATAGCACTCTAATACTCTATTTGGCTTTGTAAAAACACAATTGATATCTTGTGAATTGTTTGCAGCGCCCTGTCAAACTTACGTTATGGTTTTTTTTATTATTATCACCAAATAAATATTTTGATAAAGTTTGTATTCAACTGGCTGTTTCAAAAATCTGTTAACGTTTTTAATTAGTTATTATTGATAACAATACTCAAGGTATGTAATAACTAATATTGAAACGATTTTGATTTTGTGTTAATGATTTCACCATATTTCCGAATACTAATATTCTAACAAAAGACATCAAGAAGAAAATGTTGCTCGAATTTGCCCAATCTTTTAATATTCAATTAAATTTTGGCGTTTTGGGTGATTTTAAAATTGGTTAAAGGTTTCGCACAATATTTTTACTGTATTAACTGTATATTTCATTCCTTTTTTGTAATACAAAACAACTAAAAAATAGCGATATTATCTTATATCGAATATTGACTCAACTATCGAATTTAGGCATGAAAATTAATCTGACAAAAGAAAAGGATGAGCTGTCTATGGCCGCCGCGTCAAAGGCCGCCTGATTGATTTATTTGTATCATGGCCTGCCGATATTCTGCTAGTGTTCGCGCGGGGAAAGAGACACACTGTTGACATGGCGCCGCGGAGAGTGATCCTTTTTATCATATAGTTTTGCCCAAATACATAATAAAAAGATAAAGACTGATGTACTATACTGCTAACGTGCGAACACTCCGTTGAGGTTATGTGTTGTGTTATACCTAATTGTGCAACAACTGAAGCCAGATTATCAGAAAATGGCGCGTCGAAATGATCCCTTATTGGCTAAGTTTGTAACGTGAGCAGTTTTCCCTGCTGCTGTCTTGTTTGAGCATTTACGTTTCTCTGTTTTTTTTTGCTTCATATGTTGTACTGAAAGTATTTTCAAATGTCATTTAAATTACCCTTAACGCAACGCATTATTAAATTGGAATTTAAAAGCTATATCTGTTGTAAATTTATCGGTACGGGTGGGCAAGAAATTGGATAATCGATTAAACGCTTAATATTTTAGCAAATAACTGAATAATCGATTAATCGAAATAATCGATTATCGATATTTTCTGAAATATTAATCGATAAGTCGATTAATCGGTAATATCTTAAAAGTGAATCGAATAATCGATTATTGTCGCCCACCCCTAATCCCATAATATTGTAGTAAGTGAAACTGAAGCTGAAATTTAGGTAGAATCATTATTGCTGATGCAAGACTGATATTATTAGAAAAAGAGGTAATAAATAATTTGGCTGAATCAGCAGAAAAAAAATATATAATTTAGTTTTAATTTGTAAATATGACTTTGATATTACCTTGGGATAGTATATAATCAAGTGTTTTTGAACAACAGCTGCACTGATGCTTCTATATTTTTTACTAGTTTCGTCCCTATTAGATTAATTTTTAAAAATAGCGATAACTCTGAAATACATGTATGGCAAAATTGCAGGCCCTCATCAACGCGTTTCTGTCGTCCGCTTAACATTCATTTTGCTCGTAAGACTCCTGAATTAACCGTTGCAAAATCAAAATTTGGATCATCGAATTAAAAATTTAAAACGCTTTTTTACCACGAAGGAGCCGTTAATTTTCAAAATCATTTTTTAGAACGATTTAAGAACATACAAATGATCTTTATACATGATTTTTATCGTCAGTGATAATTGATACTCCCTATATATAAATATAGATGATGAGCAAAAAATTCAACAATTATTTGTCTAAAACACGATATATTAAACGTGTAATACTTAATTACTTTTATATCTTATTTCTGGTAAACCTTATTATGGCCAGCTTTCCTATAAATTCGACCAGTGTGCGCCGGGTCCAAAGGTCACATGCCAGTATCATGCTAGTTTTCGCGCGGGGAAGGAGACATACCGTTGACGTGCCGCCGCATAGAGTGAATCTTCTTATCGTAGTTGTTATTCGCTGGTAATATTAACTAATTAATCACATTTCTTCATAAAGTCTGATTATGGAGTATGAAATGTCAAATTTATATTATTATTAATAGGAAAAAAGCAGCTTATCAATAACAGTATGATGTTAACTGCAAATTGTTCATTTAAAAATGTGTTTACATTGTTATCTCGTATTATTGTGATTTCATATGTTTAGTCTAAATAACCGCTATTCCTTTACAGTAACCGATATAAAATTTGCGTTATAACATCGGTTATTTTTAATTTTCCTATTAATTTGATACCAAATTTGGTATAGCAAGGTGGTTGTTGAAAAGGGGAAAGCTACTCCTTTATAAACGTTGTCGTCGTTTTTTAAAAATAAACGGGCCTTTCTCGTCAATTTTATTTAAAAAATTTCCGTTATTTTTTTATTTTAATTTGTAACTATGTAAAGTTAATTAAACGATGTTTCTTTTAAATTCATATTTTAAATTACCAAAATTTACTTTTTACATCCAATTTTCACACAAAGATATTCTAATTATGTACTTTCTTCTTGTTGAACTTTCATGTCAATTTTATTGGTAAAATTAGAAAAAATAATAAGAGAAATGGGTGCTTTCTTATTTAAAATATTTGTTTTACTTATCGTTTTTCTAAAATTGTCCTGCTATATTTTTATTATCTTCGTTGACATAGCTTAGCTAACCATGACTACAGGTTAAGCTGGGCTCGGCTAGGCAAAGGCTGGGCACAAAAAATAATTATTACTATGAATACTTATTTAGTGAAATTTGCTCTTCGAATACGATGGTGATAGAATAGGCTAACAAAACTTTGTTCTGTTACGTTAATTTAAAAAAATATATATCTTTCTTGTAAAAGACAAAACGAACATTATACAGTAAAAAAAATATGCAAAAACGGGTACCTAATCATTTTTTTAGGCAGGTCTCAATTCCACAATTTTCACAAAATAAATGTGCGTGCTCCATACATATTGCAACTCGACACTCTTCAAAAACATAAAAAGTTTTTCTGTCATTGCTTCTAGGGCCATATCATACAACTGGAGGATACCCTTCGGTATTTATTTTGATTTTGGTGGATTTCCCTGACCTGGCAAACTGGTCTCAAGTCTCGTGGCAAGCGAGTATTTGTTTCTCTTTAGAGTTGCAATCCAAGTTCTTTTAGAAATTTTTAACGCTTATAATTAAATTGTACATACATAATTTTAACAAAAAAGAGTCAATAAAATATATATTTTAAACTTACCTCAGTACAAATGCAATGCCAAAAATAGTTACGTAGTAAGTGTGTGCATACCCCAAGTGAACCTGACGGCGGCTAATTTACGACTGCCGCAAAATCCTGTCGCGCGCACTGCACATTATATCGGGTAATGTCTTAGCTTAAGCTATTAGAATTTAGAAGGCGCCACAGGAAAAAGTATTAAAATTACTCATTGAAATACATGCAATGGGGCACGGGGTATGCCATACCCCACCACACCAACGAAGGATTAAGTTCGACTCTTCAGTCTTGCTTCTCTTGTGAAAACCAAATAGGGCATTTTCGTTGTCAATTTTATTGCGAAAATTCCGAAAATCGCTTTACTATTACTACTACTGCTAGATCAAATTGAAATGATATACATTATTTTTTGTTGATTTATTTGTCTGCTTGTTTATGTGTGTACTCACCTATTGAATACAAAATGGCCGATACCCGACACGTGTACACTCGACCGAAGACGAATTGGAACTCCCTGTTTTAGGTTATCTGGGACATTACTTTGACCACCGTCTATAGATATTCTAATAAGTCCGCTCACTCGAGCGTGCCGCGGAAAATTTCCCTCCTACCTGCGCCAATCCCTCACCCATCGGCTACATGTCAATGTCACGGCTTAGCCGTGACTCAGTTTTCGCAAGCACTTTCGCGATCGAACGGTGTGAATTTATTTTTACGGAATAGTTTTTGTACGATGTACGCTATTTAAAAAATATATATGGTTAAGATGGCTAAGAGTAGCTTTTCTTATTGTACTGTGTAACTACACGTGATCTCTCCTTCTTTCTCTCTTATGGAATTGGTAAAGAATTATTCATTTATGAGATGAAGTGAAGCTAACCGAAAGTTAATTAGATGACTAACCCAAACTAATCAAATCTATTAAAACTGATTATAACGTATCGGAACCGGTTCAAATGACTAAAATAAGTGAGGCTAAATGAAACTAACCGAAAGTTGATTGGATGACTAACCCAAACTAACCAAATATATTAAAATTTTTTATAGCCTATCGGAACCGGATCAAATGACTAAAATAAGTTAAGACTATGTCCAACTAACCGAAAGTTAATTAGACGACTAACCAAAACAAACCAAATGTATTAAAATTGATTATAACGTATCGGAACCGGTTCAATGTTTCATATAATTTGAGACTAAGTGAAACTAACCGAAAGTTGATTCAGCGACTACCCCAAACTAACCAAATCTGTTAAAATTGTTTATAGCGTATCGGAACCGGTTCAAATGACTAAAATAAGTTCAAACGAAGTGAAATTAACCGAAAGTTCATTCGACGACTAACCCAATCTAACCAAATCTTTTAAAATTGATTAAAACCTATCAGAACCGGTTGATATGACTAAAATGAGTTAAGACAAAGTGAAACTAACTGAAAGTGGATTCGGCGACTAACCCAAACTAACCAAATCCATTAAAATTGGTTATAACATATCGGAACCTGATCAAATGACTAAGATAAGTCGAGACAAAGTTGATTCAACGACTAACCCAATCTAACCAATTGATTATAACCTACCGGAACCGGTTGAAATTACTAAAATAAGTTGAGACAAAGTGAAACTAACTGAAAGGTGATTAGACGACTAACCAAATGTATTAAAATTGATTATAACGTATCGGAACCGGTTCAAATGTCTCAAGTAATTTGATACTAAGTGAAACTAATCGAAAGTTGATTCGACGACTAACCCAAACTAACCAAATCTATTAAAATTGATTATAACCTAGCGGAACCGGTTGAATTCACTAAAATAAGTCGAGGCAAAGTGAAACTAACTGAAAGTTGATTCGGCGACTAACCCAAACTAACCAAATCTATTAAAATTTATTATAACGTATCGGAACCAGTTCAAATATCTATAATAAGTTGAGACTAAGTGAAATTAACCGAAAGTTGATTCGACGACTAACCCAATTTAACCAAATCTATTAAAATTGATTATAACCTATCGGAACCGGTTGATATGACTAAAATGAGTTGAGACAAAGTGAAACTAACTGAAAGTTGATTCGGCGACTAACCTAAACTAACCAAATCTATTAAAATTGGTATTCATGAAATTATTATTTTATATAACTTATTAAAGCGAGGCAAAGCGATAGTGATATTAAGCTGATAAGAATTGATATTGTTCATTGATCTATATTAAAGGTCGAGAAGAGGATTTGAGGCGCATGATCATTTATCTTGCTGACTATATTTTATTTCCTTATATTCCTTGCGTTTCTATACAAGCGTCTAGCGTCTGCGGTATAACTATTTGCAATCATGCGCGGTTGAGTTTCAGGATCAGCTTCTGTGCTTGTGATCCTACGGTGCGGGTTCGATTCCCGTCGATGACATGTTTTATTTATATTTTTTTTGTTATGTTTGTAAGTTGGGGTTAATTTTGGTTTTGTGTTAGGCAGGGTTGGTCAAGCATGTAGCGCGCCCGTCTCAATGCGCTTGTCTGATTAATTAAAGTTAGTTTCGATTATTTTTGCTTAATCTGGGATACTGAAGACAAGCGCGCGTAGCGAGTAGCACAGTACACGTGATTGAAGTGAATACTTCTCGAGTTTCTACTCATTTAATTTAAATGAGCCGGTTCCGATACGTTATAATCAATTTAATTACATATGTTTAGTTTTGGCTAGTCGTCTAATCAACGTTCGGTTAGTTGCACTTAATCAACTTATTTTAGTCATTTGAACCGATTCCGGTACGTTATAATCAATTTTAATACATTTGGTTAGTCGTCTAATTAACTTTTGGTTAGTTTCACTTAGTCTCAACTTATTTTAATCATTTGAGTCGGTTCCGATACGTTATAATTAATTTTAATGGATTTGGTTAGTTTGGGTTAGTCTTTAGTCATTTGATGCGGTTCCGATACGCTATAACCAATTTTAATAGATTTGGTTACTTTGAGTTAGTCGCCGAATTAACTTTCAGTTAGTTTCACTTAGTCTCATCTTATTTTAGCCATTCGAACTTTCGATACGTTATAATCAATTTTAATACATTTAGTAAGTCGTCTAATGAACTTTCGGTTAGTTTCACTTAGTCGCAACTTATTTTAGTCATTTCAACCGGTTTTAATAGATCTGGTTAGTTTGGGTTAGTCGCCGAATCAACTTTCAGTTAGTTTTCACTCTGTTTCAACTTATTGTAGTCATTTGAGTCGGTTCCGATCGTTATAATCAATTTTAATAGATTTGGTTATGTTGGGTTAGTCGTCGAATCGACTCTCGGTTAGTTTCACTTAGTCCCAACTCATTTTCGACATTTCAACCGGTTCCGATATGATATAATCAATTTCAATACATTTGGTTAGTTTTGGTTAGTCGTCTAATGAACTTTCGGTTAGTTTCACTTAGTCTCAACTTATTTTAGTCATTTGAGTCGGTTCCGATACGTTATAATCAATTTTAATAGATTTGGTTAGTTTGGGTTAGTCGTCGAATCAACTTTCGGTTAGTTTCACTTAATCTCACTTATTTTAATCATTTGATCCGGTTCCGATATTTTATAATCTAAGATTTGGTTAGTTTGTGTAAGTCGTCGAATGAACTTTCGGTTAATTTCACTTAGTCTCAACTTGTTTTAGTCATTTGAACCAGTTTCGATACGTTATAATCAATTTTAATATATTTGGTTAGTTTGGGTTAGTCGTCCAATCAACTTTCGGTTAGTTTCACCTTGTCTCATAAAAATTGATTAATTCTTTACCGATTCCATAATTGAAAAATCACTTTTATGAATCCAAAGAATATCAAAATAGCGTAAAATTTGTGGATTTATAATATTTACCTTCACCCAAATTATGTAGTTGAGTTATATATGAGTTTAAGTAAGTTTGTTCGCTGTTTTAACCACTAATTAAGAATAAAAAAACCCTAGGTGGAAAACACTGTTAATGTTTGGGTTAAGTTATGGGTGTGGCACGGGTTAGTTGGCGTTTAAAGACGAAATCCACTGTGACAACGCATTTGTCATATTAATAACAAAATGTAATAAGATACCTATCGACAGCCGAAAATATCAGGTTAAAATTGTTCCATTGTCGCTATTTTCCTGTTATATTTTGTAACTTGTGTTCGTAATTAAACAATACCAGTTGTACCTACTGGTATTTTTATCCATATCGTAGATAATATTTCGTTTATTATTTACTTATTTATTATAATACTAAATAACTATTACAAAGTAGTATCATTAATGCGCTATATAGACAGCGAATGTCAATAATTGTTCATAACAAATAAATAATCCAAACATTAATACATAATCATATTCATATCATTTATTCCTAATCGAACGCTCCCCGTATAAAAATAATCGAGCGGCAGTTCATATTGATCGTACACCGTAGCTGCATACATTCGTCTGCTGTACAGTGGCCGAGTGTGTTCAAGGTCAACGGCAGTATTTTCCACGGCACGCTGGAGTGAGCGGACTTATTAGAATATCTATAGACGGTGCTTTGACGACGTTGTGCTGTCGTTCTTTATGCGCACACGATCACGCTAGTGTCGCTAGTTTAAAGGTGTGTCCTCATGAGCGGACTACCGAGCGCAGTGGCGTTTGACGATGTGGTTGGCTGAAATTATCACGTGCGCTGTCACTAATCCGCGCTAATTATGTCAACAATCCGCTGAAAAGTCGAGTTTGTTTCTACTTTTCAGCGTACTCTCGGCGTTCAAAGTGACACGAGTGGCAGTGTTGACTGTTGACGGTTGGATGTTGAATGTTTTCTGATTTCTAATTCTAGCGCCGCCGGTACGAGAAATGGAATACGCCGCCATAGCCGTATTCGATTGAGACTGGAGAAGCGTTCAAAATGAACTGAAACTGAACTGATATGTCAATGCAGTGAGCCAAAGTCAAATGAAATTATGAAAACAATTAAAAAAAAGTCGATTGATAATTGACATTTAAATGCCGTCTTTTACCTGAACTAACCGATCTAAGTGATCCCGGTCCATTTTCGGTTCACTTACAGGCATATATTTAATACTCAATATGCTTACAGGTGAGCTGGATGCTGGATTACTTTTTAGGTAGTGGGGGCAAAATTATATTTTTACAATCGAACACGAATCAGTTCAATAAAGTTCAGTTAGATCGATCTGAATCGATCCAAAGTAGTGAATCGAATACATCTAATATCAAAGTTCCCTGCTCCAGAAGCAAAGATCTACACGAACCATCAACTTTTGTCTTACACATAAATATTTTACGGTGTACAAAAACTCTGCTCAGGGGTTCCTCAAAAAGATGTGATATATCTCAAATGAGACTATGAGCGCATAGCATGCATTTATCGCTATTGAGCTATGTAGTTGACTGCTAATAGTGCTAACCACTGAAAGCGTAGCAATCATATAGCATCCTTTATGTGACTATCGATCTGTTATGTGTATAAATACTCCAAAATGCAGATTATTTCAGATTTTCTTTTCGAGTACCCCATCACTCGGTAAAGGATTTAAACTGCATAGTACAGATTTTATAAAATTTTAGGCATTTAAGTCACACTATTAAATTTTCATCATACCGAGTTGCATCGTTTTTATGTACGGCTGAAATAGCCTACGTTTTTTTTTCATTTTGTCCTGAACAAAGAAAAACGTAGAAGAAGAAGTGTTCAAGTTAATTGAATCAAGTATTAGGCATTTACAGCTAGCCACAGGAGAACAACCATTTAGCCCTCAGTGTATCTATGTCTTTGCGGTGCAATAAATTGTTTTCAAGTGCACTGGTCGCGCAGTGGTTAGATGCTGGGCCTGTGATATGGCGACTCGGGTTCGACTCCCGTCGGTGTTTTTTTAAGGTTATGTTAGTAAAAAAAAATTCTTTATTTTGGGCATGCCTAGGGTTAGTTTTCGTTGGTCGCGCCCCCGTAGCGAGCGAAGGGCCATGCGTGAAGTGAATTCATAGTTAACATTTCATTGGCCTCATTAGTTGCCATGCTGCGGCTAGGCAAAACGTATTAGGCCCAATAATTGAGGGTTTACAAATGATATTCCGCCAGAGATAACAATATTCAGCTTCAATCGTCCCATTTTGATTTGATACATTACATAAAATAATATAAATAAACCGTTAATTATAAATTTTATTTACAAATTACAGTCTAACTTCCTTCACTGTGTCTTTTTTAGTTGAAACATTGTTCGAACCATCTCTGGGAGATACTTAAAATGTCCATCTATCCGTTATAACAAAACACCTATCATGAGGTTGTCAATTTGCGTTAAAGCATGATGACATTGGTCGGATATGATGGTATCTCGAAAATGAGATAATACATGATTCCTAGACAAGCATAATAAAGTATTCCATTTTCGGTTTTAGGAACTGTCTGTCTTTTTTCGTTTTCTCGTAAGATATTCTTCGGGGTGTCGATAGGATACATGCTTTCTTAGTGCGTCTCGGCTGCGAGATACATGAGGACACGACTGACATGCGTGATAAGCTTCTTGGTGCGTTTCCATGTGTACCCTCAAGTTATATTGATTACTCAGATACTTTCCACACAGAAAGCATTTACAAGTCTCTGATGACTCTTTTGAACTTAAAAGCTTCTTTGTTGGGGGGATGGGGAATGGTGGTATCGTATCCTCGGTGGAGCATGGGCTTATATTCTCTGGCGTGACTGCAAAGGAAATTGAATTTATGCACCATTGACTTATTGACTTGATTAATAGGAATGCAAACACAGAAAATATATATCTAGTTCGTTAAGCAATTATTAAATGTATGTTTGATTACATTATTTAAAAACATTATTCTAAAAAAAAAACGTGTGCACCATGTGCACATATCAGAAGTGAAACTTGTTAAACTTAAACGCCTAAGCCTCGGATTTGGTTAAAAAGTAGTTTTTTTAAATATACATACCACTCAATTAACAAAAAGGGAAGGCCTAAATGAAAAAAAATATTCTTCATAAAAGTTTCGCTTATGTCTTGACAAGGTAATAGAGCAAACCCCATATTTTTATCTTGTAAACTAACAAAGATGTCACAATAATTAAACTCCCTAGCCTTATACATATCTTAACGGATTTGGTTAAAAAGTAGTTTTTTTAAATATAATACTCAATTAACAAAAAGGGAAGGCCTAAATGAAAAAAAAACTATTTTTCATAAAAGTTTCGCTTATGTCTTGACAAGGTAATAGAGCAAACCCCATATTTTTATCTTGTAAACTAACAAAGATAACACAATAATTAAACGCCCTAGCCTTATACATATCTTAACGGATTTGGTTGAAAAGTAGTTTTTTAAATATATCACTCAATTAACAAAAAATGAAAGCCTAAATGAAAAAAAATTATTCTTCATAAAAGTTTCGCTTATGTCTTGACAAGGTAATAGAGAAAACCCCATATTTTTATCCTGTAAACTAACAAAGATATCACAATAATTAAACTCCCTAGCCTTATACATATCTTAACGGATTTGGTTAAAAAGTAGTTTTTTTAAAATATAACACTCAATTAACAAAAAGGGAAGGCCTAAATGAAAAAAAAACTATTCTTCATAAAAGTTTCGCTTATGTCTTGACAAGGTAATAGAGCAAACCCCATATTTTTATCTTGTAAATTAACAAAGATATAATAATAATTAAACGCCCTATCTTAACGGATTTGGTTAAAAAGTAGATCTTTTTTATTTAACACTCAAATAACAAAATGGGAAGGTCTAAATGAAAAAAAACTATCCTTCATAAAAGTTTCGCCTATGTCTTGACAAGGTAATAGAGCAAAACCCCATATTTTTATCTTGTAAACTAACAAAGATATCACAATAATTAAACGCCCTAGCCTTATACATATCTTAACGGATTTGGTGAAAAAGCAGTTTTTTAAATGTAACACTCAATTAACAAAAAGGGATGGCCTAAATGAAAAAAACTATTCCTCATAAAAGTTTCGCTTATGTCTTGACAAGGCAATAGAGTAAACCCCATATTTTTATCTTGTAAACTAACAAAGATATCACAATAATTAAACGCCCTATCTTAACGGATTTGTTTAAAAAGTAGTTTTTTAAAATATACCACTCAATTAACAAAAAGGGAAGGCCTAAATGAAAAAAAAACTATTTTTCAGAAAAGTTTCGCTTATGTCTTGACAAGGTAATAGAGTAAACCCCATATTTTTATCTTGTAAACTAACAAAGATATCACAATAATTAAACGCCCTAGCCTTATACATATCTTAACGGATTTGGTTAAAAAGTAGTTTTTTTTTAAATATAACACTCAATTAGCAAAAAGAGAAGGCCTAAATGAAAAAAAAACTATTTTTCATAAAAGTTTCGCTTATGTCTTGACAAGGTAATATAGCAAATCCCATATTTTTATCTTGTAAACTAACAAAGATATCACAATAAACGTCCGTAACCGTTTTTCGTTCCCTGCCAGCTCGCCCGCCGTGTATCGCCCGCCGCGTGTGTTGCGATCGACCGCCGTGTGTCGGTGATCGCGACTTTCAAATTTTACTCCCGGCGCGCGTTAAGAAGTTTCACTTCAAAAAAATATATAATTATTTTACCTCGTAAAGGTTTTTCCCATGTAGGCGAAGAAGATCGCCTGACCCTCTTGCTATCGATCGATAAGTTAATTGCTGTACTGTAACTGCTGCTACCGCTGTGTCTTCTAACCATAATACTACTTGGTATGTAGGAAGCACTCTCACATTTCTTCTCTCTCTCATTCATGTCTTTATCACAAGACGCTTGGTTAGAGGTTATACCATCACGTTTTAACTCAATAGGTCTTGAATCGGAGGTGTCTAATAATGGAATGGTTTCAGTCGACGCATGTTTTTCAGGTACCTTAATGAAGAACATAACAAAAGGCTTATATTAGTATTCAATAGCTATAATAATAATTCTAAAGATTTCATTATACAGAGTATTACAGATTATTCCTAGATATTGTGTCAATATTGCCTAATTGGCTTGAAATTTGAAATATTAATATAATTTTTTTAATTACTTTTTTAGATACAGTCCAAAAAGGGTATTTATCATAAAATATATTTTTCTGAGGAAGATCTAGATTCATTATTTATTTGTTTCCGAAAGTTGAAACTACCAAAAAAATTCTGCAGCATACTTTCCCGAAGATATTTCACAATATTTTAATTAATATTAAAAACGCTTAGTATAAAAGTAAATTTCAAAGTGAGACATGCATGAGTATCTGAAAATTATATTGACTATTTTCTTACAATATCATAACCATTGAAAGATCTTTCAGTACCCTCCGACGTGTAGAAACCTGGTTGAGATCAACCATGTCTAAGCGTTATTGACAAATTTCCCAAGTCAATTAAACGTAAAAAATAGGGCTGGGCCTGGGCAACAGGCACTGGAACTGGACCTCGCTCTTGATATAATAATTATAATATAACAAATCGAATCTGCAATCGTTAAAACTCTTCTTTTTTTTTTCTTTGGTTAGGTTTAATTGAATTTAAAAATTGTATCATTTGTATACAAATATTGCCGAAACGTTTGAGAGCCTATGGAGGGGGGGGGGTGTTTTAGCCCCTGTAGCCCTCTAGGGCAAAGTAAAGATAGATTGAAACTATTTTAATTGCCAAAAATACATATATACGGTTTCGGTTTGCTAGACCTTAACTTAAACTTAACTGTAGCGTAACTTTCACTTAAATTTTGTATTGGAAATATTATATCTACCCTAGAAATATACTATGTACTATGGATGTACATACCTATATTTTCCTAATCGGAGAAAAGTAATAGCATATTTCTCCTCTTTTGTGAAAACCGATTTATTGCTTTTTCAATAACTCTGTCTTTATTATTATTCACAAATTCTCTGTGAACGCTAAGCATACAGAGACCAGCGAGCAGAGTCTTTTCTCACACATGCTTGATCTCAACCAGTCTTTTACACGTCGGAGGGTACTGAAAGATCTTTCAATTGTTGTTGTGATATTGTAAGAAAATAGTCAATATAATTTTCAGATGCATGTCTTACTTTGAAATTTTCTTTTATACTAAGCTTTATTTTAATATTCCAGGGGGGGCTTTTTAACGACTTTTGGGTAACAATTTGGCGTGGCAACTCCAAAATTTTAGACTACTTTCTCCAGATCATGATTAATTGTTGTAATCTGCTCTTGTCTGCGGTGATAAGTCTCAGTCGCTCGTAAAAGTTTTTCTGATCTAAAGTGGAAGACAAGGGTACTGTCATCTGCAAAACTCTAAACAGGATTATTAGTTTCGGTCAACAGGTCATTAATATAGATGAGGAACAGAGTTGGTGAAAGAATTGCACCCTAAGGCACTCCCGCATTAATGGTGAATGTGGCCGAAATGTGTCCATCAACTGCAATGTTTAGAGATCGGTTCTTAAGGAAACTGACAAGCCAGCTGCAGAAAGACGCTGACAGTCCGAAGGACGGCAGTTTTTTGGGCAATCCGTCATGCCAAACTCTGTCAAATGCCTTCGAAATATACAACGTAATCGCTCGAGATTCTCCGTAGTTCTCAATTGCCCCAGTGTTCCCAGTCAGCGTTGATTGGAAATCGTAGGTCTGATCGCCAAAAATCGTGAGAAATCGTGAGACCTTGAAAAACTTGAGGAGAGACTAAATATAGCGCAAATGTTAATTCCAACCTCGATTGTTTCCGTTGGTGGATGCACTATGGGAAAAATAAATGGTAAAAAATGGTTGTACGCATAGCCCTCCGCTCGCTTCGCTCGCTCCGGGGGCACAAATAAACAAAGTGAACCCAAACTAACCCAAGGTATGCCCAAAATCAAGGAAAAAGCAGTCTCATATTTAACATTTGCGCTATATTTAGCCGCTCCTAAAAACTTGCACTATCGCGCTTTTAATTTTGAATTTTGAATGCAAATTTATTTTAGTAAAATAAGGCATGCTTATAGCAAAATTTAATATAATCTAACACTTTTTATACAAGTCAACCTATCTTCCAACAAGCTGGAGCTGATGTAAGTACAGACTTGTCATGCTCGACCAACAGTTGATTACCAATAATAATAATACCATTGCGAAAAATAAAAATAAAATGCGGAAATTCAACAAAATATAAAGCTTTTTATTTATTTTCTAACCAAACGTAAAATAAAATTATTGGTAGCTGAAGAAAAAGAAATAAAATATTTTAAAACTAAACTGAAGATAAAAAATAATTAACATATTTTTAACTCAAACAGAAAATAAAATTACATATTTGTACCTAATACAGATGTCTATTATTCAGAGTCAGATGAAAAATCACTATTAGTCAGTTTCCATTTTTTTATATTAATATTTGTGTATTGTTTTTTTACAACTTCTGTTTATTTGTAAAATTATGGCATTTGCCAGTATTAGCTACTAAGCTCTTTGTTAATAGCAAGTGTTGCTTTTTAATCGAATTCTGGATGGCCTGTTTTTTATTTAAATTTATTTGCGAAAAGAATCTCTCTACAGTTGCACTTGAATGTGGAAGCCATAATAAGTCAAAAGCAAATTGAACTATAATAGTTTAGGAAACTGAAGTTCTGTGTTGCCTAATTTAATTTTAGATACAGAGTTCCAAAATTTTATAATATCATCAAGATTTAAATTAAAATCAGTAAAATTTAAATTTATTAACTGCCTCCAGTCATTAACTAGTTTAAGTTTAAAGCATTTCTTGGGGCCCGGGGAAATACCAAAAACACCGCACCGGCCAACAAAATCTGTTGGACCTGTAAATTTTGAGTGGCAAGCATAGCATAGACGTTGTGACAATGGCATAGAGTTTATTCATAGTCAATAATATATCTGGATAACTGCAAAAGCAAAATAGTCAGCGCTATCTCCCGAGCTGATGCCATATTAATTTGAATGGGATGGTATTCGCGAACGAAATTTCCCGCATAGGGTGGTATTCGTAAAAAAAATCATGAAATATTGGGAAATGCGTGAAAATCGTGAGGATTGTAAGCATTATCGTAAGATCGTGAGATATCATACAAAATCGTTAAATCTCACGATAAATCGTGAGAACTGGGATCACTGAATTGCCCTACTCATATATGGGTGACATAGGCCAATATATCTCCAGTCGATCTCTGTTTGCAGGAGCGCTTTAAGATCCTTTACACAAGTAAAGCACTATGTAAAAATCGACCTCTCCTATTGGTGGATCTATCTCGTATTACAATCTGGCCCGGGTTCAAAACCCATTGCATTTTTTTTTTATTTTTTGTTTAAGATTATGTTTCTAACAGTTTTTCTTCTTGATTTTGGGTATGTCTTGGGTTAGTTTGGGTTAACACCTAGTTAGTTTCTTTTTCTTGAACCCCCGTAGCGAGCGAAGCGAGCGGAGGGGCATGCGGATCGACCAATAGGAGTGGCCGATTTTTACATAGTGCTCTATTTGTGTAAAGGATCTTAAAATGCTTTGCAGAAGCCGTATTGGTTATCCCTAATTATTTTATTGGTCTCCAGGTAATTGAGTAGTTGCTGATTGACTACACGTTCCCTGACTTTGGAGATTATTGGAAGCAAGGCAATTGGGCGATAGTTTGTGGGCGTGGGTTTCTTGCCCTTTTTGGAACAGGTTGTTCTGGAGCGACTTTCCAAGAAGATGGGTAAATCCCTTTTCGGTAAAACAAAGATATATCGATGTGGGTGTTAGTGCGTTGGCGCAGTTCTTTAACACGGTGGCAGGTATTCCATCTGGCCCTGATACCTTTTGCGTATCTAACTCTTTGAGGATTTTATGAATGTCATGGTGGTGAAACTTAACTTCTGTAATGATAGTGTTGATGTTGGATATGGTGGGGAGAGCCTTGCCTTGGAAGACGTTTAAAGTAGAGTGCGATGAAAACATTTTTGCGAGCATGTTTGCTTTTTTCCTTAGTTGTCGTCGCCGCGCCGTGACGGATGACGCGTTCGTCCGTCAAAGGTGGAAGAAACGCTTTGGTAAAGTTATTGCTTACTGCTTTTGCTACACCAGAAATTCCCTGGAGCCACTGGGGCATTGCAAACGTTTACTTCTGGTTCTTTGATTGTGTTTGTCCTTAGTTTCGTCAATCGCACGTTAGCATTCGTTTCTCGCTTCGGTAAACTGCGACTTCCAGCGGTCTGATTTTGCTGCCAGTACTTGTAGGCTTGTTGTTTTCTATCTACGGCCTTTTTCGCAACTTCTGTTTCCTTTTTAAGGTAACATGATGGAATTTGGGATTTATACTTCCATTCCTGAGGCGATTACTTGCGTAATCTCTTCGCAACAGACTGACGGGTCGTCAGTGCCAAAGCAGACGTCGAGCCAAGGAAAATTCACGTAGAACTCTCTTAGATCCTCCCAGTTTGCACAATTATTCTAATGCCAGATTTTACGAGGCCATGGTGGATCTTTCTGTAGGAGTGGCAGTTACTTATCAAAAATCTTATCCTTCTAGAATTTTATAAAGGTTCTCTTTCTGGGCGAAGATAGCTGGTATTCCTTGACAACGACATAGAAGCTCTTTTATAGGATTTGCCAGTCAGAGAGTGCCAGCAGATAGTCTGACACCAAGATGGAGTTTTGCCACATAACATAGCCCCTGTGACAGAATATTTAAACAACCGTTACTATGAGCATTTAACAGCCTCGATCTTACCCCATTAGATTCTTTCCTATGCGGCAATCTTAAAACCCAGGTATATGCTTATATATAGATTTGCAGCACCTACCTAAGAAATTGAAAAGTTGAACAACAAGATTACAATTACTACTATACACACAAAGGAAAGTAATTACAGCGTGTATCGATAGAAATGGCGGTCACATTGAGCAATTGTTTTATCTTGTAAATGAGATTTTATTCTGAATATTTAAGTTAGTAAACTGTTTAATTCATCCCCGATCTCAAATATATATTTTTTTAATTTGAATTTTTTGGCTAGGTATTGTTTCCATTTTCGGATTTTTACTAAATTATTTTGCTTTCTTGATCGCATCATGAAGAATAGACTTTCAAAAACCTCTATAAAGAGGTATCCTAAATAACGTTTGGGTGCCGAGGTCATGTCATCCTGCCGCTGCGTGGCCACATCTCTACAGAGGATTTTCCTCCAAGAAGCAAGAGGTGCTCATTGAACTTAGTGGGTGCTTTTGTAGATTTCATACATTCCAGAACTAGGTAAAATGAATTGATCAAGATGTAGTAATACTCTAACTTCTGATGAACAACTTCTCTAATAATGCACATTGTCGTTCGAATTCTCCTATTTGTCTGTAATGATTGCATCTCAAAAATAAGAAACTTCTCTTACTCTAACAATTGAGAGCGAATTTAAAAACTTGACGGCGGAAATTGAAAAATCAATAATTAATGCAATTATTTAAATAAAACTGTGGGGGTGCTCATCTTAAAAATGCAGTTGACTACTCCAGTAAATGGCCTGAAGTATTTGCGATCCATAATAAAGAAGTTGTTACCATAGCAGAGGTCCTCGTGAATAACCTCTGCAGCAGATTTGGTGTTCCGTTAGTGCTGCACTCAGATCAAGGACGTAACTTCGAATCCAAGGTTTTCCAGAAAGTACGTGATTTATTCAACATCCATAAAACACGGACTACAGCCTTACATCCACAATCAAACGACATGGTTGAGAGGTTTAACAAGACCATTGATGAAAAGTTATCAAAGGTCGTAGATGAATGCCAGAAAGATTAGGACTAACACATATCACTATTTTTGGTAGCATATAGATCAGCAGTTCATGAGCCGCCACGGTTTTGGACGAGAACCCCGTTTACCCTGTGGCCTATTATTCGGAATTTCAGACCACCAGAATATGGAAATTCAAGACAACGCGGACATTCTTAAGGAACAGTTACTATACATCCACTCCAATTAGTCAGAGAAAACACGGAGAAAGCCAGTAACCGAATGAACACACGATATGACCTCAAAGCTAATTCTATAGAATTTCATATGAACGGTAAAATCTAGCTATATAATAAGCAGTGGAAAAAAAGAATATCCCCCAAACTAATGAGGGCATGGACAGCGCCCTATAGAGTCATAAAAAGAATTAATGACGTGGTGTATAGGATTCAACGTAGCCCCAGAAGCAAACTGAAAGCTGTCTAGCTCGGCAAGCTCAAAGCATATCACGAAAATGAAGCAGCTGAGCGGTACGATCAGGTTTAAGGGGGCGGTAATGTTACGGCTAGTGACCATCCGAATTTTTTTGTACTACCCTATACAACTAAGCTTGCCGCGTCTACGTTCTTCCGCATGAGTCATCGCCGACCGAGAAGGTTCCCGATATCAAAGTTCACTGTCGGAACTTTGATGCATTGAGATCACAAGCATGCCGCATATACCTGCATATTCTGTAAACTTTGTACTTTGTACCGTCAAATACCATGAACAACTGTGTATGCGTATGCATCGGCGGAGACTGGGCCTCCGAGCGAGACGAGGGGGAGGGGTCAAACCGGTTTGCGTGCTTCGAGAGTGCGGGAACTTATATTTTATTTAGTAAACTTTGCCGATGTAGTGCGGCCGGACCGAGAATAATACAGAAGCTGGCGGACGCTTCGGGATTGGTCCCGATATATATTCTACTGGAATAGCGCGCCGAGCGCGTGTAGTTTTTAGTTAATTATAGAGTGCTGAATTGTAAAGATCTATTAGTTGTAAAATTATAAGAGTAATTTAGTGTGTTTAATTGTGTACATAAAGAATAAAGAGAGTATTATTTTAAAATAGTAAAAGTTGTACTTTTGTCAGAACCCACCGAAAAACGTAACAATAATGTTAGGGCTGTCTATAATTAATTACTGATCTAGGCCTTTTTAATCTCTACCACATAGTGAGTAATGCTGACTAGTCTTCTGTAGACAACACGTTAATTTCTGCTAATACACACTTCGAAATATTAATAAACATAATAAAGGATGTCGGTGAAGTGTGAAGTACCATTCAAGTTAGCTAACAACAAAAGTTTTGGAAGCGCTTATCAGATACATTGGTTTAACGATGATATAAGGAATATGAGGGAAACCTTACAGTTTCTGACACATTTAAGTAAGCAACCCAAATCAATAAAATCTCACACATTTTTATATATTTTTTCCAGATTGTTGAAACATAAAAGTGATCTATCTGAATGAAATGTCAATAATTTAAGTTGCTTTGATTCACTTAGTAAAGATTGTATCGGGATAAATAATAATATAAAAATATTATATTCTGCCCACTTACAAAAATTATTAATACTTGTATTAAATTATTACCGATTTTTTCCAGGACTATATAAAATTTGCTTGTGTGATGTCAGTCTAATAAAAGTTTTCCATGATGTGGTCAGCTATAAAACAATTTCTACTGTGCCTCTATTTAATAAGATTTTTGAGAGCACATGAGTGATTATCTTGAGAGTCAGTGTTATTCCCCTTTTTGTAAAATTTAAATTTAAATTGTGATTTTAGTTTTCTGTTGTTTTTGAAACGTTACTTTTAGGTGTGAAAATACTATTTAATACGTACATAAAGATTAATGTTATTAGTAACAAAATACTATGTGTAAGTCTATTTCGTTGCTATTCTACTTACTTTCATATCACAAAGTCCTTGGATCTTAAGTAACTTAGCAACAGACAGCAAATTTGGCAGTTGATCTTTGGAAACAACACACTGACCTCTGTACATAAAGGCTAACATTGCTCTTACATCTTCTATACTAGCATTGTGCAACACTACAACTGGATGTTGAGTGCTGTTCATCTCCTACAAAAAAAATAACTGTCGCTAAACTAATACTATTGGAGTATTTAAAGTGAAAAAATAAGAAAATTTACCAAAAATATCAGCAACGGTATAATGCATATAAATGTCTTGGGTAAGTTCGGTTATAAATTATTTATTCAATAATATCTATAAAATCTACTTTTTATTTGTTTAACACAGATATAAGTGATAACGCAACATAAATATCAGCGAGCATGAAATAATAATTCTTTGCATCGTTTAGTTGACGATCTCTTCCTTAAACTACACGATATATTATAAAAGAAGCAAAACAAAACAGAATATAACTACCATACCATACCATACCATACGATATTTATTTTAAAGTTACCTAGTACTCTATATATATCTACGCGGTACTTACAGAAAATAAACATCTAAAAATCGTACGCCTACAAAATACTACCTTTCATGCCTTTTTGAAAATCGGCATATTATATATTTAAATTGTAATAATACTAGTAAATAAAGATCGTAATATTTTCATTTCTTTTAATCTTTAAAATCCGTATATCTTGAGAAGTACTTCATCAATTTTGAATCGTATGGGCTCTTTTTTTTGTTTTTTAAAAGAGAAAAAGATCATAGTATGCATAAAATTAAACCTAATATTTTTTATCACTTAAATTTATGTAAAAGTTAGAGTAAGAGTTTTCAATAATAATTAAGTTAATTTTTAATAAATTATATTTTTCGCGAGAAACGACAAAAAATCAGTAAAATATTTAGGTATATATTACAATATATTACATTATTAATACACTGTCTGAATCTTTACTGTTACTTTCGGTATCAGTGCTTTCTGACTCTAAATTTGAAACTTCTTCGGACTTAACACATATTTTACGGTATTTAAATTTTATTATAGATAAAACTTTATGAAACAATACGTACAATATTTTATAGAACCAAAAAGTAAAATTTAATAGTTATATAGATATTAGCAAATATGAAATTGGTACTTCATATGAAAAAATTCTAATGATAGTGTAGTCATGTATGAATGAAAAAAAAATAATAATAATAGCGGTGCTCCAACATCTAGTAAGAGCTGTGCTCCAACATCTGGTGGACCGATATCCTTGTCAACAACGCTGGCCAAGTAAAGATATTGTTACGTTTTTCCCGTGGGTTCTTAACAGAATTACAACTTTGCTAT
>MU182891.1:0-11672 GCA_016904865.1 Pissodes strobi | reverse complement strand
TAGTTTTTATATATTTCTAATGCAAAGTCCTCCATTTCTTACACTTCTACTTGAAGTTCTTTCGATTCTTCCTCTGCTGCTTTTATTTCCACTAATATGATTGGATCTTCTATATATTTATTCAAACATATCACTGTAACAAAAGAAAATCGTAATTGTTTCAGTTCGATTACAATCTGCAATACATTGAAATTTTCAAAGTATTAAGCACATATGGACGCAGCTATTGAATAGTGGTAAAGTACTAATAAATGAGAGTCGATCAAAGTATAGATCAAAACTGCAAAGTCTTATCGAAGGTATATGTACTGCTTCTTACGAGCATTTTTGGTAAAAGTAAACTCCAGCTCGAATTAAATAATGTCGAAGTCTTGGTGGCCCTTAGGTTATATTTCAAAATAATTTGTAGAAGTAGTTTAAGATATACAAGCGCACAGAGTAAAATTTAGGTACCATAGTTCTTTTAACAGATCAGTCTGTAAATAATTGGATAGTAAAAGTGCAGTCTAGTCTTCGTTTTTTCACCCTATGGTTTTGTTTACTTTAAATAATGAGATAACCTATTTATCTGCTTTGTATGATTACCTAAGTAGATCTTGATTTTTGTTTTTGGTTACACCTTTATTACGGAACTAATAGTTGATCTCATCTCGTTGTTTTCCCGCTGCTTCTAATTTAACTCGCTCTTCTCTCAATTTTCCAACCGTGAAAAACAGTTTTGTAGCATACATTTTTGACCTTAATCCAATAAAATGCGTCATTATTCGCTAAAATAAGCGAAACTCATTATTTGTGGTTTTCTTATAGTCAGCTTAGGTATTTTCAAACTCTCTCTATACGATGCAGATATGTTATCTACTTTCATATTAGTCATTTTTGAGAAACTTTTATATATATTTGTAAAAGGAGGTATATGCAAACAATTTCTACTAGTCCAGGAAATTCAACATGATCATAAGCAACCTTACATCATCATCAAAGGCATACTTTAGTTCTTTTACCAAACGGAAAGGTGTGTTCACGTAAAAAAAAATTACAGATGTTAAATCCAGAGTTAATAAAACCTTATAAAAACGATTTAGTTGAATCTCTGTATAGCCAACATTTGACTGAATTGGCATTTGAGGAAGTTGAAATGCTACTGCATCGAGTCTAGTTGTGTAAAAAAATTTAAAGCACTATGTATCACAACTTTTCTTGCTGCTTCAAATGAAGAAGGTTTGCTACAAGTAACAGATTTTCTTTAAGTTACATGTGTATGTTTTGAAAATCTATGAAGCTATCATGCAAGCATATATTTAAATGTAGATATATATAATGTCATTGTCTTTGCTTGATACGGATTTATGTCTAGTCAGATGGTCAAGTTTCTACTGCGAAAATATGTTAAATAGTTGTAAAACTATTCTTCCACGGTAATATTCGTAAAAATAAGCGAAACTCGTTATTTTTGGTTTTCTTATAATCAGCTAAGGCATTCTCAAACTCCCTATATGATGTAGTGTGCTCCTACTTTCATATAACCCATTTTTTAAGAAAGTTTTATACAAATAAGAAACATTACACAAAAACCGCGTGATTGGAGTCGCTTTCTTAGTCTTTATTCAGACTGAGACAGTGACCTTATTTTTAGCATGATATAATTCACCATATAGCCAGTTTAAAAATTAAACTAAAACACCTGCAATATAGTTGAAAGTAAGTAAATGCAAACAATGTCTATTTGAAGAAGTTGAAATGCAACTGCAGAGAGTCTAATGGCGTAAAGACTTCAAATCACTAAATATCGAAACTATTCTTGCTGCTTCAAATGAAGAAGGTTTACTACAAGTAGCGTATTTTTCTTTAAGTTGTGATTGTGTGCTTTGTAAATCTTTAGAGTTGTCATGCAAGCATGCTTCAAAATGAAGAAGGTTTGCTATAAGTAACAGTTTTCTTTTTAAGTTGTGAGTCTGTGCTTTCAAAATCTTTGGAGCTGCCATGCAAGCATGCTTCAAATGAAGAAGGTTTGCTATGAGTAACATACTTTCCTTAAGTTACATGTGTATGTTTTGAAAATCTATGATGCTATCATGCAAGCATATATTTAAATGTAGATGCATATATAATGTCATGGTCTTTGCTTGATACGAATTTATATCTAGTCAGATCGTTAAGTTTCTACTGCGAAAATATATTAAACAGTTGTAAAACTATTCTTCCACGGTAATATTCGTAAAAATAAGCAAAACTCGTTATTTGTGGTTTTCTTATAATCAGCTAAGGTGTTCTCAAACGCCCTATATGATGTAGATGTGTTACCTACTTTCATATAACCCATTTTTTTGAAGGAAGTTTTATACAAATAAGAAACATTACACAAAAACCGCAAGATTAGAGTCGCTTTCTTAGTCTTTATTCAGACTGAGGCAGTGACCTTATCTTTAGCATAATATAATTCACCATATAGTCGGTTTAAAAATTAAACTAAAACACCTGCAATATATTTGAAAGTAAGTAAATGCAAACAATGTCTATTTGAAGAAGTTGAAATGCAACTGCAGAGAGACTAATTGTGTAAAGACTTCAAAGCACTAAGTATCGAAACTATTCTTGCTGCTTCAAATGAAGAAGGTTTACTACAAGTAGCGTATTTTTCTTTAAGTTGTGAGTGTGTGCTTTGAAAATCTTTGGAGTTGTCATGCAAGCATGCATCAAATGAAGAAGGTTTGCTACAAGTAACTGTTTTTTTTTAAGTTGTGAGTCTATGCTTTGAATATCTTTGGAGCTATCATGCAAGCATGCTTCAAATGAAGAAGGCTTGATATAAGTAACATACTTTTCCTTAAGTTACATGTGTATGTTTTGAAAATCTATGAGACTATCATGCAATCATATATTTAAATGTAGATGCATATATAATGTCATTGTATTTGTTTGATACGAATTTATATCTAGTCAGATCGTCAAGTTTCTACTGCGAAAATATGTTAAATAGTTGTAAAACTATTCTTCCACGTAAACTATTCGTAAAATAAGCGAAACTCGTTATTTGTGGTTTTCTTATAATCAGCTAAGGTATTCTCAAATACCCTATATGATGTAGATGGGTGCTACCTACTTTCATATAACCCATTTTTTTTATGAAAGTTTTATACAAATAAGAAACATTACACAAAAACCGCGAGATTAGAGTCGCTTTCTTAGTCTTTATTCAGACTGAGACAGTGATCTTATCTTTTGTATAATATCGAATATATAATTCACCACATAGTCAGTTTAAAAATTAAACTAAAACACCTGCAATATATTTGAAAGTAGGTAAATGCAAACAATTTCTGCATATACAGGAAATTAAAGATGATCATAGCTATATATCAATATCAAAGACATGCTTTACCCCTCTCGCCAAACATACAGATTGGTTCACGTAAAACAAAAAAAAATTGCAGATTCTAAATCGAGATAATACCTACATAATGTCTATCCGTTTTGGATTGCTATCGGTAATCCCTCAATAATCTTTTAATAAACCTGCTTTCGAATTTTGCGTTATAGATTATTTCGAAAGTTTAAAGAGTAATGCATTAAGTTAAAAGGCATATGCGTAGGTGATGTGAGTTGGAAAATTGAGTTATTTTTTTTTCTGAAAATTGCAACTTAATAGATTTGCACAGATTACTATATCCTTTTTTAGAATATGTATCAGTTGATTGAGAAATATTGGTATGTTCTAGTGGAAGCAGCTTTTCACCGCGCGTATAAAACCTCGGGTCCATAGTGCATTGCTGTAATATTCAAGTTTTTTCAAGTTAAAACATCGTGTTAGAGCTTCATCGTTTCTACAAGTAGTTCCGAATTAGTCAATCCTTTTACAATGCAATCTCAAGAGTATTTGAGCGATTTCGGATATTCATCTGATGTATCCAGTGTTGATGAGTTAGGGTTCACACAATTCCTATTGTGAAGAAGAACCTGTCGAACCTGTTGCGATATTCGAAGCATATCACCATATTATCAACATAAATTAATATTTCCAAATTAACATAGGTCAAGTGAAAGGAAGAACTGAATGAGTAGTCAAGCTAATTCGACGAAATTGGGGTGTAATTTTTATCATTTTCTCAGTGCTAGAGTTTCAGTTTCTTAAAGTTCTTGAAAACATATATAAACATTGAAGACATCGAAGCAGACAGATCTGGTTATTTTAAGCAAGATTTTTTCAATAAGTGACTCCATATCTTTAAACTATGAATGCTGTGATGGATACATAGCGCTTAATTTGATATCTCCATAAAGAACCATACTTATGATTCAAGAAGACTTGAAACCAAGTATCAATGATGAAGGATATTTATGTGAAAATGTATTAAAATTAGCTAATTTCACCTTAACTAACATTCCTTGTGAGCGTGATAGTAGACTACTTAAGATTGTAAGAAATAACCGCATAATTTATTTATCTAATGTATGGTCATATTTGCTTGTTAGCTATTTCCCGCTTATACATCTTAGACTTAGATTGCTAGACAATATCAATTTTGTAAATTATTATATTATTTTAAAATATGTTATAGATAATAGTGTAGTTGAAGAGACTTATTCCGAACAAATTACTCGAATTTGTACAATTTCCACCTGAGTTGAATCTTATTGTACGTTAGAAATACTTATCCGTTATGCTTTTCAGTATTGTAATCCGTTCATGCTGTCCATTAAGAGAAAATTCCGAGAGATTAGCTCGAGGTGATAGTAAGTAGTATTAATCCTCTCGATAGAGCCTATAAGACACCCGATATAGATGCACAAAACAAAGATAGTCAATATTTGATTGAATTCAAATTTGAATAAATGGAAATGTGACTGAATCAAATCAATTTTGTGCAGAGGTTTCATAGAACTATGTACCAGAAAAATGTAGATATCTGAAGGCAATGTTTTTTTTTTGTTTCAAACAGATTTAGTACCTAGATAATCTTAAAACTTTCGAAATAATCTATGATGTTGAAATTCTAAAGCAAGTCATTAAAAACCTTTTCCAAACTCATTAAACCCGTCTTTCTTCCATAAGAACGGCCTATCGGAAATTGTTAGTTCATAACAGATGGTTCTTCATACTCGTGCGAAGTTTTAAGATTTTAGAAGTTTCGCTGTTTTTATTTTTTTTTATACACTCTAAAACATTGGCTGTTTTTTCTGTTAGTGTTATTTAGGGGGTAAGTGTTTTATATATTACAAGTTAGGGATGTCATTTCAATACTTTGAAAAATATCGATTTTTTTATTATATCACATGTACAATGGATAGATAATCACATGTACAATGGATAGATAATACTTTCCACAAGCAGATCGAGTAACTATCAAATAATTTAAATATACTTTCTCGAAGTATGGTTAAGTAAACTAATACAATACAATTTTTGATTATTTGATTAGACTTAGGTCTGTTAATTTTTGCTAAACTTGCTGTTGTAGAGTAATAAACATATGAAATTTTTATTATGAAAATCATATATATAATGAATTGTTTTGCTATCGTTGTTTGATACATTTAGTATATTTTTTATATATTTCTTTTCTCAGCCTAATTAATATCATTTGATCCATTACAAATATTGGGACTGTGAGGCTGTTTAAAAATAAATAGCCTCACATCAGTCTCCTCGGATAATGTTTTAAATTATTTACCTTTCGGAAGTATTGCTATATTTTTAAGTAAGATTATTACGTTCAATGAACGGGTATATGCTAAGAGTGAATATTTCTTTGAAAGTTCAACAATCCATTCTCATTAATATTATTTCATAAATTTCCGGTATTCTTTTTAATAGCATATTCGAAACTGTGCTAAAACTTAATCTCGATGATGAGCGATTATGGATTTTTGTCATCCATTTTATTGTAAATAAATATTTTTCCTTTATTTTGTCTACCAACAAATGCCATGTTGATATGACGAAGAAGTTATTCTCTTACATTAAAAAATGTAATCATTAATTTTTGGGATTTATTCCAGGTTTCATCATGCTTATAGCAAATATTTAAGCCGTTTAATCGTACTACTTGAAAAGCAGCAGGATTTCATCATGAAATGGAAAACAATGAACAAACGTTTTGCTGTGAGTGTAAACAGATACAATTTATTTATTTTGTTTTGTTTTTGTAAATGATTGGTAGCAAAACACAGATTCCATCGCAAATATCAGTCTCCATTGTTATGAAAATATACCCAAGAGTGCAAATTTTTAAATAATCTTCAAACTACAACATGTTTTAGCTATCATTAGAGTTGGTCTTATTGTGCATTCCTGGAAATATATATCGAACTTGATATAATTTTTCGTTAAATTTCTTGATTTTTATTTTATTTTTCCTATCCCCATAAAATAAAATAAATACTTTATTTGAAATGTGGTGGGGAAAAGCATTTACGAAAAGAACTGTCATATAAAGACATAATACGAAATATTAAAAAAGGATAACGGAGGGTGTTGCTAATATGTATGAAATAGGATATAAATTTGTAATAATATCACTTCATATTCATTTGATATAAACAAAATATTAATTCTATATTTCTTTATTCAGGATGCTCGTATCCGGGTCAGTCACCAAAAGCAGAAAGAATCGTACCAGCAAGTTGAATTTCCCAAGTGCTATCATTTAAATAATTTCATTAAAAAAGGCTACCATTAATTTTTTTTATTGTATGAAATATGTATTGAACTTAATATAATTGTTTGTTAAATTTCTTGATTTACTTTCTTATTCCTATCCACCTAAACAAAAAATAAAAAAATGTCGATACTGTTTTATTTCGTCATGCTTTGTGAGTACAATCCTGAAAATATATACTGAACGTAAGTTAATATAATTATTTGTTAGATTTCTTGATTTAGTTTCTTTTTCCTACCCACCTAAATAAAAATGCTGATACGATTTTATTTCGTCATGCTTTGCGAGTATATTCCTGAAAATATATACTGAACCTAATATAATAAAATTATTTGTTAAATTTCTTGATTTAGTTTCTTTTTCCTATCTGCTCCAAAATAAATAAATACTTAAATATCATTCATACTCGATGAATACACATGCGTCTCGTGAGCAGCTAACAGCATGGAAAAACATAATATTCGTTGCACGATTTATTGCATGATACGTAATATTTTACATATAAACTCTATACTATATTTTTATTCTATTCAGATAACTGCTCAAATTCAACTTTCACCGATCTGTAAGTCTAGGATTGTTTGAAAATATTCCATATTTTGATGTCATAATGGGCAGTTAATTAGCCATTAAGGCACTGGGTTTTGAGCTCACCTATACTGGCATTGGCGTAGCATAGTCGGTGACGGTTTAAAATTTATGAAATGTAGAAATTGCATTTGCTTTCCGTAATGTAACAAAAAATGGATACTGATAGACAACGTAATAAAAAATAGAGACTTATAGGCAACAGATAATATAACCTATAAAATATAGTAGTTCACCTGGATGATAATGGCAAGTATGGCAGATGACGTAATAAAAACCAATGACAGCTGATAGGTGGCGGATTAAATAACCTATAAAATAGAGTTGCTTACGTGGATGATAATGGCAAGTATGACAGATGACTTAATTAAAAAATGGCGGCTAATAGGTGACAGATGACGTAATAAAACAATGGCCATTGACGTGTGACAGATGACGTAATAAAAAAAATTACGTATGACGTAACCTGTAAAACAGGTACGCTATTGGAGCCGATAGGTTACATTACTTTTATATGGGTTAAACAATTTAAAAATATATATAGTCGAAGGGAATGAAAATAAAATAACCTATAAAATAGAGTTGCTTACGTGGATGATAATGGCAAGTATGACAGATGACGTAATAAAAAAATGACGTATGACGTAACCTGCAAAACAGGTACGCCATTGGAATCGATAGGTTACATTACTTTTATATGGGTTTAAAAATTTAAAATATATATATAGTCGAAGTGAATGGAAAAATTATGTTACGCCCCTGGTTTGGGATTCATCCGTTATGTGAAAGTGAAAGGTTCGGTGACATCGTCGTCGGTTCGAGTATTTGCTGGGTCATGCGTAGTTTTAATCTCTTTTGTTAATTTAAAATATAGTTAGGTATTGCTATGACTTAAATTAATATCTTACTGCTGATATCCGATTAGATTAAACTTCAAATACAACAGTTAAACGATTATTTATAAGTTCACCAATGGACTAGTGGTTATATCGTTGGACTATGATGCATAGGGTTATAGGTTCGATCCCCGCAAGACTCCAAGACTTTTTATTAAATTAGGTAGTTCCTAAGATGGCCGAGAGATTCCGAACGTACCTGTCAACTGTCAACTGCCACGCCTGTGTTCGTTTACGTGATCCAACTACTCCTACTACCCCGGGTCAACTGTCAGCTGTCAAATCTCAGCCGTCATGCGCAGTTCGCCTCTTTCTGCACATGTGCATCAAACGGGGCGGGGCCTAAAGTGGAAGGAGTGGGGGGTGTCCCAAGTACCGGAATACCTACTGCCTATTTTACGAATCTTAGAGAGTGCGTAAAGTGAGTACTTTACGCACGGTAGTAGGAAAAGCATATTTTAAATTAAACGAACTGTCAAAAGTATTATTCAGATGCCCAGGCGTTTAAAACAATATTAAGTCATGACCCTCTTCTAAAATTTGCAAAACTTGGTTATTGACTTTCCCAAATCAAAGGATGCCGCCGCAAGATGACTAGCTGGTAGTGAATAAGCTGCGCTTATAGCGCACCATTTTTCTAGTGAATTTTGCTAACGAAACTACAGTAAACGTCTGGCAACAGTGTGCCTTCTGAAAAATCTTTGTTTTCGCTATTGTGACAGTTGACAGTAAAAAGGAGGATGGATATTTACAAGGAAAATTTAATTTTGTTTAATGGGGCTATGGCTATGAGTCGCTTTAAATTAGGACCGGAACAAAACGGAGGTCTCTCCTTCGACGCAAATATATCCTAGTTAATATTTTCACCCAACAATTGATTTTTAGATGTATTTTGTCTATATTTCTAGTGCTGTTGTGAAGTGGTGCTGAAAATTTGTGTCAAAACTCGAACTTTGAGGGCATTTTTTCGGTTCAAATGTAGCGGATCTTCCGACTTTTTTGGCTTAAACTACTATATAGGACACTCCCTTTTTAGTGAAAAAAGAGAATTTGCAAAATCGACAAAACCTATATATCACCAGACCCTACAAACCAAATAATATAAATAACCACACAGTTCGGCATCGGCAATTTCCACGCCAATGGCTAAAGCCAGTCGCTGCCGAAATTTTAAAATATGTAAAAAAAATTAGGTGTTGGTCTAGGGTCAAAGTGTATTTAATATATCCTGCGACCAATCACTAAACTACCTCCTCGCTAAAAATCAAGTAAACGTCGCACTGTTGCCTATTGTCGCGTATTTTAAATAGCTTCAAGGCGAATAAAATATAAATATTATAGTATACTTGTTCCGTATTCCGTATTTCCCTGTGTAAATAAAATAGTAAATAATTGAAGACAGTAGTATTAAGGAAAATAACAAAATTAAGTATTCAAGTAGGAAATTTAAATATGTAAATTCACTATAGGAAACTAGACAGAAAATAAATTAGGATTATTGGGGAAAAAATGTGGCAGCATCTAAATATGCGAGGACATTTTTTGCCCGCATTCTTTCCGTCCAGGTTCTTTAATTTGGCAAACAGTACTTGTACCCTTTTCTTTCCTCGAAAAATACTTCACAAGTCCGGTCCTTTCACAATCCAACTTCTGACACCAAATGTTACGTTTTTCCCGTGGGTTCTTAACAGAATTACAACTTTGCTATTTTCAACTAATACTCTCTTTATTCACTACCACTGTATACAATTTAACCACTAATATCTATTCCACACTCAATGATTAACTGAACTGAACTGACTCTCCGACTGACTGACTAACATTCGCCTTAGGTCTGCTTATATATAATCTTAAATCTATCACGAATATTCGGGAAGTATTCCGACGCCACTCTATATGATCTCGACGAGGCCATCGAGACAATTCCAGCGATCCTGAAACTTCGCGACCGGCCGGGCGATGAGTCCTACAGACAGGGAAGCGAGCGGCACGGCGGCGGCGGCGGCTAGTTTTATAGGGTAGCACAAAAACGTTCGGATGGTTGTATAGGCTAGCCGTAACAATATTCAGAGGTATTTTTCAAGGAGACTCTTTATCATCACCTGTGTGGTTCTGCCTGGGTTTGAACCCTCTTTCTACGCTACTGAACAACACGCATATTGGGTACAGACTTAACATCAGGAACGGGCGGAGGTTATCTCATCTATTTTACATTGATGACCTAAAGCTCTTTGCAGAGAACGAGACTGTATTGTAGTCTATAATTAACACCCTTAAGACCTTCAGCGGAGACAAAAACATGTCATTTGGACTTGACAAATGCGCCATCATCAACATCAAAAGGGGCGCCGTGGAAATCCAAGAAGGTCAATACCAGGATATCGATATGTAATATAAATCAAGCTAAGTTATACTAATAACATAATATCCTATTTTAGTGACTTGATCAAACCTAAGCGATCTGTGGTTTGCTTATCAACTAAAATAAATATAGTTACAAAGTGCCTGTTAGGAATGCTTCAGAACCAACATATCGACCACACGCAAGAAAAGAGTACTAAAGGTTCTGAATACCAAACTTTCATCTAAGAACCAGATCACCACTCTGAACACCTGGGCAGTGTCTGTCTTAACCTTCACCTTTGGTATCCGTAAGTGGTCGGACCTAAATGAACTCGGCAGGTTATACCGGCGACTGATGACCAAATTTCGATGTCTGCAGACCAATGCACCGGTTAAGAGGCTGTACCTTCCCCGAGCAAGCGGCGGTCGAGGTATGAGGAACATCTACAAGTTGTGCAGAACCCAGAAGAAGAACATACGGCAACAATTGCTCAGATCCGAAGATGGTCTGATGCGAATAGCAGCCCAGGAGGATCGAGGATGTACGCCACTGAATTTACACCACCTGGATGGAACAAACCTTACATGGTAAGTTTCCAAGACGTCTAGAAGCGGAAAACGTCGATAAGCCGACCCCACTAACTAGAAACCGAAGGGTTCTTCATGGCCTTCCATCACAGAGTTATCAGGAACTATGAAAAACATTGTCTAAGACGACGGTAGAGGACAGGTGTACGAAGTGTAGGGCGGTGGGCGAATCTATAGAGCATATCATCGCAGGCTGTAGATCACTCGCAGATAGCGCATACCTAGGACGTCACAATCAAGTGGCCAAAATCATCCACCAACAGCTGACTCTCATGAACGGACTCCATCAAATATGCCCACCGTATTACAAATATCAGCCCCAAGCAGTCTTGGAAACAGATAAAGCGGTACTGTATTGGGACAGGCCTATATAATAACGGATATAACAGTGAACTACAACAGACCGGGCATCGTTATCATATATAAGGAGAAAAAGACTGGAACCATCATTGGCTGTGCCCTTATCTCATAACATCAGAAGAACTGAGACAGAAAAAGTCAGAAAATACGAAAACCTTGCAGTAGAGCTGAAGAACGTCTGGCAGCTGACTAAAGTCTTCACAGTCCCACTAGTAATTTCGGCTGAAGGGATCACGTCGAA
>MU182890.1:212082-258016 GCA_016904865.1 Pissodes strobi | reverse complement strand
TTCAAAATGCAACAATAATTAACATTAACCGTTTTTAAAGTAAATTTTATTCTACATCGAACTAAGAAGTAACCTTAACATAACTTGAAGAAAATTCTGAGAAAAAACGAGTGTAACAAAAATATATATCATACCAATACTTAAGTATTGAAAGAAGAAGCAAAGAAGATTTTTAACGAACAAGAACTGGCATTCATTTATCGCCATTTCGCTTATTAGTAGGTACAAATTGTTTTTATGTCGAATTTGGCGAATAACTCATCACCCTTTCGAATACGAGATTCCCCATTACCTCATGTAAAACATTTCAAAACGTTCCATCTCACCCACAGCAAAACTAGCAAATTGCTTTTAATACATACAATCCCCTGATCTTTTTATCTCTTCTAATAAGGGAACTTAAGTGGATGACGGCGACGGCTTTGATCAGCTGTTAATAATTTTTAAAACATTTGCTACTGTAAGTCTACAATAATTGTCTGCTAAAAAGGGCTTAAAAATCTTTAGACGACTTCAATACAAATAAAAAGTATAAAATAACAGCATAAAAATTACATCTTAAAAGTAAATTGCTATTTATGTAAATGTCACATAAGTTCATTAAACGAATATGTTTATATTTACTTTAAGTTGTTGCTGATAAGCCTTTATTAAAAGAACAATCTTTTATAAACTAATTGCCAATTAAGAATTAATCAGTCGTATTAGATCTGCTTTGTATACAATACAAAGAGAATTGTAACCGTTAAAATTATATAATAAGTTACAAATCAGGGTTGGAATACCATAACTATTAGGCAATATAATATTATATATTATCAAACAACTTGTTAATTTAATTGTCATTTAATAAAGACTTTTCATCAGGAATTTTATTACAGAGATGTAGAAAGACTAAGTACAAAACTAACGAAAAAATTGTAATAATAATCATGAGCACACAACTTTATTCGGTATAATATGAAGAAATGAGGCAACATGTCAATTTCCTATTTTAGGAGTTCCACTTAATAAATACACACTAATGGTCCAGTATCCACCGTGAATAATTCAGTCGTAAATTTGACGTTTTATGTAAAAACAATGGCACTGAATACGGTAACTAAGACAAAATGTGTAAGTGAAAAATCATTTTGGCTTTCAACGGATGTAAAGAGGCGCTTTCTAGTCTCATATGAGACGTTCTATGAACGTATTTGGTACACTACGTTGGCTTGAAAATAATATTGTCTCTTATAAGTGAAGTTCAAAAACAAACTTCCAGTTAATGGGACTACTCCCCTCGAAAATTTTTAAATAAAAAAAATATTTTCGTGATATTGGCTTGATTTCTAAAATATATGCAATTGCTATGGACAGTAAAACGAACTTTCTAGTTGTTAACAGAATTTAGGTTTTAGGAATAATTTTGTCAATACGAATTTCAAGCGTGTTTTTCTTTCTTTTATCGATTAACTTAATTTGGGTAATATGATGCCATCTTATTGTCATGGTCCTGGCAATGTAAATGCGAGAATGATTTGACAGATTCACAAGGAAAAATGCACCAAATAAATGAAAAAAATGCGTATTTAAATACACCAGATTCAATAATATAGAAAAAATTATTCCAATAAAACGTAATATCAATTATTTTATTAATAAACAAATAAGCATGGTAATCATATACAGTAATAAACTAATAAAGTAACAATATAAAAAGACAAATGACACGTAAATATTTTTCGAAGTTTAAAAAGGAAATTATGACTTTTGTCAGTAAACATGTATATAAAAATAGAAAAACTTCACTCAACATTTATTGGTGTAATCGGGACATAAGGTTAGAAATATATTTTTTTTGTTGTAAATCATCATCTTCAAAGTCATCCCCAAAAATGTTTGTTTCTTTTAAAAGTTGAAAACCTGTATAATATTTGACTACAGAAAATTAAATTTGTTTCGAACCGTTGCACCAGAGAATCTGATACACATTCATTACATTTTATAATAGGGCAGCATAAGGGTACAGTATAGCAGTATTTTTTTGTTCGACAAAATTTTGAAGGGAAAAGGGGATTTCTCAGGGATTAAATGCAAGAAAATGCTATGTTGATGTAGTAGTATATTATGCAATAAATATGTAATGATAGCTATTAAGACACAAGTATGAGAATCAGGACAGTGTCATAATGCTTATACCCGTGTCCATAACAGCAATTAAAGGTTTAGTTTGCGTACACCATTTTTCCAACGACCATAATTTCATAATTCTGAAAAATAGCATTACAAATTTACTAAGCGCATGATAAACTATTAACTGTCAAAATTTAAAATTTTAAAGGTTCGAATATTGTTGTGACGATGCATTTTAATTGGTTATAAACACGTAAAGGAGTAGAAAAAATGCATTTTGCCCGAAAAGCGACGAAAAATTAAAAATTTAATTTTCCGGTCTTTACTGATGAGTGTCATGCTTTGTAGCATGGAGGAAGGTATGAATTTCCGAAAAAATCAGCGTATTGTTTTTTGCAACAACCTCTGGGAAAAATGTTTTCGGTTGTCTATACAAGCAAGTTGCCTCTTCACCCAAATGTCACATTAATTTTTGCCTCCTAAAATAAGAATGATCATATTGCCACATAATGGCGCGTACACTATTTATGTTAGAGGGTGTCCCAACGATCGGAGAGATAATACCATCGCGATAGAAAAGATTCGGTACAGTTCCATGACGTATGTTAACGTACTATGAAAAGTATTTAAATTCAAATTGGTTTTGTTCCGAGTTCTAATTTTTGATATTGTCAAAACTACTTACACAATTCTTTAAACATATTCTCTAATAATTTCTGATGAACATCTAGAACTCTTTCCTTTCTAATACTTAAGCTACACTTCAACAGACCTCTGGGACACGCCTGTTATTCACCTTTCTTAGGTAAAACATCAATTAATAAATAAATGTTTAGTGCCATACACTTAACTAAAAAAACGGGAAATAAACTAATATTAAGATGATTTGAAATCACAATGAATAATACCTGTTTGGTAGATAAATAAATAACTTACAATGGTAAAATGTGAACATAAAACAATATTTTCCACCGTTTCTACGGAAAAGAATTATGTTTCTCCAAAGTATATTTGTTTACACACTAGAATAATATATCTGCGTAAATAGTTATTGAATATGAGCTCTATTTCATACTATTCATATACCCGCAATTTGAATCAATTAAAATAATAGTAGTCTTACTCTATGATGTATTATGTTTAATAGATACACTTTCAAATAAGCCCATAAAAATAGTTTCTTTGAAACTTAGGGACGGTAGTGGATTAAAAAATTGTAAGCAAAAATAAATATAATTTTAAATAGCAGTATTTTGCAATTAAAAGGCCATATACAGAGTTTCTTAAACACTCTTACAATAAAAACATGGCTTGATTTAAATGTCGATAGATAGACCAATATCAGTGGATGATAGATTTTACTTGGTTTTCTATATTTGTGCTATATCGTAAAAAAAAATATGGGATATGTAATGTTAAGCGGTACCGCCTGGAAAAGACCAACTTATTACTTTGCACAAGAACAGTTTGAATGAGGACGTGAATTTTAGGAAAGTTGACAACAGGATAAGAAAGCTGCCCACCTGCGCGTTTTGAACTGACTTCACTGCACTATGAGCCAGCACTTATAAAAACTGAGAACAAAAACCTTGAAAAACTCCGTCAGTTTGTTCCTCGCGTTTTTCCTAATTTTTATTCGTCACAAGTAAAAGAAACGTTGATAAAGTGGTAATTTTTGCCCCTTCAGGAAAAAATATTTGTAATCATAACTACTGAAACTAATGGTCATGTACAAGCGTTAATTAAAAAAAAACTTCGTATCTTCAAAAGTAATAAGTAAAATTTATAAATTTTTTAGAAACAATCATAAAAAGCTAATAAAAAGTAAACTATTTTATATTCATTAATTTGTTATGTTTCCTTTTTTTTTGTAGAGTATTGAGCATATTTTTCTCAAAATGGTAAAATATGAATTAACCGCCTATTCTGTTGATATTAATCTAGTTACAGAAACTAGATTCTGATATTTTAGTTTTGTTATTTTGTTTTCTTTCGCTAATTTGAATGCATTTCTCGGTGTTAGGGAGTGGAGAAGTACAAAAATGATACATATTCGGATTTTTGTAAACTGTCAAAACTGTATAATTTAACGCGTGTGCTACATGGAATCTGTGTAGTAAATTTTCATTTAGGAAGATTTTCAATTCGTTGCACGTCTGGATCTTTAATTTTTAGAGACAGGTTTTTGGAAAAGCATCGAGGTATAAAATAATATTTTAATAATAATAATCTAACATTTTATATTAAGATACGGCGATTAAAGCCTTGCAAAAACTGGCATCCAAGGAAAAGGGCCATACATGTAATTTAGACTTTAACCAACACATCTGGCTCTGTTTTAATAAGCCTCATGGAAGAGATTTGTTTCCATGTAGTAGGTAAAAACGAGAATACTTGAACTTGCATTGCTTATATATTTTAAATTGTTTTGACTGACTTGCAATATAAATTTGTTAATCAAAGAGTTAAAGCTATTATACTAGCCAGGAGAACAAACCGGCTTTAGGTCTGGATTAGCACTAAAGGTGCAACAAGTACAAAATCCGTCTAATATTGCGTTCACAGATATCCAAATGTGGGTTAATACGAGATGCATTGAAATATTGAAGAACTGACGAACGATACACACAAATAGTTAACAAAAAGAAAAAAAAACAGAAGACAATATCAACTAAACTGCTGGTCAAATAAAGCGGACTAAGCAAGTTTTTAGGTTAATAACGAATAGATATCGATGCGCGGTTTACAGAATTTAATTCGGAACACGTTTGTTTGGGAGGATCTTTTATTATGAAACATCTTACTGTCCACAGGGTGTAAAAGAGAAGTGTGTTTTTCAACCATAATTTCTAGGTGACTTCTATCCTGTTTCCACCGAAATAAAGGTTTTTAAATGGCATGTTGTTAGTCTCTGGTTTATATATACAGTGTCTTTAAAAAAGTTCCTCATCATATGGGAAACGTTTTTTATTATTGATTTCACACAAAATTGTATTCTTGATAAAAGTTGATGAGTCGGACAATGCCAAATTAAGGATACTTAAAAAATACAAAAATTAAGATAAAAAAAAAATCAAAAATTTTGAAATATCGGAAAACCTTCTGCAGAAAAAATAAAGCTCCTATTAAGATAAAAATAAAATTCAAATACCGTTTTTTCCAACAGTATACAGTTGCGGAGAAAATTCATGACAATTATTGAAAAAATTGTCGAAAAAACCTTATTTTTCTTAGTTTTGTCCTTATTATTTTCAGCAACGATGCATTTTTGGAAAAAATGGTATTTGACTTTTATTTTTATCTTAATAGGAGCTTTATTTTTTTCTGTAGAAGGTTTTCCGGTATTCCAAAATATTTGCTTTTTAACCTTAACTTTTGTAGTTTTTAAGCACTCTGTATAACTTATTCTTAATTTAGCAGAAGAATATAGTTTTCTGTGAAATCAATAATAAAAAAGTTTCCCATATGAAGCGAACTTTTTCAAAGACACTGTATATAAAAAAATAATTCTCAAATATGTGATATCCCTAATCGTTTCTGAAGTTTCTTTTTTTCTAAAATCTTATAAGTTTCAGACCTTTTGACTTTAAGTTACTTTAGAATTCGGTAAGTGATTTTAACATCCTAGATCTGCAGAATCTTTTTAATTTTGTGTTAATGTTCTACTGAAATTCTCAGATTAAACACAGTATGCAAATAAAGAAAAAGTAGTTTTATAAGAAAACAGAAAAGCTAGTTCTATTGATTTTCAAGATATAGGGTGCGAAAGTATATTTTTCTTTCAATTATTGATAAAATTCTTACGCTATTGAGGGCATTTATTTATGTTCGGCCAGGCTTGTAAATAAAGTTCAGTCTAAGTTACATTTTGTTTGCAAAAGTTTTTGCTTTTTAGTTGAGTAATTAAAAAAATTTAATGAGGGTGTGATTACAAGAAGCCTACCAAATCTGATACATATTGAAATACGAGGAAAAATATATAAGAAAAGTACAAAACATGTAGTTTTTAGGTAGTGTTTCAATGTATTTTACTCTTGTTTAATGAATTTAAAAAAATAATTACCGATAAAAAATGCACCGGCGGCGCCTCCAAAAGAATACAACTCATAACTGCACAAATATAAATTAAGATATGAACACAAAGATTCTCAACGGCCATTTTTTTATATTGTGACTGGAAAGTGAGGACTTCACGTTACATAAATTATTATCGGCATGTGAACATTATTTTTGGTTTGTTAGGACCACTTCTTTGAATTACGATTAGTCGCTGCTAAATTAATCAGTGTTTTGAATATCACACATCTATTAATGTTATGCCGACATTGACACATTCAAGACACTGATTAATTTAGTGAATGATTAAAGTGACTAATCGGAGTTCAAAGTACTGTCCTTTAGCATATATACGGGGTGTTCCTTAATGACATGCTAATATTTAAGGGGTTGATTCTTGGACCCATTTCAAGAAAAAAATTTCATATGAGTGTATGTCCTAAACTTCTTAACTTTTGAGATTTTCAAATAAAAATCAATTTTATACAATAGCTGTGATACCATTGCAGATATCTTTATGAAATTTGGTACACATCTTCTATGCATCAAGACACATTTTCTGATTATTTCTACCAGTGGCGTCCTACGGGTTTTGCACTGAATATTTTTGGAGAAAAAAAATGGTACGCCACTGCTTTTTCTTAAAGTAAAAATAATTTTTGAAATTGTCATTCATTTCTGTGTAAATTTGATGTCTTGATTCTCTTTCGACCGACGCATGGTTTCCGCTTAAAAAAAAATAAAAATCGTGTTTGTGCAAGCTGAAATCCTAGCTGGCTGAAATTCTAATGTGGTAATCATTATTGGCACTTGAAAGTTTAATTTTTTTTTTCCTACAGTAAAATAAGCTACATATTTTTAAATTAATTGACAATTGATATCAAACCAAGTCAATAGCTTGAAAAAAAGAAAAAAAAAAAGATTTCCACACACCAGTTACCGCATCAGATTTTTAGCGATTTGACCCTGAAGTAAAACTATTTTTATTTTTTTTACCCGAAAACCATGCGTCGGGCTAAAGAAAATCAAGAGATCAAATTTACTCAGAAATAAATGAGAATTTCAAAAATATTTTTTATTTTAAGAGAAAACAGTGGCGTACTATTTTTTTCTCCAAAAATATTCAATGCAAAACCCCTACGGATGCCACTGGTGGAAATAATAAAATTGTCTGTACATCAGAAAATGCATAGAAGACATGCACCAAATATAAAGATATCTACTATAGTATGATAGTTATTATACAAAATATTTTGTTCTGAAAATTTTACCACCCTGTATCTCAAAAGTTAGGACGCTTAGGACATACGTTCATATGTACTTTTTTGCTTAAAATGAGCCAAGGAATCACCCCCTCAAATATTAGCATGCCATTAAGGAACACCCTGTATTTTCCAAAACAGAAGTAACGGGCTGATACCCGGGTCCTGGTAATTTGTATCGGCCATACTCTCTTTGAACTATGAAGTCAGTGGATGATAAAGAGAATGGCTGGTAAAAATTGGACACAAAAGGTAAATATCAAAAGGACGTAGTTCCAGTTAAGGGAGACCTAAACTCAACAAAGGAGACAAAACAGGCTTGAATGTTCACATGATAATTATTCAAGATACACATAATCGAAACATTAAGATTTGAAAAATAAAAGCACTGAAGGTTCAAATTATTGTCGCGCAACCTCAAAAAACAGTTGTTAGTGATTCTTCAAAAAAACAGTTTGAAATTCTCTAATAAACGTATTAAATGTGACAGTAGCTTCATTAAAGCCTTTTAAAGTGCACAAAAAAAAAAACACAAATCTAACCACACGTAAAATCTATCAGTTTGTTTGCCTGACGGGCTCAGGAGATTTATCTCCCTTGGGGCCTATTTTCGTGTAATGGTTTAGTAGCGCCAAAAATATTTCATATCGATGATGCTTTGATAGCTTCTCATTATATTTAAAATAGAGAAATAGTTATGAATATACTAAAAGTTCTTGATGTTTTAAACTGTCACTACTCATTTAAAATGTATTTAAAAACAAAACATACATCAATGCACGTAATTTCACGTCCTCAAGAAGAATGCACCAAACAATCCAATTAAAATATTACTATGCTTTTACTATGTGAAGTAAAATATTTAGCAGACTAATTATCTGCAAATTAGATATCTGAGCACGTGATAGTTCAACTGGCCAACCCTATATTTGAATTTGATGTCACTTCATTAATCGTTAAGGAACTGATATTTTATGGAAACATATTCATAGGTTGTCGTCCGTAGAAACAGTTTATCTTTACAGTACTAAATCTATATTCGCTGCAAATATTTGCTAATGTACTCAATACTCTATATTACTCATAAAATATAAAACACGTAACATGAAGATATAATGCATGCTTTCTAATTTAGTAACAAAAATTGTGCTTGTATATTGCCGCTATTCTACCAAGGTCTTCTAATATAAATGAGAGTTGATAATTAATATTTACCACAAATTGTTTTCGTTAACCAAAAAAATTGGGGGTTGCAATGTGAAAAACTTTTATAAATGAAGGATGGATACGAAATCTACCAGCCCATTTCGAAAACCTAATGTATAGGTAGAAATTTGAAAAAGTCGTTTCAATAAACATTTACATAAGAAGTTTCAAAATTAAGATACAAATAGTAAATATACTATAAAGTTATTTGTGAAAATTGATTCTAATATGATTCACAGCCAACTTTTTGTCATATACCATATACCTGACGTTATGACCAATTCGAAACAATATATTATGCGGCGAATAGTCTTTTAGGTTATGACTCTCAATAACACTGCCTCCCGTCGAGGTCACTCACTCTCGTTTCATCTTTTTGGTATCTTATACAGTTAGAAGATTTACAGCAACTTATATATTAAGGCTAAATTTCATACTCAAAAAGTAAATGTTGCATTGGATATTTCTAAGGAACTTGCAAATAACAAAATATATTAAGAGTTAGTAAAATACGCCCGAATGCGCATTGTTTGATATAACGAAAATACACATTGATATCATGACAATTTGGCTGTTTAAAGGATTTGCCTGTATCATTTAAGTTTAAAATATGTATCTTATCTACAACCATTTAATAATATACGCATAATACTTTTGATAGTAAGAGTATTATGCTATGTATAATACAGCAAATGCAAGTATTCTTACTCATAAAACAACCAGTGTAATTATGATATTTGAGAGCCACAACTATGGAAACGAGAAATGCCAACATGACGTCCCGGTTGAAGTAAATGTTAAATTTCGCTTTCTAGATAAGTATGTTGTGAGTTTAAAGATGGTTGTAAAATTACAGTATTTGACTCACGTATAATGAGCCAAAATACATTCTGATGATTATGGCCTACATTATATGCTCGTTAAATAATAAGATACAATTTATTTCAAATATTCGAGTATACTTTTGTGACAAATATTAATCATCTAATAAAACTCTGTCATGGCAAGAAATGTCTAATATTTGTTAACGATTGTTCCCCTATATACAGTAATTTTAATTTTAAATAAGGCAGTATAAATGTCACGTTTTTAAAAGTATTTTTATAAGAGATCAATAGTTTACCTATAATTTCAAAAAATTGGAACTTTTCTATGAAAATCCCACTCCCATTAAAAAACTAAAATAAAATAGGGCGTACGTAACGCAATGAAATAAACCTAAAAATAAAACCAGTCTTCCAAATTTTGTACTTAATTCACAAATTTAGTGTGCTCTCTATAGAATTAAAAACGTAACATAACACTGTATCCTTAACTGAAACTTAATTCTATTAAATCTTTTAAAATACTGACCAACATTATTTCATAAAATTATGTACAGATTTTTCTCTCAGTATTTAAAAAAATAATTTTGAACTTTTAACCAGAAAGTACCAATTGAAAAAATAGCTGGTAACTCGCTGAATGAAAATAAACAACCTTAAAAATCACAAAACGTTTAAATATTGCACGAGAATATTTACTAACAATGAACAGAAATACAAACTTCAAGTCTCTATTAAAATATCAACAAATTAAGAATATTTTTTTCAGAATTATTTAGAGGTCCGAGTTTTAAAATTCCTTGAAATCATTGTCGTTTTATTAGCAAAACATGCTTAATGAATTTTAACACCACCTTAAGGCTTTTAATCTCAGGTAAAGTGTGGTTATTAAGTCCATCTATGAATGATATTTACCAGAGACTCGTCAAGTCAACATACGGCAATTAATCGTATTCAAAAATAGATGATATAACCGCAGCTTTTAAAATCATAAATTATTAACAAATCGTTATGTAACACCTCTTTCAATAGTGACGAGACAAATTATATAACATGTATGTGCTTAACGCCATTTGTTTGGTCAATAAATAATTGTTTTGCTTAGAATGTACTCAGTTAACATGTGCGTGCATTCATACAAAACGATATTCTACTTATGTAAGTATCTAAATTATTTACAAATTTTAAATTTCAATCTTCTGTCCATCTATACTGAGAAAGCTAAAGCAGCATTTATCATAACATAAAACAAACGAGAGAAGTAGGGAAATAAAAAGACATCTGTAGGTTAGTCAGTACTTTAACATAGCGAAAAAGTACGGAGTAATTAGAATTGTAAATATGCGAGATTGTCTAGATTACCTTCTTAATCTGGTGGAAGATAGCTGAATAGTTTAAATTTGTTCTTGATGTGCGGTCGCACATCCTCTTTCTGAAAATAACAAATATAAAAATCAAATTTTTGTTCATTATTACTTTGATAAATTCAACGATGGAATATTCATATTTTTAGATAATTACTACATTCTTTTTTAGCTTCTTAAACACTTTCAAAATATTTAAGTAGGCAAGTACAAATGACATCCACTTGCTTGAGCACAATGCTTCTCAACCAACTATTGGCTTAATGAAAATGACACGCAATGCTATCTACTGAAACATAGATCCATAAGCGATTGCAGGTAAAATGGTACCTGACCCTTAGTGCTAAAAATGAGAAAAAATACGGTTTTTATCTAATGAAATGAAAACGCTCAGTAAGCAAAATAAAACTAGTAGATATTGGTAACATGCTAATCCATATGGTACCGAGTAAGAACTTACAGCCGAGTATAATCAGTATAAAACAAGTGAGTAGGATTATCGGCATCACCGCAATGTTTACGTTTTGTGCCGTCTCTGTAAAAGTTCTAAAATCTCAGTAAGATCGTTGTCGAAAATTAATAAAAGCGACCTGATCAAGTTCAGGATAATTTATATTACATCTGTGATCAAGGGGATCTGGAAAGGGCCTCGGGAAGTGGTGAAATAACATCTTAGCATCGTTCGACCAAGTGCCCTTCAAACGACCTCGCCTAGTTCTCCCGTGTGTTCAACGAAAACACGGGATCTACGTTGCCACATAGCAACCTTTAAATCTCCCAAAAATGTTTCATTTTTAATTCATATTATTACAATAAAATGCCGTCTTGTGTGAAGTGCAACAGTCGATGTATTTTTAAACCTCGTCCTAAAGACGATTATTTGTTTGGTGCCTATTGTGACTTGTGTAAACATGCTATCTGTAAAAATTGTGCTGAACTTACGACTACAGAATGTCATGCGACAGCGCTAATCCAGAAAAATGTCCTGTTTTATTGTAATGACTGTAAATGCTATTTAAAAGATGCATCTAAATTCAAAAGAGTAATCGAAATTTTGGAAAAAACAAAAATTGATTAAAAAAAAAGGATATTCTTATAGACCGCCTGCAAAGTGAATTGAAGAGCAAGAGGCTCAGAAGGATCTGGAGAATCACTTAAAAGACCTGAAGGACAAGGATGCTCATCTCGCTAGACTAAACAGAAGAACCCAGGATTTTGAAGATTCAGTCTTCACGGCCGAACAGACCTACGTTGAGAAAATCGCAGATCAGAAGAAAGAACCCTTAAAAGTAAACAAGGAAATTATTGAATTGATAGAAAATAATACAGACCGTTCAAAGAACTGTCAAATGGGGAAACTCGAACGCGATTACTCAACGAGGAATTGAACGAGTTCAGGTCTCAGCAAAAGTGTATACTGACTAGTATAGAAACGCTAACAAAGGAAAACGAATTATACATAGAAGACCTTAAAAAAAGCAAATTATAACATTTTTAACTTGACGGAGGAGTTGGCTTCAACCAATACTCTTGTTACCGATGTGGAGCGACCGTATATATTATTTAACGATGGACCTTATAAGGATAGTGCTCTTATTGGAGCAGACATCATTCGACCTAACTTGACAGAGGAGTTGGCTTCAACTAATACTTTTGTTACGGATGTAGAGCCATGATGAATATATTAACAATGGACCTCATAAAGATAATACTCTTATTGAAACAGACATTATTCAACCTAGCAAAATATCTAAGATTGTTGTGTTAACGGATGACTATGGTAAATATTTATATGATATGCTGTCAAAAGAATTAGAATCATGTTATAATCTCCAGATAATGTGCAAGCCCTTTTCGAGGTTCAAGGAAACAGTCGCGGGTATTGATCGTTTTACCGGAGAGCTAACAAAGACTGACTATGATGTAGTTTAGGCTGGCGTAAATGACTCTAATATTTCTTTAAAAGACATTACGTTATTAGCCAAAAAATGCTTTTACACAAATTTAACAATAGTTCGATTCCAATCAATAACGAGTATAATAATTTAAATCTAGAATTTATCAATAATGGGCTTTGCAATGTAATCACCAAACTAAAGTATTTTTCACATAATATAGAATTTCTGGACTTAAGTGATCAATTTAAATATAGGGAATTAAGTGGTCTAAATTGATTGCCTGTACACTGAGAAATTTTTCCCACAAGAATGAATGAAATTTGGTGCAAATAAACTTTAGCTCAAATTTTGGCTGGTTATGGTGGAACAATGATTTTAATTAATAATAAACGTTCAGAAAACTTTTCCTTAGAAAATATTTCAAGCAATGATTATATCATTCTCGAGGGTGCCCTTGAATTCTCTTTGGTTTATAATAAAAAAAAATAATCTTTATATTATTTGCATATTAGGCCTTGATGAGTTCTTGCTGAAACTAGAAACTTTGTTCACATTGTTTTCTGTTAATTCCAGAATTGTTTTGGCTGGCGACTTGAGTATTAATATTGAAGACGAGAAATTGGTCAGTGTTCGGGATCTTCGTAATTTGTTTGGTTGTTTTGATGTGAATATGTTGGTATCATGTCCCACCCGCATAACAAGTACCTCCAGTACTCTTTATAGATTTTTGTACGAACTTCTGTGATAATGGGAGTTGTAATGTATCTGTGATATCTTCTGGTTTGTCGCACCATGAGGCAATAGTTGCAAATATTTCATTAGAATATGAGAAAAAAAGTGTTTCAATGTATGGTAGAATCTAGAGTACCTAAAACATTAATAAATTCAAATTAGCCGTAAATTCCACTGACTGGCAGTTGGTTTTACAAGCGTCTGACCCTCTCGATACATTAATAACTCTTTTCAATAATAACTTTCCCTTAAAGAAATTGAAGAAAAAACACAAAAAGTAGTGGATTACGAAAGGAATTTAAACTTCAGCAAAAAATTTAAAATGTCTTCACAACCTAAGAAAATTTTCTCCAACTGATTTTCTAATTAATTATTTCAATTCTTATAAAAGAACTTATAGGTGTGTTATTAAGGCAGCAAAAAAAACGTTATTACGAAAAAAGAATTAATAAAGCTGGAACAAAACCAAGGAGGGATGGAATATTGTTAATGAGCTGAGAGGGAAGGGAAGACTATATTCACAGCAGATTAGTATCAGTTCAGGTGTGTTTAATGATTTTTATTGCTTTGTCTGCTCAGCATCTAATGGCAAATTTACATCCTCAAGTGAACCCCTTATCATTTATGCTGCAAAACTATCAGTGTTGAAAACATTTTGCATGCATTTTGCATCCGAATTAAAAAATATTTTCATGCAAATAAAAACTCAGCCGGGGTCGACAATATGTCAGTAAGTATACTTCAGAATCTGTCGGACAACGCATTGAGATCGCCGGTTGATGCTATACATGTTTCATTTGTTTCGGGTTATTTTCCAGCTTCCTTCAAGACCGGCTTAGTAAAGCCAATGTTTAAAGGTGGAAACTTGGAAGATCCTTCATGTTACCAACCAATATCCCTTCTTCCTACCCTATCAAAGGTCGTAGAAAAGCTGGTCAAAAATAGAATGATATCTTTTGTCACAAAGCACAAATTGCTGAATAAGGCTCAATTTGGTTTCCAGAATTCCTGGGGAAACTTTACTTTGGTTTAAACGAAAGCGAAGTTGCTGCAGCGGTGTTTTGCGATTTTTCAAAAGCATTTGACTGTGTAAATCGTGAAGTACTGCTGAGGAAACTCGAGCACTATGGATTTAGGGGAATTGCCTTGAAATGGCTAACATCTTGTGTTCGAGAGAAGACAGTTTGTTAGATGCCAGGGTGCAGATTCCAATGTGCTTCTCAACTCCCATGGTGTACCCCAAGGTTCTGTGCTGGGGCCACTGCTGTTTCTATTATACATAAATGACCTGGCAAATATTGACATCACTGGTAGGTTTACTATATTTGCTGATGATACCACTATCTTATGGCTGGTCAAGTCTGTCAACTCGAATCTCTCAGGATATTAGTAAAATAAAGCGATGATGCGCGGCAAACTGCTTAAGTTTTAATGTTGGTAAGACAAATGTGTTGTTATTTAGGTGTAATATGGAGAATCTCGAGTTTGGAGGTAACGCCCTGGAAAGTGTTACAGTAGTAAAGTTTCGGGGTGTGCAGATTGATTCGAAATAAAAATTTTCGGATCACATTATCGCGCTCAATAAAAAATTGAGCATCAGCATGTTACGCAATCCGACTAGTAAGTCATAATTTAGGACATTCAATTGCAAGATCTGTGTATTTCACCCTCATCGAATCAAATTTATAATATGGAGTCGCATTCTGGGGTTTTGCTTCCCAGCAACTTCTGAGTTCTGTATTTGTTCTTCAAAAGCGAGCTCTGAGATATTTATATAAGTTAAAGCCAAGAGACCATTGTAGACCATATTTTATTCAAAAAAATATATTAACTTTGACTTTCCTTTTCATAATGGAAACCGTGCCTCTAATCCATAAAAATATGGTAATTTAGCCAGTCACAACGATAATAGAACTCGCAATTCCGATAAGCTGAGATTGCCTAGACCAACAAGTACTCTCACAAAGAACTCATTAATTTACGGGACAATGAAGATTTACAATCACTTGCTTAGGGAATGCAGAAGTATTGAAGGTAGCAAGCAATTCTCACGTGCTGTAAAGATGTTCTTACAGGGCAAAGCATATTATAACTTGGTTGACTATTTTGACGATGCTTTTAATCCATGTTAAATTTGTTGTGTTTTATTCTTAGTTTTAAATTTTAAATTATTTCCTGTTATTGAAATGAGGCTGTTCTTTGTGTGTTGACTTCCGCTTTTGTATACGTTGTGTTCTTGGTGTACCTGGACTTACGAGTTTTTGCCCAAGTTTTTATTTATCAATTTATTTATTTGTTTGTTTGTAAAATAACCCTGAATTCCATTTTGTATTCTTTGATATTAGCTATAAGTTGACAATAATATAGTGGAGTAAGGAAGCCAATAATTAATTAGTACACATCATGTTGTTTGAAAGTTTGGTTTCCTTTATTTTGTTTGTTAGATTAAAAAATATTTTTAAAATAGGAAAGACTGCTGCATAGCATACTTTATAACTTGGCTTTTCAGTTCCAGTAATTTACCCAAAAAAATTGACCCCGGGCCTACAAGGAAAGTCCCGGGACCGCAAAACCCCGAAATTACGTCATTAGTTTAATTATAAATGAAATAGATATTGACTCTATGCTCTATGCCGACACAATGTCAACCTATATACTGCCGATGCTAGCCTCAAGTTTGTGTTTAGAGAACTTTCAAAAATTAAGACCATGTCAGAATCTACAAAGTGCTGTAAAGCATTGGAAGATTGTTTGATTCCATAAGTAACAAAGGTATTGCAAATTGAAAAATTCATTATAACAAATATCACTTTCAGGCATTTATTGTGGGAATCGAGTGTTTGCCAAACAATGAATTCAGCTTGCTTCTCACTTAAAAGGTTTGGTAAGATACTGGATCTCAGTGGTCTTAGATCCGGGTATTTTGCAAACATCCAATTTCTGCTTAGATTTGGTGTAATTTTCTGGGTTAGAGCCCAACGGCTATTTCTTCTTCAAAATAGAGCCCTCGTATTATCCTAACATTAAGACAGCGTCATGCAGGGGTCATTCCTAAGGAGTTCAGTGTTCTGACTCTTCCACATATACGAGTGCTTGATCTTTTTTAAGATTGAGCCCATGAAATAAACCATCTGATTTACCACAACAGGCCGAAACGTTGATCTGATCATCCCAATCCACAGGCTCCCAATTATGAAAGCGGCCCTGTATACGCGGCCATAACGTTTTTTAAACAAATTACCTGACCATTTATTTGAAGGTCGAGGTAAATATTAATATTTTTAAGATTAGTTATGGAATAACTTGTGAAGCTAGGACCATATTCAATTACAGTACAGAAACGTAAACATCTTAAAACTAATCTGAAATGCATATTAAAGACCTACCATATCAACAAGATCTTCCAAAAATGGCAGTAATTTCATAAGCTCTGAATCGCTTCGGTCAACAAACCAACTTTCTATTGGGATGCCATTATTTAGCTAAAACAAAATTAAACTTCTTACAAACATAGCCAACAATGTAATTAATTAACACAATTATTTAATTTATTATTTTTTTCAATTTCATTCAATATATTCAGCAAAAATATTCTTGAAATATTGATAAAACCCCTCATAACAACAAGCAAACCAACTTACATGATAGCCAAAGGCTTGTGGAGAATTATCAATAATGATAGTTTTCGATAAATCCCTTCCAAGGATGGTTAAATCTTTGATGTAATTACCATTGACACATACACAATGCTCTCTGAAGAGACGATATTTTATCCACTTCCTCTCAGGATCAAGCAAATTCAAAAGCTTATCAGCATATACTCTTTTGGAGGCAGTAAATAAGATCACTTCAAACATTTGTGACACTTTTTCCATGAATTCACGAAAAAAAGGCCTTGTACGGACGTAAACTGTATATGAACAATCTTGAAAAAGAACAGGAAAGTGAAAACTGGCGTCACTTAATTCCTGAAGGCTGCAATGGACCAGAGTCTCATCTAAGTCTAGGACCTAAAATATAGAACAAAAAGACGCTGTTAATTTATCCTTTTTATTAAAAGACAAATGCTTGTCACACGCATCTAAAAGGTAGGCAATCAAACTTTTTAACGTTTTGGATTTCTGTAAAGCTTCTGGTGAATTTTCATTACTTTTAATTTGATTTGACAGGGATAGCACCTATCATCACTGACGGTTCACAAAGGTTGTGCTGTCGTGCAACGCGCATTCGCCAACAGACGTCCTGGCGAAAAATTATTTCATAAGTCATGTCATTTGGGTTGCGCAATGCCTGTGAGTTATTAAATTTCCAGTTTTCATTACAGCGCCACATTCTCATTAAACCTTTGTTATTGTATTTTATTACACCTAGACTGAAATTATTCTATAAGAAAATACAGGGATAAGTGAGCAGTCTTACCAAACTAAATTCGGGACTGGATCTGGTTTTCAAGGGCAAAGCTGGGCATTTGGATCGCATATCAAAAGTAAGAGGTGGCAAATGTTTGATAAACAAATATGGATCAAATGCTTCCCAGGTGTCCTCAACTACTTCAACATGTTCAGGTTGAGTATCGAGCCTGTGATGTTCTTGAGGTGCAACACTTGCTATCATGCTGCTCTCATTTTGAATGTTGTAATTGTACGCATAGTCATACACTATTCCTGCTAAAAAAAAATGCAATATAGATTTCTCTAAGATGGCTTTTAGATGAAGGCTAATGTTACTTTAATATTGTTGAACATAATAAAAAGTGATACTAGAGGTTTTACTTTTCAAAAGTATCCTCAAGTCTTTGAAACCATTTCTAACGTTTTAAAAGCACAATTTCCATTTACAAGAACAGCTAAAATAATGATGATGATTTGGCAACCCTAATTTCATTTCACTAAATGCAATCTTTTTCATCACTGTCGTGATGTAATATTAAATTCCATCGAAAAACGGGAACTTACCAATATTCACATCTTTTGCCATTTCCTCATCCAACATATTATTAAAATCCTGTGTATTTACATTGCTCAAATCTGTTATATCAATCTGTAGGTCCGGATAGTCGTTTCTTAGGGAAGAATAGTCAAAATACATGGATTCACAGAGCTTCTCAGTATACATTCCAAATTTTTGATACTCGCAGCTCTTCTTTTCAGTTATATTAAATTGCATTTTGTTTGTGTATTCTTCAACTGATAAAGTTTCTGAACATGACACTATATTGGTATTTGCATCTAACTCAATGGAACTAAAATGAAAAAAATATATTTAGAATCATTATATGAGAAAGTAACAAAAATATTTTTTTATTACGCATGCATCATAATCAACGATTATCGCACGCTGTAGCGTGCATAAAATGATATTTATGGTGCGCCTACTTTTTTAGAGGTTGCTATAGAAACCTTTGATCATGTCAAATGTGACAGATTAATATATTCGTCAAAATATCTCTTAAGCTTAATATTTAAAACATTTTTGGTATTATGATGCATTCGTAATAAAAAATAGCGTATGATATACGTGTATAAGAGGCCTTTAAAGCCCTTGCGACTTACAAAACACTCCGCTGCGCGTCGTGTTTTGAAATATGTCGCGCGTGCTTTAAAGGCCCTCTTATACACTTATATCATAATATACTATTACTTGTTGAGCATAAAACTTATGTCTACCAACTATATTTTACCATATTCCATTGTACGTACACTGTAATAAGTATATTATATTTACAAAATTAGTTTCGACCGATTCTGAAATAACTGATTGAATTTATTTATCTTCATAGTGTCTCATTATTTTATAAAACTCGTATCAAAGAAAATAATTAGAATATGTTTATACTGACTTTACAGATATGTACAACTAACACAGATAGTTTACCTATATTCTATTTCCTTTGGCAGTCCATTATCAATAACGGTTTCATGCGAGTGTTCATAAGAGCTTGTTGTAGCATAAAACTCATAATATTTATCGGTTGATGCAATACTATTATCATTATCAACTGTAACAATACTAGCTACGTTTTGAACAACTTTACTATCATTTGGTTGATCATATATTTCAGGCACAACTTGAGCTTGGTAGTTTTCTTTACATTCCTCAGAAACCTAAGTACAAATATGATATTTCATTAACTTAAAAAATACACTTTATGAAGTATTATTTTCCATTTAATTTACCAAAAGCCCTTGATATTTTCTACTAATATTATTAACTAAAGAATAACATTGGCGGCAAGATGGAGGAGTTTTTGAGACGGACCTTACAATCGACAAGGATGTTCGTAATGGGGAAACTCAGGAATTACTTGATAAATCAAATTATGTTGTAAAGAGCATCCAGATTTAAATCACCTCTTGCGACATGTGAGCGACTAACCAATAATTAAACTGGCTACATTTACAAGATGAGTTACTTGACAAGAACTGTCAAGTTAAGCATGTAACAAACCTCTACTCGGACAACTGTATGATTTTATAAATAGTAAAAGTAGGATTGAAATCCTTTGCTGTGAGCATCGCCAATGCTCTAACTCAGGGAAATATATAAAAATTACACACTAAAATACGTTCATAAAATATAATTTAAAAAAATATTTCTTATAACGTTGGTTTTATTTTATTTTGGGATAGGGAGGTTGTGATGGGTGTGGAATAATAACACAATGAATAGAATAATGAAATAAATACAATAAAAATTAAATATATTTACCTTCTTTGTTTCTATACTTATGGATTTAGGTTTATCAGTAGTTTTCTTCCCACTTCCTCTAAAGATTGAAGTGGTGCGAGATCTGGCGGTCCAAGGCCTTCTCAAACCTTTCTTGCCCTTGACACTAAATCTTCTTTTATTTCTTCTTTCACTTCGCAACCACATGGTGATGTTTCCATCTATAGAAAAAAACGTACACCATCTATAATAAAAATTTAAAATTTTGGTACGTAGATCACAAACTGACTGATTATAAGTATAAACTAACTAAATAAAACTCATTTGTCAGAATCCCATTGTTTTCATTTTAATTATGGCAACTCTTTGGAATTAAATCAACCTAAGGAAATAGATGTGTTGTTCATTTTAAAATTTAAGGAAAAAATTAGTCAATTGTTGACTGGAAATAGTGTGTATTCTTTGGGAGAATCATCAGAAGAATCCTTAAACTTTAAGAAGATTTAAATAAGAAGTAAAAATTGTCTGAATGTTAATGTATTGTGTCTTTGTAATTATTTGTATACAGGTCTTTTTTAATATTCCTAAATTCACTAATGTATTTCAGCATATTCTATTATTTTTGTTGACGTGTGTATATTGCATTAAATTTGTGCTATTGATATGAGAAAACATTTTGAGGATCGAAGTATAAAGTGAAACTATATAATTATAAATGCTTTATTTTGACCAATATCAAGTGAATACTTACAGGAAACCAAAATTTATATACATATATTCTCCAGAAATATAAGAATACACATAGTGTTAATACAATATGTGAACAAGATACAAAATATTTTAGTTTAGGAGAGGTAATTCGATGTCAAACTCAAAATAATACAATAGAAAAAGTGGATATATTAGAGATGTGCAGATGTACTCACAACGCAGTAATTACAAAGCAAATATAATGGCTCGACCATTGTTTATATACAGGACAATGGCTCGACGATGAATAAAACAACAGAAATTGTTTTAATTTTTGAACATGCACCAAATAACGGTTCATAATTGTCCCCCAGAGGTTACCCATCAGATAATATATGATATTTCTAGTCGGGTGAATGTTGTTTTTTTTTAATAAATTATAAAAATCTTTGCCCCTTTAGTACGCGTAAAAACTGAAAGACATAGGCTTCTTAAAAAGAACACAGAAATACAATAAATAAAAAAAAGTAGCTAAAATCTACTTAGAAGAATCAGCAAGGAAAAATATTAAGTGGACAAATTCAAGGGGGAGTTAAATATATATTTTTTTTAAATGTATTCAAAACTTTAAGACCCTCACAGGTATTAACATTGTCATTCAAAGTGATACATAAGAAAAGTGGTTAAGATAAAACATAATAACAATATAAAACACAATTCACAAGTCAAACCAGTCTTGTTACATCTGGGTATACTCAAAGACAATGTCTTTGAGACTCACTCATACAAGAGAATACAAAAAAGAAAAACGACAGTTTCACATGATAAACAACTTATTTACAGAATAAAATACATTTTCATGTAGATAATACTGCAGTAATTAAATGTCCTTGGTGAAGTTACTGACGTTAGATCATGAGGTAATTTCTTGCAGATATAACTACAGAAGTAATGTGGACTATCTTGTGTGAGAGGACAACCTGTGGTTTGCAATCAAAATGTTTCCATTATTGCCGGTCGGATAATAGTAGAGAATATAAAGTTAAATTAATCTGTATATCTTTTGACATATAGACAAGCCTCTAATATTACCACCATACTTGGTAAAGTTAAGATTTTATTTGTTCTAAAGGTGGTTTTGCATGATTCAAGAGGACTCAATGAGAATATGTTTCTTATGATTGTCTTCTGGATTACCAAAATATTTCTAATTTCAGTTGTCTGCTTCCAGTATAGGATCATATATCTTATATGACTAAATACCAGTGTATAATAGAAATGTATCAGTTGTACCGAAGAAAGTATATTTTTTTCAGTTAATAACAGTTAATAACAGCAGAGTTAAGATTGCCAGATATGTGATTGATGTACTGCTGCCGGTTACATTTGAAAAACCCAGATTGTATTACACATTTTTAGCGTTTGCATTCGCGTAACATTCACCAGCTTACTCTCCAGGCGCGCCTAAAGAAGTTCCACTTCAATAAGAACGCGCTTTTATTTTTCTGCACATCTTACTGAAAACCATATTCACATAAATTACGTGATTGTAATCCCTCGAGTGGTTGTTGCCGGGTTGCCCTCAGGCAATCATCTCCACTCGCGGGATCAAATAGAACATTTTAGTATCTAGGTATATAATATACCATTGCAGCCACTGGGCAAATAGAAATAATATATTTTTAAGTCTGATCTAATATTTTATCGTTTGGGTCAGTACATTACAAATCATTGTATGAATATTTTGATCTTAATGACTTGCTTTTTGATAACCAATCAGGTTTCTTTTGAATCGGTCATTCAACTGACTGTAACTGTGTGGAACTTAGTTTTTCAAAATAGTCTCTTGTTGTGAAATGATTTAATAGATCAGGGTAATTACATAGCGGCTGTTCTTCTGGACTAGCCGGCCTTTTGAGACCGTCGACCATGAATATTTTGACTAAAAAATTAAGATACTACAGAATACTATCTAACCCAGACTAAATGAGAAACTAAAAAGAATTGAATCTTACTTAAATAAAACAAATTAAAACTAAATATAGATCAAGTTAAAGCAATGATTCTAACTACTAAATATAAATATTCCTTGATGAATGTTTATAATATTAATATAAATATTTACAAGTCTAGAACTGACCTTGTAACAGAAATTAAAAATGTGGGATTTATTGCTGACCATGCCTTGCAATTTAAAGGTCACTTTATATACATACAGAATTAGATCTCAAAAACTATTCTTCATTACTAGTGTAATATGGGGATGCTTGTTATCAGACATATACATATACAGCCTCATTTCACTTACTGCTCGAGTCTGCTTTACTTGATGGATAGTGGTTGTAAGACCTCACTTGAAAGGCTGCAGAATAGGGATATGAGAATCATTCTGGGCTGTAGCTGGAACACTCCAGTTCTTTTGATGCTGGAGTGCTTGGGTTCGCAGTCTGTGACTGTTCAATTGAGGCTCTTGACAAATGGCTTTTATATTAAAAATGTGCATTGGTTGTTTCCAGTATACCTCAGGAGCAATGTTACTTCTAACAGTTATAACAACGAAATACATAATTACTTTACAATCAAAATAATGTACAGGAACATCCAACGAGGACTGAACGAGACCATATATGTATGTGACTGCTCGTATTTTCAAAAAAAGTGAAATAGCCCTCTTATGCATTTTTCCCTTAAAATCTAAAAAGAACATTTAAGAAAACGATTTGAATTGAAACAAAATAGATACGGCGTAAAATTAACATTTTCTTACCTTATTTATTAGTGCGTTTTTAAAAGCATCTCACTTTTTTTTCGATATGTTTCAATAAAAATTATTTCTTTCCTATTCATTTTTAGCAGGCACAGAATTAACGTAATTCATATGAGAAATTTGCCATTTAAATTAGTAAATAGAAAAAGGTAACAATTAATAACTGAAATACCAAAACACAAAGGTCAATATTCTGTCACAGTCTAGCATTTATTACTATTTTTTATAAATATTGGTAAAAGTGAAACACATTTAATATTAACATTATTAACAAAACAATTCTAATTTTGGTTCAATGCAGCCGCCCTTTATTATTTTCAAAGCAAGTCTGGAGGCTGCTTTTTAATTTTTCAAGACTTGTTGTAATAATATTTTTCCTGTTTATCCAGTTAATTTTATGGAAAACTTTATTTCTAAATTTGTCAATGTTCCTGCTTCTCTGACGATATACTACAGTTTTCAAATATCTCCATAAAAATATGTTTATTATTGTAATATCGGGGCTATTTGGTGGCCATCTGATGGTTCCATTGCGGCCAATCCACTCGAGGTACCACTGGTCACGAACTGCATGAAGTAGAGCTGTATACTGCTGCGATATAATATTTTGATATTCTGCCAGTGGTAGTTCATACAGAAAGTTTTCGATTTCATTTTGAAGCAGCTGTAGGTATCATTGGTAAGCTAAATTACCATTGAAAAAAATGGGCTCTATGATCTTGTTGTCAATATTACCACAACATAAACCAACCCATGCTGTTTTATATTTTATGCCTTCATATCTTCTCAGGTTTTCATGAGCCAAAAATGCCTCCCTGAACCATAGTGGATATCTCGGCAGGCTTCTGATATTTTTAATTTCTTGGATTTTTTTCTAAAATACTTTAGCTGTGAACGATCCCACACCATGGTTCTTGCAATGATGTGTTTCTTAACATCTTAAGTCTAAAGACTTAGTTCTTGCAAGTAAAGACTTCAAAATAAAATTGACCATATTTGTTTTGGTATTTCAGGTATTTATTGCAAATTTCTTATATGGAGTAAATTATTTCTGTTGTTACGTATTAAAAGAAAAACAAATGAATCAATAAATAAGGTATCTCATTTGTCTCAATTCAAATAATTTTCTTAACCCTTCGTTGGTGTGGTGGGGTATGGCATACCCCATAGCATGTGTTTCAATGAGTAATTTTAATATTTTTTCCTGTGGCGCCTTCTAACTTCTAATAGCTTAAGCTAAGACATTACCCGATATAATGTGCAAATGCGCGCGACAGAATTTTGGGGGCAGTCGTAAATTAGCCGCCGTCAGGTTCACTTGGGGTATGCCATACCCCACCACACTTACTACGTAACTATTTTTAGCATTGCATTTGGACTTAGGTAAGTTAAAAATATATATTTTATTGACACTTTTTTGTTAAAAATATGTACAATTTAATTATAAGCGTTCAAAATTTCTAAAAGAACTTGGATTGCAACTCCTGGGCGATTTTCAAAAGAAAAGAGAAACAAATACTCGCTTGCCACGAGACCAGTTTGCCAAGTCAGGGAAATCCACCAAAATCAAAATAAACGCCGAAGGGTATCCTCCAGGCATGGGCGTAGACAGGGAGGGGCCAGGGGGGGCCGTGGCCCCCCCCTGGGAATTTAACCGACTCATGATTTTTGTGTAAAAATTGGGCGTGGCCCCCCAAAATTTGCCACTACTGTGGCCTTGTCTACGGCTCGCCCCCCCTGAGAAAAGATCCTGTCTACGCCCATGCCTCCAGGTGTATGATATGGCCCTAGAAGCAATGACAGAAAAACATTTTATGTTTGTGAAAAGTGTCGCTTTGCAATATGTATGGAGCACGCATATTTATTTTGTGAAAATTGTCTGGAATTAAGACCTGTCTAAAAAAAATAATAGGTACCCGTTTTTGTATTTTTTTTAAGGGAATAATGTTCGTTTTGTCCTTTACAAGAAAGTTCAATTTATTTTTGCCAAAGAGAGATATATATATTTTTTTAAAATTAACGTAACAGAACAATGTTTTTATTTCGTTGAAAATATATCATTACATTATTTAATAAAGTTTACGAAGTAGATATCATTTTTGTAATAATTTTGTTTTTTATTACAATACACTATATTATTATTAACGGTTTAAAAGCAAAAGAAATATTAAATATTAACAAACCTTTCCAAAAAATGTAAAAAAGTTTGGGGTATGACATACCCCACCACACTTAAAGTGTAACATTTTTTCACCACACCAACGAAGGGTTAAGTGTTCAGATCTATGGGAAAAATATACAAGATGGCCATTTCATGTTTTTCTTTTCAAATACAAGAAAACCACAAATATGGTCCTATATAAGAACTAATTATAAAAAGATGATGAATTCTCTTTCAATGCATGAATGAGTATAATAACTTGCCACAAGTGGTAAATGACAGTGGTAGTTCATCTGCATTTAAAAGATCTCTGCCAGATTGCTTATCTTGAGATACATTGGATGCAGGGTGATTGGTTTCTTTAATTATGCTATTGTGTGTACTTGATTTATCTCTTTTTTGTGCATTCATATCACTGTATATTGTATCATGTTGTGTTTTGCTTGCTTATTATGCTTATGCTATTGAATTATTGTACATATACAGTATGTCCCCAGATGAGGTTTACAAGAGGACAAATGGATTAAAAATTGAAAGATAAGAAAAAAAGTTATTCTTGATAAAAGTTTTTGCTTCCTCTAAAACTAAGAACTGTCCAAAAAAAAATTCCTTTATTATACAGAGCGATCAAAAATTAACACTACGTGTAATTTGCCATTTGTTATAATTTTTTTTTACTAATATTAATCAAAAAAGTTCATTGTAATAAGATAAGTTATTGAAATGCATGAATCGTATTAACAAAATGTGAATCAAAAAACTTGTATCACTCTTGATTTTGTACAATTCCAAGATTACGAAATAAGCTACTGTGGATCTACCACTATTATTAGTAATACTCTTTAATGTTAATACATACCTACATTTAATGTTTACATTTTAATATACAGGAATTAGTTTAAGTCATTATGTTTCACTATCTTTAGCTCTTGGCAAAAACTTTTATCAAGAATGTAGTCCATTTGTCCTCTTGTAAACCCCATTCGGGGGCATACTGTATTTATATGAATTATGAAATTCTACTCCAATAAAGTCTTATTTTTCTACTCCTATACTTTAATTGATTTATTAGACATTTACTACCAGAATCGTAATACATAAGTGCATTACGATACTGACGTTTCATTCAGCGGCGGATCTAGGGACGCGTGGACCTCAGGGCAAAAGATATTTATGGGCCCCTACCCGTTGTATATTTTAAAACTAAGTTAAGGCATCATAGGGCCCTTCTGAACCTTGGGCCCCAGGGCGGCGCACCGAACTGCCCGGTGATATGTCCGCCACTGGTTTCATTACTAAACTGGGTTTTAACCAAACAAAATTCAACATCACAATGATATTCGGTTAATATCAAAGACAGCCATGAAAATGTCATCAATTTTGACAGTTTACAGACAATTTACTAAGTAAATATTAAAAACTAAAGCCTATTTTTCATTATTAGGCGGCTCATATTTATTGGCTATTAAGATCCTCACATTCATTACGACACTCGTCTATGGCTCGTATTGTAACTCTCATGCTCGTGCCTTAATAGCCATCATTAAATGCTCATTGCATAATATACTATTATTATTACTCAATTACTCCCATACTAGTGAGGGGTGCTTCTCTGGCCTGGATACAGTCTTACTTGTCTGATCGAATGCAGAGGATTGTTGCCTGTAGGGATGGGCAGAGCTATTTTTCCACGGACAGACTGCTGACCATGGGTGTGCCACAGAGCAGTGTCATTGGTTTCTCTTTTTATCGACTATATTAATGATCTTATAAATGATGCAACAACTAGAAATATTTCTTTGGCCAATTATGCAGATGATACAAATATATTGGCTGTGGCGACATCTGTGGAAGGTGTGCTAGAAGTGAGAAGGCGAAGCCTGGCCGCCGCTCAGACATGGTTTAATAAGAATAAAGCTTATACATACTCAATGCTGAAAAATCGAGTTTTATTTTTTTCAGGACGAAACAGTCACTGCTCATATGTCCAGACCCAGCAGATTTGTTATCTGAAAATATGACCGTAACATCAGACACAAAGTTTTTAGGTGTTTTACTAGACTGCCATCTTCGCTGGGAGAGGCAGGTAGATTCTGTCGCGGGAAAGCTTAATAGCTGTTGCTACAGCAGATATGAGGGAGACACAATCTAGGGTCACCAAATGGTTCTCGGGAAATAAATTAAATCTGAATCAGTCCAAAACAGAAATAATTTATTTTCCTTTGCGACCCCTCCGGGACTTAAAATCTTCAGTCGGTTCGTTTTTTGGGTGTCCAGATTGATCCAAAATTGAACTGGAATATTGATATTAATAAATTATGCAATAAAGTGGCATCTGATGTATTTGCACTGAGAAACTTGGTGAAGGTGGTGTCCGAAAAAGTTGCGCGATCAGCTTACTATGCATGCATTGAATCCCGGATAAGCTATGCGTTACTCGCATGGGGGGCATGTCCCTAACACTAAACTTGGGCTTCAAAGAAAAGCCATATGAATAATGGCAAAAATTCATTATCAAGCAGATTGCAAACAGTGTTTTATTGACTTTAAGATTCTAACAGTTTCATGTCTGGTGTATAGGAAGGAAAATGTACCAAACTATGCACCACATGAAAACGTTCAGGAACACTTTACTCGGAATAGACAATTAATTTATACAAACTATCATAGAATTCATAAAATTAAAACTGGCATATCTTTCTACGCACCTAAATTCTATAACCTATTACCGCTCTCAGTCAAAATGCTACCTGCTGTAAAATTTAAAACAGTAGTAAAATGCTTTTATTCCACTGATGAATATAATTCTAATAATTTCTCAGACATTGTATTGTGATAAAAAGTGAATTGCCATCCGAATTATAAATGAATTATAAATAGCATGTATGTATTTATTTTCATATAATGATCTTAAACTGTATATGTTAAAAACACTTGACGACTGACGTATGTAAACATTGTATAATGTTATAACATGAATAAATTTTTCATTTTCATTACTTACTGCGAGTCTCAAAAAACTATCTCAACACCAAAGCAGTACTAGTGATATTATGCTTACTCTAATTCAATTCTTAGATTTGGAAGTATATTTTGGGGTAGCCCCGTTAGCGCTAATAGAATCTCTCTCATTCAAAAGCGAGTTCTAAGAATTATTTTTGGCATGAGAAGACTACTCATGCAGGGGGGTTTTCAGGCGATACGGTCTGCTTACCCTGGTTTGCATGTATGTGAGTTTGTGGTGTTCTTGTACACAAATAAACACTTATTCACAAAATATTCGCCAAACCATAATCTTGACACCAGATCTTTTAACATCTCCGTGCACAGATTAACTCTCTCTAAATGGAGCCCTGCTTATGAGTGTCAATCAAAATCTTTATTTGTCCACAAACTTACAAGTTTACAGAAATGCAACTAAGTACATTTTAATTACCCATAAAAAGGGTGTAGGGTAGGACATGTCAAAGAAACTATCAACTATCCTATAAGTACGGACTACATTAATAATGGTTGAAAGAGAGATAAAAGGAGTGAGCTTAAAATTAAAATTAAGATTAGGATAAAATCAGGTAATCACAAGATTAATGGAAAACAGTAAAAAAACTAAGTCTAACAGCAAAACATACATATCACATACATACAAAATTTACACACACATGGATGAATCCTATGTTAAATTTGACCAGCTCATACTTAGAAAAGTCCTATCTTCCAAATATTCATCAGTAGAGTAATAACATTTTTCTAAAATCATAGTTTTCAGTATTTTTTTAAATTGTTTGTATTCCAGAGACCCTACCTCTAAAGGTAGTTTATTAAAACAAATTTACAAGATTAAATTCAACATGTTTTTGAATGAAACTAAAATTGCACTTAACATTTTTTTAAATGAAGTTTATTTCTTGTATTATGAGAATGTTCTCTGTTACATTCTAGGAAGAGCTCAGGATTTTCCTTGACAAAAAGTAGAGCCTCCAGAATATAAGCAGATGGCAGTGTTAAAATTTAACTTTCTTTAAATTTTTGCTTACAAGTTTCTGTAATCTTCAGGTTATATATATTTCTGATGCAACGTTTTTGAAGGACAAATATTCTACCTGCCTCCGAACTATCGCCCCAGAAGATAACTCCATATTTTAGCCGAGAGTGCACATTTTTGCGGCTTCTTTACTAACATGAGTGGAGATTATTTTTAGTGCATAACAGTAGGAAGCTATTTTATTTGCTAGAGAATTGATATGATGTACCCAATCCAGCCTATTGTCTACCTGAATTCCTAGAAAAGTTACACAATCTAGAGTTTTAATTTCTTTGTCCTTAAATTTATAAGTTGTTGGACACTGACTTTTCTTGTAGTTAAATTTTTCAATTGAGTTTTATCAACATTTAGCAATAAGTTATTGTTGGTAAACCAAATTTCGAGCAGTGAGAGGGTGCTAAAAATGTTGTGAGTCATGATTGCATTGTTTTCCGCTGACAGAGTTAAATTTACGTCATCCGCAAATTGAACGGCATTATTCACAATATCTGGCAGCTCATTTGTGTAGATAATGTAAAGGAGAGAACCCAGTATGGAACCCTGTGGAACCCCCCGACGAACCATCCTCATGTGCGACTCATGTCCAGCATCAGCCACATACTGTTTGCGACCAGTCACATATGATTCAAGAAGCCGTAGAGGCACCCCCCTTACCTTTCTAGTTTTTTCAGCAGCAAAGTCTGGTCGACACTGTCGAATGCTTTCGAAAGGTCAAGGCATAATGCCACTGTTTCACAACCCTTGTTTAGAGAGTTTAAAATTTTATACAAAGCTTGGTATATTGCCCTAATAGTTGATTTATTTTTTCTAAACCCATTTTGATAATTAGAGAGTAAGTTCTCTGATTCAAAGTAATTTATTAATCTTTCATATATAACCTTTTCAAACACTTTACTAAAATTGTTTAACAGAGCAATAGGTCTATAGTTTTTAACATCCTTTGCATCTCCTTTCTTGTAAATGGGTTTTATTTTGGCAACTTTTAAGTCACTAGGGAAGATTCCAGATTCTAAACAAAGATTAATTAAGAAGCTAAGTGGGCTTGCTATTTCCGTACGTACTGATTTTATTACAGATATAGGAATCTCATCTTGCCCTACAGAGCAATACCATAGTTTATTTGATAGTTGGGACATGCTGTTATGTAATAATCATTCATATTATTCAGAATCTCTAAATTACTCTTGTTATTCCCCTGCTTTACACTTTCAATAACTGACTGTTTGTTTTTTGTAAAATGCCCTGTACATTGCTTTACAACATTCCACACAGCTTTAGATGAATTTTTTGAGTGGGCTATGTAATTCTTTAAGTAATTTCTTTTTGCCTGTGTAAGAACTTTTTTATAGATAGAAACATATTTTTTATACTTCAGTAGATCAGATCTAGAGTTGTTTCTTTTTTTATATATAAATATTTTTTTGTCTTTGAAGAAGCTTTTATACCACTTGTGATCCAAGATCTGCTATTTTCCCTTTTATTTTAAAATTTTTTATTGGGAAATATTAAGTTTATGACTTCTAGAAAAATATATTTAAAATTATTACACCCCACGTTAACACCATGTCTCCTGCTCTAGTAGCTCTCCAAAACTTATCATTTTTGCCTCGGAGTACACTCTCATTTCCACGACTTGTTGTGAGTTCCTTGTATGCACCAGCTCGGAGACCTTCAGAACCTGTCCCTCATGATCAGATAAAGCTGTTGTTTTTACTTCACATAAAAATAGATTATTAAAGTTTATATAAACATGATCAAGGAGTGTGGCACTGCTATTAGTAATGTGTGTATTAAATATTATAATCCAATTCCTTGGGAATTAGGCAGGTAACAAGTGTAAAGGCATTTAAGAAGGATGTTCTCCAATTTGTCTTGCAAATTGAGCCATACAGTGTCACTGAGTTTCTGTCAATCCAAGGCTGATCTTGTGAACTATGTTTTTAGATTCACTGCTTGGCTTTAATTTTATTATATATATATTTTTTTGTTTCTTTTTTATTTAACTGTGTAACATCCTAGCATTTTCACATCTCAAAGCAATAAAACACATTTTCAATTTTTTATATAGGTATATTTTTTTTTGCAATTTTTGCTGTTAAAATTGCATATCATGCCCTGGTTGAAACCCACTTGAGAAATGACATTTCGTTCTAGGGTAGTTGTAGTGGATGTATGTTTAATTGCTTATTTTTGACACAAAACGGAGCAGTCTATTTTAAGATTGGGATATGAAGTAGGGATTCTTGCGGATCCACTTTTATGAGTATTTATGTCGCAGATACTTGTGACCACATTTATAATACTCAAAATTTCCTCTACCCATACCCTCAACAACTAAAATAAAGAAGCCTTTATTCTGTAATGCTAAGAAATTATTTAATCATTTGCCTGGGTTTTAAGCCTTCGGCAAAATGCATTCCAGCACAGTTTAAAACTTTTAATCATCTCTTGATGATGGTAGCAGTTAGCGAAATGTGTGTCGCGAGCAATAATTCTGTTTTGGTATTGTGGATAAAACTGTGTTGCAAAGCATTATTTGTTTTATGTATGTAAGTAATTTTGCTTTTGTTGACTTATACTTTCTTGTTTATGGTGTAACTTTAATTAGCCCTAAGTTCTGAATTTGCTTATACTAAACATCCTCTGTCCACAAAAACATTTCTTGAATAATAAAGTACTTTTACAGCGATTGATTGTTTAAATAGCTTAGACTTTTGTCATGTTACATTTATAAATGAAATTTTGATTAAGTTCAGCTAGCACTGGGTATTAAATTTTGATCAATTAGGGATGAGCAGTCCTAGTTTCCTTTTTCTAGTCATTAATTACTCCTTAATGCTTATTACAACAAAGTAACTAAGTTATACCTACCTACCTAGTACCTAAATGCTTATTAAAATAAAACTTTAAAATTTATGGTAATCAAAAGAATATAATGTATTTTCAATCAATTAAATAAATGTACGCACAGAATCTCCTTCTACAAGAGATTTTCAACAAAATAGCCCCCCTAAATATTTTAAAAATTAAACTTTTTAAATTTACCCTGTATTTGAATAGTAGCTGTATAATGAAAATTGTTATATTCAAAGACCAAAATGCATTATCGATTTTGAGAAGTTATTTGAACAAAAAAACAGGCGCAGGCAGGTGGTTTTTTTATATTTTTTTCTGTTCTATAACTTTTCGGTGTCTGGCAGATAGGCATTGACGAATGAAATTATCAAAATGCTATGGGCTCAAATGGTTGGTTATACCATACAAAATATTCCCGCCTTGTCAAACTATGAAATATAAACAAACTTTACTGACAAAAATATATTGCTACGTTAATTACTGGAAACATTTCGTTCATTGTGAAACAAAAATACAACAGAAAAAATGTTTACAAACATCAAGCGGCAGCTCGAACTCGAATTTCGTTTCATGTAAGTTTTACTGATTATTTACTGGAAACAACAATCAATAAATTCCGTAACTTTGCTTACCTGAAATATAAAGCAATTGAACACAAAAGCTTATTGTCACTACATATTATTATTCAATAATTTTCTTTAACCCTTTAAAACTACACTTTATCAAAATGGCTGCCCACGCGATTTGATTGATATTTTCTCGGCGAATCAGTGCTCATGCGTGGTCGTGCTGTGGTTTGGTTCAAAATTACCTAGTCTTATTCTTTTAACAGATCAGCCAGACAAGGATAGGAGCAATCTAGATTTTTACATTCCAAGCTATCGAACGCGGTATTAATCACTCGCGCACTGTGCGCAAATTAATCAGTGAAGGCGCGGTTTTTAAACCCAGATTAATAAATTAAATTACATATTTAAACCATAAATTTACAAATTTACCTTAATGAGTAATCCGACTTTATTTTCATATCACTCACTGTGTATCTATTTGTTCAGTTCTTGATACAGTTTATTTAAACGTCCTATTCTAGCAGATTTGTACTTTTTCATACATTCCTAAATTCCTATAAGGTAGATAGGTATACCATCTACCCATGACACCGTCTATAGATATTCTAATAAGTCCGCTCACTCCAGCATGCCGTGGAAAATACTGCCGGTGACCTGGAACACACTCAGCCACTGTACAGTAAACGAATGGGTGCAGCTACGGTGTACGATCAATATGAACTGCCGCTCGATTATTTTTATACAGGGAGCGTTCTATTAGGAATAAATGATATGAATATGATTACGTATGTTAGGATTATTTATTTGTTATGAGCAAATATTGACATTCTCTGTCTCATTTATAGCTCATTAATGATACTACTTTGTAATAGTTATTTAGTATTATAATAAATAAGTAAATAATAAACGAAATATTATCTACGATATGGATGAAAATACCAGTAGGGACAACCTGTATTGTTTAATTACGAACACAAGTTACAAAATATAACAGGAAAATAGCGACAATGGAATAATTTTAACCTGATATTTTCGGCTGTCGATAGGTATCGATATTTTATTACATTTTGTTATTAATATGACAAATGCGTTGTCACAGTGGATGTTGTCTTTAAAAAAAATGAAAACACCAACTAACCTGTGCCACATCCATAACTTAACCCAAGCATTAAAAGTGTTTTCCATCTAGGGTGTATTTATTCTTAATTAGTGGTTAAAACAGCGATCAAACTCACTTATACTCGTATATAACTCAACTTACATACATAATTTTGGCGAAGGTAAATATTAGTAATCCACAAATTTTATGCTATTTTGATATTCTTTGGATTCATGAAAGTGACTTTTCAAAGCCATGCATGTAACGACACATTTTGGAATTTTCGTCTCGCAAGAGAGATAAAGCATATGATTCTCTCTCTCCCTCTTCCTCTTTTATGGAATCGGTAAAGAATTAATCAATTTTTATGAGACGAAGTGAAACTAACCGAAAGTTGATTGGACGACTAACCCAAATTTATTAAAATTGATTATGACGCATCGGAACTGCTTCAAATGACTAAAACGAGTTGAGACTAAGTGAAACTAACCGAAAGCTGATTCGGCGACTCACCCAAACTAACCAAATCTTAGATTATAACATATCCGAACCGGTTCAAATGATTAAAATAAGTGAGATTAAGTGAAACTTAACCGAAAGTTGATTCGACGACTAACCCAAACTAACCAAATCTATTAAAATTGATTATAACGTATCGCAACCGACTCAAATGACTAAAATAAGTTGAGACTAAGTGAAACTAACCGAAAGTTCATTAGACGACTAACCAAAACTAACCATCTAACCAAATGTATTAAAATTGATTATATCGTATCGGTACCGGTTCAAATGTCTAAAATAAGTTAAGATTAAGTGAAACTCACCGGAAGTTGATTCGATGACTAACCCAAAATAACCAAATCTATTAAAATTGATTATAACGATCGGAACCGACCCAAATGACTAGAATAAGTTGAGACAAAGCGAAACTAACTGAAAGTTGATTCGGCGACTAACCCAAACTAACCAGATCTGATAAAATTGGTTAGAGCATATCGAAACCTGATCAAATGACTAAAATAAGTTGAGACAAAGTAACCGAATGTTGATTAGACGACTAACTAAATGTATTAAAGTTGATTATAACGTATCGAAACTTCAAATGTTTATAATAAGACGAGACTAAGTGAAACTAACTAAAAGTTGATTCGGCGACTAACCCAAAGTAACCAAATCTATTAAAATTGGTTATAGCGTATCGGAACCGCATCAAATGACTAAAATAAGTTAAGACTAACCCAAACTAACCAAATCTATTAAAATTGATTATAACGTATCGGAACCGACTCAAATGACTAAAATAAGTTGAGACTAAGTGAAATTAACCGAAAGTTGATTAGACAACCAACCAAATCTATTCAAGTTGATTATAACGTATCGGAACCGACTCAAATGGCTAAAATAAGTTGAGACTAAGTGAAACTAACTGAAATTTGATTAGACGACTAACCAAAACTAACCAAATCCATTAAAATTGATTATAATGTACCGGAACCGGCTCAAAAAAGTAAAATAAGTTGAGATTCCACGTATACTGTGCTACTCGTGACTTTTTTAAATAAAAAATCATTAAAAACTTGTGTACAAATCTGCTGTAATTGCTACTACTTTTCTCTGCCGACTTTCAATGTATTGTTTTGTTTTTATTGAAATAACGCAGACGGCGCATGAGAGGTTTGTAGACAAGGCTGTGTTGCCAGATTTATTCTTTAATTCTATATGGTTTTAAATTAAAATGGTACATTTCTCAGTTTGAGAATTTTATATTAGTCAATAGTTGTGTTGTGCTGAATTTAGAATAGGTATATATCTATATAATATCTATTATTCCTGAAATTATTATTTTATATAACTTATTAAAGCGAGGCAAAACGATAGTGATATTAAGCTGATAAGAATTGCTCTATATAAACGGTCGAAAAGGGGATTTGAGGAGCATGATTAGTTCTCTTGCTGACTATAGGTATTTTATTTCCTTATATTCCTTGCGTTTCTATACAAGCGTCTAGCGTCTGCGGTATAACTATTTGCAATCATGCGCAGTTGCGTTTCGGGATCAGCTTGTGTGCTTGTGATACTCCGGCCCGGGTTCGATTCCCGTCGGTGACATGTTTTATTTTTATTTTTTGGTTATATTTGTTAGTTGGGGTTAATTTGAGTTTAGTGTTAGGCAGGGTTGGTCAAGCGTGTAGCGCCCCCGTCTCAATGCGCTTATTTGATTCATTAAAGTTAGTTTCTATTATGTTTGCTTAATATGGGCTACTGACGCGCGCGTAGCGAGTAGCACAGGACACGTGATTGAAGTAAATACTTCTCAAGTTTCAACTCATTTTATTTATATGAGTCGGTTTCGATACGTTTTTATAATCAATTTTTATACATTTGTTTAGTTTTGGTTAGTATGGGTTAGTCGCCGAATCAACTTTCAGTTAGTTTCACTTTGTCTGGACTTATTTTAGTGAATTCAACCGGTTACGCTAGGTTATAATCAAATTTAATAGATTTGGTTAGTCTGGGCTAGTCATCAATTCAATTTCCGGTTAGTTTCACTTAGTCTCAACTTACTTGAGTCATTTGAACCGGTTCCGATACGTTATAATCAATTTTAATACGTTTGGTTAGTCGTCTAATCAACTTTCAGATAGTTTCACTTTGTCTTAACTTATTTTAGTCGTTTCAACAGGTTCCGGTAGGTTACAATCAATTTTAATAGATTTGGTTAGATTGGGTTAGTCGTCGAATCAACTTTCGGTTAGGTTCACTTTGCCTCGACCTATTTTGGTCATTTGATCAGGATCCGATATGCTATAACCAATTTTAATAGATTTGTTTAGTTTGGGTTAGTCGCCGAATCAACTTTCAGTTAGTTTCACTTTGTCTCAACTCATTTTAGTCATATCAACCGGTTCCGATAGGTTATAATCAATTTTAATAGATTTAGTTAGATTGGGTTAGTCGTCGACTCAACTTTCGGTTAATTTCACTTAGTCTCAACTTGTTTTAGACATTTGAACCGGTTCTGATACGTTTTAATCAATTTTAATAGATTTGGTTAGTTTGGGTTAGTCGCCGAATCAACTTTCAGTTAGTTTCACTTTGTCTCGACTTATTTTAGTGAATTCAACCGGTTCCGCTAGGTTATAATCAATTTTAATAGATTCGGTTAGTTTGGGTGAGTCGTCGAATCAACTTTCGGTTAGTTTCACGTTACGTTATAATCAATTTTAATACATTTGGTTTGTTTTGGTTAGTCGTCTAATTAACTTTCGGTTAGTTTCACATAGTAGTCTTAACTTATTTTAGTCATTTGATCCGGTTCCGATACGCTATAACAAATTTTAATATATTTGGTTAGTTTGGGTTAGTCATCCAATCAACTTTCGGTTAGTTTCATTAGCCTTACTTATTTTAGTCATTTGAACCGGTTCCGATACCAATTTTAATAGATTTTGTTGGTTTGGGTTAGTCATCCGATCAACTTTCGGTTAGCTTCATTCACTTCGTCTCATAAAAATTGAATAATTCTTTACCAATTCCATAAGAGAGAAAGAAGGAGAGATCACGTGTAGTTACATAACAGTCATAAACACTACAATAAGAAAAACTACCCTTAGCCATCTTAACCATATATATTTTTAAATAGCGTATAGCGTAAATCGTGCGAAAACTATTCCGTAAAAATAAATTCACACCGTCCGATCGCGGAAGTACTTGCGAAAACTGAGTCACGGCTAAGCCGTGACATTGACACACGTCAATGTCAATGCCGATGGATGAGGGATTGGCGTAGGCAGGAGGGAAATTTTCCGCGGCACGCTCGAGTGAGCGGACTTATTAGAATATCTATAGACGGTGCCCATGATTGATACAAAGTTTCATGCTATCTACCATTATCTACCTAGGTAAGGTAGGTACCAAGGATTTAGGTTTTCTTTATTTACTCTTGCTAGTGGGTACTATTTATAATACGTATAGGTATATTAGTTTATTACCCATTTCAACACTTTTCGTTCAGGATTTATCTTTACAGACAAAATATTTATAGCTGGCGGTAGAGTGGAACCGAAAATTGATCCCATGGGCATTTGTTTCCCTTCCAAGTTCCAAGTAATTAAACAACGCGATATCAATAATAATTCACAGGTGGACGAAAATTTTTTTTTGGATGTAACATAAAGCTGAATAGCATATTATGATTGAATGAACGTATCCAAATACAAAAATGAGAAAAAAAAGTTGTAACACGTAAGGTTTTCTCGTTACATTATTTATAGAACCACATTTAATGTTACAATATCTGATGTGTATAGAAAAAAATTGTTTAAGATTTTTTTAACCGTATATATCGACTTTATTTAATTTTACACCTATAAACGTACTTTACATTTAAGAGAAACACAAAGATTAAAAATATTGACTTAAAATACTAATTAAATTTTATTTTGTCCTTTCATATATTCAAAACCAGCAGTAATCACCCATCATGGCTGGATCCCATCGTCCTTGATAGCGAATTTCCATTGTCCTAATATCTTGGTGGAATCTTTCACCCTGCTCGTCACTGACAGCTTCCAAATTTTCAGGAAAAAATGACAGATGTGAATGAAGGAAATGAATTTTTAATGACATTCGGGCACCAAGCGATTAAAGTCGTTTTTTCTTGTTAACCGTATTCTACAATGTATTTGAACCGCATTTAAAACGCAACGTCATCATTTGGGCTGCCAAGAAAATGTCTTGTTTTAAACCGGAGCGTCATGTCATGCCATCTGTCCTCTCATATTGTTTATTTTAATTTTTATTTAGGATCTGTTTGTATTTAAATTTCGGTTTGATTTTATTATAAAGCCACGATGAACAAAGTAACAGCATTACTTCCACTGCTACTTAATGAAAATAATCATTTGCCTTTATTGCTTGTTTATATGCAAAAGATCTAAGCCCTGGATGTTTTTATTTTTTTTTCAAATACAATAATAGGTGGGCCATTATGCTATTTGCCTAGGTAAAAAATTTAAATTACCATTTTTCAATTGATTAGCCGTTTCCACATCCAGGGATAATAAACAAATAATCATCAATTTGAATTTGAACAATATGCCTTCCATTTCTAATTTTAGTTTTTCATTACTCATAAATTAACAATAGCGTATAGTTATTAAATAACTAATTTATTTACATATATTTTTATATTTACTGAAATAAGACAAAACATAACCCAGATTCAATAACAACAAACCCAGATTTCGGACGTACATGACATATGACAACGACACGGTCAAAAGAGAAAGATGGTGAAATGGTTCAAATGCATGTCCAGATTGTTTTTGAATACGGTTCAACACAAAGCAACCGCAACGTCACTATTTGACAAGAAAATACAATGTTTTCAAACCAGTTTGAACCGTATTAACAAGAAAAAACGGCTAAATGTAGGCATCTAAAAGTTCATTAACTGACTGTTGGTAGTTTGCATCCATATATTGTTGCCCAAAAATCCTCTTACAACACTAACAAATGAGTTCTATGCTCTGAGTTCCTGCCTGGTAAGCTTCTCTGTAAAATTAACGACGTCCAGCAATTTTCTGATTTGTGGTCCAATAAAAATGCCTTCCTTTAATTTGGCATCACTTAACTTGGGAAAGACTTCTTTTAAATATTTGAATCCATCACCATCTTTATTCATAGCATAGGCATAGCCTTCACAAAGTTTTTCATCAGCCCAAGTTTAATGTGAAGAGGAGGCAGAAGGACATTTTTGTGGTTTACAAGAGGTCTAAAATTAACATTGTGAGATCCCGGTTGAAATTCACTTCTTTCTGGCCAAATTTTTGTTATATAATGCTGATTTACTGCACGACCGTCCCATAGACAAAGAAAACAGCAATATTTTGTAAATCCTCCCTGAAGACCCAGTAAAATTCCTATAACTTTTAAGTCCCCACATATATCTGCCATTTATACGTGTTGTAGTTTATTTTATCCAAAACAGTGCGCATATTTTCATAACTTTCTTTCATCGTCACTGAATGGGCAACTGGTATAGAGGGTTTTAAATTTCCATTATGCAATAACACAACTTTTAAACTGTATTTAGACGAATCTATAAATAAACGCCACGGGGGAATGCTCAATATCAAGTTCCTGCATTAAACCATCAATATATTGATATGAAAATATGCGCACTGTTTTGGATAAATCAGTACACGAACACAACGAATTTTCCATACTGTAGAATGAGAATGCAGAACACGGAGCATTTCTTTTTCTGAAATTCGTAATTTTCGTTTCGTTGGCTAATAAGTTCCATTCCTGAAGACGGGAACCAAGAAGTTCGGACTGTTGCTTTGATAACCCCAAATCACGTACTAAATCATTTAACTCACTTTGAACAATTAAATGTGGTTCGACGGAACTGGGACCTGGAGTAAAAGTAGGGTCGGTGCACTGTTCTTCGGAGCTTCCTGATGATGCGTTGTCTCCAATATCTTCCAAAACAACATTTTGCGGATCTAAAGGGGCGATCGGCACTGGTACATCTGCATGTACAGGTCGCATTGCAGACGGCAAATTTGGATAGTTGATCTTGTGCTTTCCCTTTTTGGAATAACCTTCAGTCTTTGTCAGGCAAAAATAGGAATCGTCTAAATGATTAGTGGATTCTCGCCATACCATAGGGACTAGAAAAGGCGTGCTTTTTCACTTCCCATTCATCCATTGCATCAATGATACGCTAACACAGCACACATGGGGAGCCGACTGCTTGTCTTGATCTCCAATTAAAATACCAAAATATAACAAGTAGGCTTTTTAACACTTTCAGAAAATGGCCTGGCTTGTGATTTCACCATAACTTCTCCATTGTTTTAAATCAGTTTAAACTCTAAACTTGAAACCTATATCATTAGTATTACTTTAATTTATTACTTTTTTTAATTCTATATTATGCATGTATATTTCATTTATTGATTGTATTATTTTTTTTCTACATTTCCTGTAAGTGGGTGACCGTTGGAAATAAACACTTATTTATAAGTATAACAAAATTTGTCAGGAGAGATTTTGCAACTGCGGCGGTCTCGACATTTCCGTCCTTAAAACACTTTCTTATCTACAGACAGAGAACCTCTCACTACGAAACTCAACAGAAGACTGATTTCTAATCTTAATTTTATGTCTACTATTGTAAACAACAGTTCAGGTACTTTTCTTGTTATAAAATGCATCCTTTGTAACCGTCCCCTCATTACATTGACTTCCCGCTACATTACCTGCAAATGTAAAAGGGTCTTATTGAGCTATTGAAAAGTGGTACGTGTTAGGGCTTTAGGAATATTTTTCCTATTATTAGAAGGGTATTTCCATTTTAAAAATAAAGATCTGCTTTGTGTTACTAAAATCTTGTCGACCTGTGAATTATGTCATATAAAGTTTCACGACTTCCTTGCCTTTTTAAATCAATGATTTGATAATTTTTTGTATATGATTTAATTTTTTAAATTCAGGAACACAGCACATACCTACATAAAGTCAACAGCACGGGTAATAAGTTTCGAAAAGAATGCGATAAAAAAATTTGATTTCACTCAGCCCCTATCAAAACAGTTAAAAACAAAACTACTCTGCTACTGACGGCCTTCGCCGCCACCTGTTTTTGTAGGGTTTTTCTCCTCTGCCCCTCAGCCGTCGAACTGCATCAGCGGCAAGTCCGACTGTAGGTATATATGTTACGCACAATACTCGTATTCGGGTAATGTCCGAAAAAAAATTCCAAAACTAATTTTGCGCAACGAATAATTCCCAGACCCGAAATTCTACTCTTATACGGCTATTGAGCGTTACCAAATAAGCAGAACTAGTTTTGCGCAATTTGAATTGTACAAAACCAGTTTTGTACATTTATGACTAATCCAAACTAACCCTACTTCTTACTTATTCATTCGGGTTCGGACGTTTGTAAATAAAACAAGCACAACTAGTGAGTGAGTTTGAGTTTGAGTTTGACTAGTATAGGCCATTCAGAAATGTGCAAAATTAGTTTTGCGCAATTCAAAATGTGCAAAACTATTTCTGACTATTATGTAACGCTCAATAGCCGCATAAAAGTACAATTTCGGGTTTGGGAAATATTTGTTGCCCAAAATTAGTTTTGCGCATTTTTTTCGGGTACCTACCTATATTACCCGAATTCGATTATTGAACGCTTATATACCTACCCTGTCTGCCTAGCCTCCTTCGCTATGAAAATACTACAAAAAACCTATAACTGAATGATTTCAACAAACTAATCAACTAATTAGATAGGGACAGCTTATAATAAATATACCTAAGCTGTGATATAGGCACAGCATAGTTGCTATTATAAGCTGTGATATAGATATACCTTTAACCTTAAGTGTAGAAATGAATAACGGGTGGGTATTCTGTATTCAGCCAAACGAATTTGGTTTCTATCCAAGCTTTCGGTCAGTATCGTGATTTTCGTCAGGGCTAAAACTATATAGGTAACAATTTTGTGGTAACTTACAATCAAACCTAGTTAAATTTAATTTTGTAATTTATAACATTTTTGAAAAATGTGCTAAAAATTGGTAAAATAATAGGATATTCTATAGATCTATATAAAAAATGTCAGTCAATCTACTTTGTTTCAAAATAAATAATTTACGAGGTGTTAAAAGAATGATTTATTAGATTAATGTTTAGAAAATTTAAATTTCCTGTATTCCTAGTGATCAAATAAATGAAATTCTTTTAGTTTTTAATAACTACCACACTATCACCGAAAATTACAATTCACGATTGAATAAGAAGTGAACAATGAAATACCCTTTTTAGATACAATGATAATTAAACAAAATACTAATATTCTAATTACCGATGGGTATTGAAACCCTGTCCACTCGAAAAGATATTTAAATTATTTTTCTTATCATAGTAATAAAATCAAAATTAGTTTGTTTTACCTTTAAAAAATAGGATAATAAAATTTACACAAACTTAAAGGTATATCCTTGTAGATAATTGCTATTCATTAAATTTTCTAAACAAATTTCTTTTTTACATTAGATTTAATAATAATATCCACAATAATATTAATGATAACATAAATAATAATATTTTAATATTTCAAATGTTTCTTATGCTTCTTTTTCATCTATCAAACAACTCACTCCGAAAATAGTTAAAATTTTTAGAAATGAGCCTGTAAACTTAATTAGCTTAAAATAATGTTAAATCGATTGATGATTTATATTCAAAATTAAAAGATAAAACTATTACTTTAAATTACTCAAATTTAGTATACTCAATTCCATGTAATAATAATTGTGATAAGAACTATATTGGACAAACATCACAAAATCTAAAAAACAGAATTTCATCAGATTTAAAAAAAAAACACTTCTGCTTTATCTGAACACACATACATCTTTTAACCGGAATTTCTTAACCTCTGGTTAAATATAAAGTTAGTGTCAAACGATAGCTTATGAAAAACCAAGATAGGAAAGTGCAAACCATTTTGCTCTATCTTTAGCCGTTTAGATTTTACAGGCTGTCAAACTTGGTAAATGGTCGATTTTCAACTGTCAATATTCCAAAAACAGTAACAGATAGGTATAGGACATTATTTATGAAATATGTCTAAAATTCTCCGCAAAATCCAAATATGCAATAATATATAGGGTGTTCCATTTAAAAAAATAAAACTTTGTTTAATTCCGCCTTTGTGGAACACCCTGTATACAACTGTGCTATGCCACAAAAAATTTCACATCATACCCTTTAATTTTTGTATTTGACGTTTTTTTCTAAAACGTCAGTTGAGAAAGTTAAAGAGGGGTTCCATTTATAGTGAAACACCCGGTACATACATGGATACATTTTTACCTATTCGAGTTATAAAGCCAACTTTTTTTGAAAATTTTCGCATAACATAATCAGCATGACCTTGAAAGTTTAAATTTGAATCTAATATTATGCCTAAGTACTTAATTTCTCCATTATAAACAATATTTTTCCCATTTATATTAATGTGCATATTATGGATTTCCGCTTGACTAATTTTTGATTTTTTGCTAAATATGCAAAATGTGTACTTGTCAGCATTCAAACTTAGTTTATTAACACACAGCCATTTAAATAGATTATCAAGTTCATTATTTAAATCTCTTTGCATTTCTTGTAAGTCTTTGCCTATAATATTTTCGTCAGCAAACAGAACAATTTTACATTTTTTAGTTACCTTTACCATATCATTTAAATATAACAAAAATAAAAGTGGCCCGAAAACTGTTTTTTGTGGTACACCATACTTTACACTTACATATTCCGACAAACATTTTTTTATAAGAAACACGTTGAACTCTTTTACACAAATATGACTTAAACCAGTTTAAAACATTATGTCTGATTCCTAATTGCTCTAATTTGTTCAATAAAATATCCCTATCTACTGTTTCAAACGCTCTCCTAAAATCTAAAAAAACGGCTAAAACACAGTTATCACAGTCGACGGCCTTGAGAAAATCATCACAAATGCCAACAACAACAGATTCCCAAGAGTGATTCTCTCTAAACCCGGATTGATTAGGAACAATTAGTTTATTTGTATCACAGAAATTAAGCAGCTGTTCTTTGACAAAAACTTCCAATACTTTTTCATAGGCACCGTATTTATGGGAATAATTGTTGGGAACCGGGGTGACAGTTGTTAACTTCCACGATTCTGGAAAAACTCCATTGCTGAGTGACGTGTTAATATCATCTAAAAGACGATTACCAACGGCATAGACAACATCACAAGGGACCTGTTTTGAGATGCCACTTTCACCCCCACCCACATTTTTAAGGCATTTTATTATTTCTTTCATTTTACTCATTGTTAATTTTTCACAATTATTAAATATTCCATTGAGCACTGTGGTTCACATATACAGTGAAGATATATCCATCTCCTGGTAACTTTACTAAGAACACAAATATAGATCGATTACCATTATTTCAAAATATGATAAAGTTGCCAAGAGCTTGGATATATCCTGTCACAGTGTCACAATTAAAATCCATTAAGAAAATTAGGTGAAATTTGACTTTGGCAACAGTTTTTGCTTTAAATTAGATGGAACATTATGTAGGCAACTATGGCCAAGCAGCAGCTGCATTCGTTAACTCAATATTAACATATATTATTGTCTTCAGAAAATGACAAAAAATGCCATTCTTAGACCGAATTTCGAAACACCTTATTGCGAGAAGTCTCTTCTCTTGCAATTTTATGTTTATATACGATAGTTCAGCCGTCTGCGGTAAAGTTGATTTTTTTAATGTTTTTGGCTAATAATATATGTTTTTCAAAAGGCAAGGTATTAATTTATTCACTGCTAAAAACATCTTGAAATTTAATTTCCATTATAACATTTTTTCTCAGATGCGCATTGACAAAAAAAAATAACAAATTAAATTAGGATCCCAAAATTTTGACTAATTAAAATTTTTGTGAAACTGAGCATTTAGGAAATTGACATAAATTTTACAATTTTTTGAATAAGCATCAGCGGATTAATTTTTGAAATTTTAAATATATTTAAACAAATTGGGAACACTTTGCATATAACATTGGTATT
>MU182890.1:169336-212072 GCA_016904865.1 Pissodes strobi | reverse complement strand
GTATTATAATTAGGGTATAATTTTATAATTTATTATTTGCCAAAAATAGTCAGAAATCAACTTTAACCATCAACGGCTGAAATTTCGGACATATAATAGATATTTAGATATAAAATTGAAGTAGAAAAATCTTAGGAAAACGTCAGTTTCCACAGTTAACGCACGCCGAAGTCAAATTTCGACTAATTTTATTCAGAAATTTCTTCCCATATACTTAATGCGAATTTTAATTATTGTGACATTGTGACGCTTAATAACAATTAGCTTTTCAACTAGACATAATTTTCTCAAGTAAAATTAAATTGTTTTTCCAAAGTTCAAGCACGAATCATTTGCCGTGTTTAATCAGATTGGATTATAGTCTCATGTTTTTCAAAGAAGAATTTTTTTATGTAAAAATTCATTGAATTAATTTTCTTTATGTATAATTTTAAAAATCATTTAGAGTTTTATTAATAATTATTTAATTGTTAGATCAAAAAATGATTTGCTTACACGTTTTGATGCAACATGAAGGTATATCCGTCTAATTTTATCATAAATTTGTACTTATTTAAATTATGTTTTGACGTAATCTTAATAAACGAAATTTGTCTAAGTAACTTAAAAATAGGCACAATTTTTCTAACTACGACACCTCAATGATCTATACAGGGTGAGGCAACGATATAGGAATGGAAGATTACGGCAGCCGCGGCCCACCAATCTTTCTAGTACATAGAATTCCTACATTGTTCCGCAGCCCCCTTGTATTCTAGGAGTGTTGTAAAAAGCTTGCTCATCCCTGTGGGCAGTATCGAATAAAATTTAAGTATTTTTAAATGAAACACGCAGTGTATTCTGAGATTATTTAATTCTGCTTGAAAATCAACACATATTTGATATCTATTCCTTCTTTCTCTAAATGCCTATTAACATGCGAAAAATGTCATTTTCACGATTTTGAATACCTGTAGAATTTCCTTTCTTAGTTTTTAATTATCTTTTTTTACAGCAATTTCCCGGTTCAAGTTAGGTGTGCTAGTCGACAGATAATTCAAAGCGGTGAAAATGACGGTTTTAACCAATACCTCCGTAGAACATGTCAACATGATAAGACGCAATATTTTTAAAACATACTTCTTCTCATCCTACATATGCAGTTTAGTTATTTTAATTTTTTTATTGGTATTGAAGTAATCTTTCACTCCCATATCGCTGTCGCTAGGTAATCTAATCCCCTAGATCTCGTACCATTTTGAGGTATTTCAAAACTCCGGGAATCCGGGGATTAAAATAATAAATCAAAGGATTATTTTATTACATCACTGAACTACTTTTCATCTAGTTTCATACTTTCCTGAGTTCCGATCATCAGAAGATGTTGACCTACAGTACACGTACGCTTTTTTTATCTGTTCCATGTTCTATCCACTGAAGTACCAAAAGCTAGTTTATAGTATAAAGCAATGCAATGAACTATCCTAGTTCCGGGTTCGTACTGAAGGAAGGACATTTTCTAGGGGCATTCACAATTTCGTAGACTCGATAATCAACTTATTATAACTTATACCATAAAATCTATAAAAAATAAACTATTTATTGATGCACAAAAGAGGTCTTTTGGTAGGAAAATATGAGATAAGAGGACGCTGCTGATTCAAAAAGAGGACTGTCCATTGGAATAGAGGGACTGGTGCAGGTGCACGTAGACCCGTATAAAAAAAAATTCAGGGCGGGGGATTGTGTTTTTTTCAAGGCAGTTTCTCTCCACGGGCCTGGGTATACCCATATAGAATTGACTTGCTGGAATCTTTTTTGACGGTCCAAGATAATTTCATATTATCTACGCGTCGCGTCGTAGGGCAAAATTATTTGAATAAATACTGCTCAACTTTAGATATTTGCAATGAAATACCTATTAATAAATCTAGGTACAGTGGATCCCCATTGCAATCTCGCTTCATTTTTGACAGCTAGAGAGATAGATTAATGATGGTTAAACGCGGGAAGTATTATAGAATTATTGTTTATAAAATTTTAATTTGCCTCTTTTTCTTTTCTGAATAATTTAGAAAAAAGCAAAAAAATATATTTTTAATGCTTCTGTATTTTTATAAAAAACAAATATTTGAAACTAAAACTTATGCCTCTAATGAACTTTTTAGTTTAAACTTAGTTAAGTAATAATCACTCCTTAAAATCGTTAATCTCTCTTGCTGAGTGCCTTATTGTATGTTCAGATACATAATTAACTATACCCAACATATCGATTTTGATTTAGAGCATTTATAGTATCCATATCCATGGCAGGACCAGGTAGAACCAGAATACAAATTATACCGTGCTAGAACGTTATCTCGCTACTGGCTAAATTAAAAGAAATCTTAAATTCGAACGTTGTTGGACATTCAGGTACCTATACTTACATAATTTAAGATTATTTACATATTGCTTCTCAAAAAAATGCTTCGTATTAAAGATATATATTTTTAGTTAACTTGTGCGATCTATTTAAAAATTTAAGTTTGCTACGTAATTTAAAATTATTTGCAAATACACATGGCGGCTCAAGAAACTACTTCGAATTAAAGATATTTTTTTTAAATGAACACTCCTCCCGTAATAATCAAGGCAAAACGCATGATTCAAGACTGACGGCTAAAGAAATTCCACTGGGACGAACATGATCGAACTTCGAAAATCAAATTAAAAACATAAAAGCCCTGAACAGTTTATTACTTGTGAATACTATGGATAAATAATTTAAAATTATTTGCAAGTATGTACGGCGGTTCGAAAAACTACTTCGAATTAAAGGTATTTTCTTAATGAACACTCTATTACTTGTGCGTTCTATGGAAAAGTGTAAGCTTGCTACATTATTTAAATTTATTTGCAAATACACACGACGGCTCAAAAACTACTTCGAATTAAAGATACTTTTTTTACTTTGTGCGTTCTATGGAAAAATTTAAGCTTGCTCCTTAATTTAAACTTATTTGCAAGTACACATGGTGGTTCAAAAAACTACTTCGATTTAAAGATATTTTTTTTTACTGAACAGTTTACTAGTTGTGGGTTTTATGGAAAAATTTAAACTTGCTACATAATTTAAAATTATTTACAAATACGCATGACGGCTCAAAAAACTAGTTCGAATAAGGGATATATTTTTTAATTGAATACTATTACTTGTGAGTTATATGGCAACATTTAAGCTGAGGAATGAGAAAATCGGTTAGTTCGAAATATGATAATCATTATTTTTTTAATGTCAATATTCGAAAATAGTTAAATGTTGGCAAATGGCATGCTGTAAGTAACTATTTAGAACGCGTAATTTTTGAAGCCAGACCTAACACATTTGATCACAATTTTAAAAATATGTCACCATTAATTAAGTATCGACTATCAGCATTAGCATTTGTAGATAGAAATTGTATTTTTTGCCATTTGTTTGCACATCCAGAATGAAACATAAATCATACTTAGTTAGAGACAAATTTACAGACTGCTGATATTCAGCAACTGGATGTTTACCATGGCGGCAAAATTCAGTGCAAAGTTGATATTACTAATTAGCTATAAATATTGTTTTTATAAAAATCTGCTAAAAAACAACGATACTCAGCAGTAACCAAATAACAAAGTTCAAATTATTAATCACCTACTTACCATTTGAATAGCTAAGTTCAGTGGCAATTCGACCCCATCTCTTATTCTTATACTTTCTCTTTATGTAATATTCATCACTAGTGTCATACAAAATCTTATTTTCCCTTACACCTTCAGTTAAGACATCCAGCATTACACAAAGCTCTGCTTTACTCGGTAGTGTTGTGCTAGGCTATGCTGCCCTCAAAGTGCGGTAGGCCATAGCATATGATATGAGCCTCAAATAATAGTATATTATATACCTAGGTTGAGAAGTAAGCCATTATTTACCGAGCACTTTTATATCCTGAGGCGCGTCGTGCCGAAGGATATAATGTGCGAGGTTAATAATGGCCTTCTCAACCGAGGTATATATAGAATTTTTTTTACTACTAACACTGATATATTACCATATTTGATTCGATTTGATTTTTATATTAGTCATTTTCTACTTATTTTTCAAATAGTTCGAAATATCAAGTAGCCTGGAAGTTCAGTTGTCTAATTGACAGATATCGTAACATAATCTCCTGACAGCTCCATACATACAAAGTACCTTCTTTCCATCTAAATTTTGACAAAATCGCATTATTATTAAGAATATTATGGGGAGTCATGAAAAGTGAGTTATACTGTATATAATTTTTTTACTAATAGCACTGATACAATCCTTATCATTATTTGAAGTGATTAGATTTTGAAATTAATCATTTCCTACTCATTTTTCACATAATCCGAAATGACAACTAGTTGTCAAACTAACAAGTTTGACATTTTGACATTTTCCGTTTCCGTTTCATTATTGACCTAGGTTTTTTTTAATATTATTATTTACCTAGGGTGAGAAATGTTACTTCTCATTTGAGGAATGGAGTAAATAATGATGATTTATCATGTTAGTAGTAAAAAAACATGATTTTTCTTCAAACGTCAGTAAATCCGTCATTACTCGACTGTGTAGGCGGCCGTGAAGTTTCGTTTTTCCTCCGCCGGAGCTTTACTTTTCACTTTTCCGCCGGCGGAGGTAAAAGTGTTGTCATAGCAACATAGATACTTATTAAACTAAAATTTGTATTTATCACTCAATTTATCCACTGCATTTCTAAAAATCACTAATTTAGGAACAAATTGGTTATTATTTAATCGAACTTACTCAATAACTGCTTATCAATACGGAATTAAAAGGCAATCGGAGACGCAATTTTTAAAAAATAATTATTGTTGACAGTGTCCACTGACAGCTTTATGTTACATTACTATAGCAACAACCTGTGCCTATTCACCGACACCGGTCTAGCCGCCTTGCGAACCCACATCTTTAATAATAATTATTATTACTATTAAAAAGAGATGTTTTTGCATTAATTTGTCGACATCTGAAGAAAAAACAGCATATTTTATTTGGAGGAAAAGTTACTTTTCATGGCTTGCTCTCTATTACCGGCCTCACTCCGTTCGGCTGTTAAACACGAGCGCGCCATGAAAAGTATCACTTTTCTTCCATATAAAATAATATACTATTATCTGAGATCGGAACCCGTACCAATATCGGAGAATTAATGTTTAATATATTATTGACATCTTTGACCTGTGCATAAAAAGTCATGGTAAATCATAACAAAATTAAAGATAAAATTTAAAAAAATTTCAAAATTAATTTAACTTATCCAATGTAATTTCTAAAGTTATTAAATAAAACCATTTTTGCTACTGTACATGCTAGGCCTACTCGTTAAACCTACCTAATAAAAACGCATACATTTTGTATCAATTTATTTTAGATAAAGTGGAATTTAACATATACATGATGATTTAAACACTCAAGTTTTTGTACAAAATTAAGTAGATATATTATGTATAATCTAATCCTAATCATATAGGATCATATCAACAACTCTTTCTTGATGAAATTTAAGTTCATTATTCTATCACCTTATTGGCATTGAGGTAAATAGCATAAAGAAAATGTTGCTACGATCGATATACGTATTTCAATAAATAAGGTTGCAGCAAGGCCACTTTTATTAAAACAATACGATAACGTATTTAATAAACAACCTAAATGCATTAAACAAAAATGCCCGTAAGTACAAAACCTATTAATTATTGTCCATACATTAACCAGAATATACCATGAAACATCGATGATTACTACGTCGACCTGTTAGGCGAAATAAATGAGCGGAATGTTTTACAATATATCAGTAATAATGTACAGTATTATTTACAATATTTATAAATTACAATAAAAATGTAAAATCTGAATGAGGTACATGTAAAAATGTTATTCTCTTATACTAGTTTACGTATGCTATACATATAAAATGTCTTTTTTGTGTATTATTTTTACATAATACTTTTACAATAAATCTTAGACACATTGACTACTAGGCCAATCAATATATTTAAAAAATCACGATCGGTTAGAGTACAAATATATTTTCCTTAAGTTAGCACAAAAAGCACTTTTTTGATTAGAAACTTTGTATATAACTTTAACTTTCGGTAGTTTAGGTTAGTTTAGGTAACGGCAAAAATATGTATCTGTTCATGTTCATATCTTAGGACTTGTAACGGTTAGATCGTGGTACATTTACGGCCTGATTTTTTGAAGGACCATCCATACTTTAGGTCTTGTAGCGGTCAGATCACAGCACGATCATGGTTTGAATTTTTGATGAACCGCATTCAATCTGCCCATGTCAAGCATCAGTTTGGTTATTAAAATCAGTTTGGTCTGCAAACAAATATCGTGTTGAAGGGAATGTTTTCCAAGTTTTCCGGAAAGGACTTGGCCATTATGGCTTGTATTTTGGATGGACAGTAAGAGAACTGTAAAACACAACCATAAGCTCTTTTGGGTTCATCCCTTAAATTTGAACAGAAATAGGCAGGGAGAGTTTTTCACCTTATTCAAAAAGCTTTGGGATTACGAGGCAAAATGTTTTCAATACTTTTGGATATCCAAGTATCCACTGTAAAGCACAACCCAGAAAATAGCATAGGCGCTTTGGGGTTCATCCCTTAAATGTGGACCGAAAAAGGCATGGAGAGTTTTCTACCTTATAGAAAAAGCTTTGGGATTACGAAGTAAAATGTTTTCAATACTTTTGGATATTCAAGTATTTTTGTATTTTGGATAAATAGTAAGAGAACTGTAAAGCACAACCAAGAAAACATCATAGGCGCTTTTGGGTTCATTCCTTAAACGTGGACCGAAAAAGGCATGGAGAGTTTTTCACCTTATTAAAAAGCTTTGGTATTACTAAGTAAAATGTTTTCAATACTTTTGGATATTCAAGTATTTTTGTATTTTGGATAAATAGTAAGAGAACTGTAAAATACAACCAAGAAAACAGCATAGGCATTTTTGGGTTCATCCCTTAGATGTGGACCGAAAAAGCCATGGAGAGTTTTTCACCTTACTCAAAAAGCTTTGGGATTATGAAGCAAAATATTGTCAATACTATGGATATCCAAGAAAAATTTTCAAATCCTATTAGATAAAATCAAACTGGATATTACAAAGAAGAATACGTTTCGTGGAGCCATTTCTCCTGTCGAGAAGCTAATGCTATGTTTAAGGTAAGCAAATAAAGTACACACACATGCAGATAACCTAATTTATTTTAAATGCAGTATTACATTGTTACAAAACTACTCTCATCACTTATTGATTGTAAAACCTGCATAGCTGCTGTTGTTCATCATACTGGGTGTAAATGTTTAAAAATATAATGCACAGGATAAACCAGTATTTGACTGTGACGAAGATTGGGCTGATATAAAAATATTATGGGAATAGTTATGAGTAATTTGAAGGTCAAGGTTACGCACATGATCTACTTATAATAATACGAGGTAAGCATGACAACGTTCTCTCAGAACGTATGCAAAGTGCACTCAACCTTGTCAACACATGGTGTACACAGGAAAGACTAAATGTCAACCCAAGCAAAATCGTAGTGATCCCATTCACAAAAAGAAGGAAGCTGAACCTTAAAGCACTCACTTTGAGAGGGACAACGGTAGGGCTTTCAAAAGAGGTTAAGTATCCTGGCATCGCTCTTGACCAGAAACTAACCTGGAACTCACACTTGAAAAGAACTATCAAAAAACTAACGGAAGCGCTCTGGGCCTGTCGACGACTCTTTGGTAAAACATGGGGTCTAAGACCCTCCATCATCTGGTGGCCCTATAACACTGTTGTAAAGACTATTATAACCTACGCCTGCTTAGTGAGGTGGGTAAAAACAAAGGAAATAACAACTTAGCCAAAGCTAACAAGAGTACAAAGGCCTGCCTGACTGGGTATAACAGAGAAACAATAAAAATGTGCCTCACAGCAGCTCTGGAAGCGCTACTTGATCTCCTTCCGCTGCACAAATGCATAGAAAAGGAGGCCTGGACCGACCAGTGCGCATAGAATCACTCAGACACACAAATTGAAGTCATTGGTCACCTTGAAATTCTGAAAGACATCCAGATAGAGGCCAATCAACCGATACAATGGAAACAAACCTCCATTTTGATCGCTTCTTTGAAGTGGTAATCGAATACCGCAATACTACAGGGGAAAGGAAATACCAAAACAACTAGGGATCACCTGTACACAGATGGATCAAATATGAAAATAGGAGTGGGATCCGGAGTTTACGGACCTATGTGTCAAACCTCTGCACCTTTAGGAAACACTCCCACCAACTTTCTATATCCTAGATCTATATCCTATCAGATAGTCAAGCAGCCTTAAAAGCGCTAGCATCTAGTAGAATCAACTCCCGGCTAGTGTGGGATTGTCGGATGGCTGCAGATCAACTGGCAAACAGAAACAGACTCACCCTAATATGGGTACCAGGACACGAGGGTGTGGAAGGCAACGAAGCCGCTGACCAGCTCGCACGGAATGGTGCAGATACTACCTTTTGTGGGCTTGAACCATTCTGTGGCATCACTAAAGGGCACGTAATGAATGAACCCAGAAATTGGGGAAAAAGGCAGAAAGAGACACATTGGGCCAATGCACCTGGGCAGAGACAGGCTAAAAGACTCATCTCTCACTTGCCTAACTACTCAAAAAAGCTTCTCAAGCTACAAAATGAGATAATACTGGTCCTAGACCTTCTCACTTGACATGACCCCTGGAGTTACCACCTCAAGATAATGGGGAAAGCCACTGACAAACAATGCAGATTATGCCAAACTATGGCTGAAACGTCACAGCACCTACTCTGCGACTGCCAAGGTTGAGGCATTTTGAAAATGCCCTTGTGGCACTGGAAGATCTACAAAAGCTCAACCCTCGAAATATTCTGAGGTTCTCGAAAGAGATAGGAATTTTCGTGTAACATAGAAGGGTATATACAAAAGATCAATTATTGTGGTCGACGTGTTGAAGGGCAAATCTTGCCGAGCGACCCCTCTACCATACCATACCATGACTGATTTGCATGTTGTTTCGAATATTACTTGCCCTCGATCTCGGATGCAATTTCAAAAATCTTCTTTTAAGCAAGATGTTGATCCTAAATAGAAAAAGCCTTTACAGTTTCACTGATAGAATAAAAAAAAATGTAATGCATGTTTTGTTGTAAGGTGCTCTTTAGTCTTTTCTTCTAAAATATATTTCATTAAGGCACTAGGTACTGGTTGCTGTTTCGGGAATCAGGCCAGTCCTCCTTTTTCATGTGGGTTCTGGTCTCAAGCGCTTTCTTTTCAACGAAGAGTTCGAAGAAGAGATCAACTGCAAGAAATTGAAGAAGTTGAGTTGAGCTGGGTCCAATTCAGAAGCTTGAGTATTCACAGCCAACAGTTCTTCTGCAGTACTTTCTTGAGACTCATGAGATACGTCCATTGAAGTCAACCGTACATATTTGCTCTTTTAGGTTCCTATCAACTGGGGTTCTTTCAGAATAACTGCATTAAGCTATCGTCTTGGATATTCGATAGTGCAAAATATATGTGATACATATGTTATCCGAATGTATGCCAACTCCATAATATTTTAAGAGACAGCAGCATGTCATGGGAAGTGGAAGACGATCCACTAAAAGAATGTATTTTAGAACCATTGCCTTAACAAGGAAGAAAAATTAAAAACCCTTTTCAATCCAGAGGCGGCAACAGTTCCACGGTAAACTACCAGGATTTAAACATATACTTATAAAGATGTTGTTGGATGGAGTCCAGAATAAATCCTCTCTTTTTCTACTACATCCCATGTAAAAAACGGCAATGAAAATACTATGCTTCTTACCTATACTGGTAATATTTCACTAAATCTCTTCCATAACTTGTTATTGTGAACATTGTCGATATATTTTTTGTCTTCAAAATTATACAGTTCTGGGTGTCCTGACACCTGTTCTATTAACTTTTCGTCCATTTTCTACCACTAAAAATCAAAATAAGATCGAAAAAAATAATAACCGAAACCACACTATAGTGTCGCCTCCCATCGTACCAACTGATTTTATTTGACGCGTTAGATATCGAAAAAGAACTGAAAATTGAAAAAGACACATTAAAATACTACACAAATCGATTCCTAAGAGTTGCATCAAAATTAGAAATTGTCAAAAGTTAATTTCAATTGATAGAATTGATAAAAATCATAAAAACTCGAAAATATTTGATCATGGTCAAAACAAATTCAATTTTTCACATGTATCAAAACTGATATTTTCTTTATAAAAATCTAGGAATAAATTAGGAGACATAAACAAAATACTGTTCGCTTCTAACCGTACGCGGGAAAGTTGAAATATATGATTGGCCTACTTACATATAACGCTAACTGGCAAATTTGATTTCATAGAACCAATTTCTGTAAAACAATGTAACTATGGACGGCCAACCTATTTTGACAACAAGACCCAAATGATTTCCGAAAAAAAGTATTCAATTTGATTTTACCTCCCAGCTATAAAAATAAGCCCTTACTAAGTATATTAACATAAACTCGTTTTATTAAATTAATATTTACAATAAATATCACAAAACTTAATTTATCCTAAACAAATTCGAGATAATTTTCGTAAAAATACTTTAAGCGTTGTAAAATAGGCAGTATTGTAACAATTTTTAAATCTTTAAAACGTTTGATTATACAATTTACTAATAAAAATATTTTTATGATTTTTTTATTTTAATTGAAAACTTTCACAGCTATAAAAGTTTATTTACAGACGAATTCTATTAAAAATTCGGATTTAGGGAGATGCCCCACATTCTTTACCGCAAGATTATTAAAAGTCATTCACTAATTTGACAATAAAATTTTCACTTTATAACATGCTTAAATGCGCAACCATAACGCTATACAAAAAAGGAAATTGCCTCAATTTGTTGAACCAGTGACAGATTAGTTTCGAAAATATCTGCCAAAAAGGGGCACTATTATCTGTATGCATGTTTAAGCATAATACTTCAAAGAAAACAGTAATCCAGTTGTTACATATAAAATAACATTTTATTTAGCATCCTTCCAATATTTAAGAATAAGATAGTGTCTTTAGTAACATTTTTGTCTGTGAGATATTTAGCCTCCATTACTTACATTTATTTGCAAAAATCGTATTTTTTAAGCCCGTGATCGTAAGATTACGTTATTTCAAAAAATTATAACTTTATTTTACTTTTGTAATACAATTACTCACTAAATTTTGCTATTTCTTTCATTAGGTAATAAACAACAGAACCGAGACCGGTGCCAAAAAACGAGATAAATAAAAAAATAATATCTAGTAAATACTTAATACCAAAAAACACTGCAAACAAATGAAATATTTCCGTAAAATGATTAAGAACAGTTTCGGTAGATAATAAATTAACAAATATTAAACTGTGAACATTGTTAGCTAAAATATGGATGGAACCAACCCTTAAAATTTCAATATCTGTAATACAATAATATTGAAAATAAAATAATATTTACATGCGGACCCCAAAGCTTCTATAGGAGTGTTGGGTATTTCTTTTTATTCTGGATTGGAATAAATTTCCTTACTGATTATAAGTATGGGACGGAGAACTGACTCGTATGTTGTAATTTGACCTTATATTTCAAGTTTTTCGTGTAAATAGTGAAAAGGGACAATACAAATTTAAAACGGGATTTTCCCGGAGAAAACATCTGGCAACCCTATCTCTGATTTATATCGGCCGTTAAAAATACCTCCGGTTTAATGGAAGTAGTTGGGAGGGAAGGTACTGCCAATAAATAAGGCATTTTTAACACTCCCGGTGGCATCTTACCATTGGTCGAAGAAGTGGCAGACAGTAACCTGAGGATGCTGCTGATGTCACCCTGATCAAAAAGGCCTCGTAATGTCATTATACAAAAGGGTATTAGGGTAGTTTTGGGGTAGGCTTTGTAACCATGAAAATAAAGAATTAAAGCCTTTGCGGCACTCGCAATTTACCACAATAATTAATTCTAATAAAGGCCTTATTTTATCGCAGTATACCCCGTTTTCCCTACTACTAATCGGCAGAAATCTCGAATTTATTATTTTAAATAAGTATACCTAAGAATTCGACATAACATTCCTTTTCGAATGACATATGGCATGGGCATTTTTTTAAAGGTGGCGGTTAAATTCTGGTGTCATAACGGTTCAGATGTGCGACGTTGCCGAACTTACTTTCCTTTAAACTTTGGGAAATTTCGGAAGATATGGTAACACCGCATGGGAGAGAGATCCCAGGGAAAGCACGCTTAAGATCTCCTAGTGCTTCTTCGATGCTTCAAATAACCAAAATACGCCCTTTTACCCATATTATTATATGCAATGAATTTCTTGGCCTATTTATTGACAGGTCTTTGTAATGGCCTCATACACAATCTCTTTTCTCGAGTATTCCGTTATCAGTATTCAAGAACTACCTGTTGGAAGAATTTTATATTATACACATGGTGTTCTATTTAAAACGAGACAGACTAAATATCAAATTCTACCGTTCCACGTTTATTTTTTTGAAAATCGTTCGTACACGTAATAGGATTTGTAAACGGGGAGTTTTTTGTTCAAATCATTTTTAACACTCTAATTTTAACCCTCTGGGGAGGATGGAACCAACCCTTAAAATTTCAAATGGAACAAGGCGTCGAGGGATGCTTCTTTAGAAGAGCGTTCAATTCTTTTACAAATAATATCTCATTCGCGAAATTCGATCAGATACTTTCCGAAATACTTACCGAATTCTGCAATAGTTTTTCAAATCCAATTAATTGAATATCAATCAATAAAAAAGATTAAATGTGACACAAAACGTATATAAATATAGATTTTGAATATGACGACCACCGACTTCCTGCAATGATAAAGGTGATGTTCAAATGTTTCACGAACACCTGTACAATTTCTGGTGTTATTAACGGGCATTAATGTAAATCATTGAGCTTAGGGCATAAACTTTGGTCTTATAATGTCCCCATAGAAAAAAGTTGAGTGGCGTTAGATCTGGAGACCAAGCTGGCCACTTAATGATCTGATCGCTAAGTGCTCCCTTACTCGTACATAGTAATGCCGAGAAGCTCCATCCTGTTGGAAAGCCATTTCCTATCCTATAAGATTTTCATCTTCATCCCTTATAATAATAGGATTTATTGCATTGTGCAATAAATCTTTGATAAAAATAATATGGTTTCCAAGAATATCTGTCGAAACATTTATTTCTGAGGGCTTTGACAATGGTGTTTCCAGTACAATTATGTTTATTAACTGATATCGTAGACAATATTGCCATTTGACATAGGTTCGCAAAATTCTGTCCGACGACATGATACTTTGCAATTTTTAATATTTTGTGAACTAAAACTTGGAAATGGCACTCCAGGTCCTTCTGATAATTTTCTTTCACTATTACACATATACAATCGGCTTCTATTTACGAGCCCAAAAACACCTATTTGCATACCTTCATTGGTTATCTACCGGAGAAGATTGCGCTTTTTATAGCTAGTTTCATCAATTTTTCTGACAAGTTCCACCACGTATTTGGACTCCATAGTCTTGCTAGGAAACTTCACGTTGAAATTTCTAGTAGCAGCTCTAGCGCAATCATTGTTGCGATAACACAGTGTTAGTAGTTCTATTCTTTCTTCCAACGAGTAAATTATTTTTAATCCCAGTGTCTAACACAGTTAAACGGTTCCACTAAATCAAGACTGAAAATGTTCAAAAATAACTGGTTCCCTTATCAAAATTACACACAAAAATTGCACATGCACAACAAATTTGTTCTACTTACGATGCATTGGCGGCACTAGACCTCATTTTTTTCCTGTTGGGAGAGTGTCGGAGTTAGCAACTAAGGATTGAGTGTATTTCTGTTGTGCGCAAAACAAAAAAAAACACATTTTAATTAATATCAATTATTTTCTCTGAAACTATCTGACCACGAACGAGATGCCATTTGAAAAAAAAGGTATTACGAGACCTCTTGTTGCATTTGAAATTTTAAGGGCTGGCGCAGCCTAGAAAGTTAAAGCTGTAGTGTCAAAAATGGTAGCAAAACTCTCCCCCTGGACAAATATAATTAAGAGTACGACCGATTTTTCCTTAAAAAAACGTGGAATCAGATACTTAGTTTGTTTCGTTTTAAATGGAACACTCTGTATAAGTGGAATGGCCGGACGGAGAGAGAATTATTAGCAGTGAATAGAAGATTAAAACTATATTCGCAATTCTGCCAAGACAAGTGTATTAACTATATTGTATAGTTTGGCCAGAGTACAAATATATTTATTTATACCGTGGTTTCGCCAGATATCGGTATTTCCGCCCCCATGCATAATTCTACCCTAAAACATATCTCAAGTTTGCTAATATTAATCCCGATTTGTCCTAGCTTTAGATGTTTTTAGAAGAAATTTAAATAACAAAAGATTTTTTTTGTATGGCAAAAATCCCAAAAACATTTTATTAATGAAAGAACATTATTCTTTGGCTTCTCGAAATGCTGTATATTACCTAGTTACCTGGTCTGTCGTTGATTAAACAATTCATAGGCAATTTGAGTTGATTGTAAATTATAAAACGTTTATGGGATAACTTACCCTCAAAACCAAGATAACCATTTACTGGTTGAAAATGTTAACATAATATGTGCCATGCAATTAAAAAGGTTTCAAGTTCCTGCAACAAAAGCGTAATAAATTTGCAATTTTTGGATGCTGCTTTCCTATGGTTCCAGTTTGTAGTATGCAATTATCAGGTTGGGTTAAGCAAAAATTATGATTGGATCATTCACAATTTTTATTCAAATCTTTTATATTTTGAAATGAAGTACAATGCTGTATCACCATTTTTTTACGTATTTTAATTTTTAAGGCCGATAATCATGATGCTATTTATAGGAACATAACACTTTTGTTGCAGAAACCATCAGCAATATCTGCTTTTATTTATTAACTGTCATTTAATAATGCCACACTTAATTTCCCGCAATAATTTTCTCATTGTCATTGACAAAGTATAATCGAACTTATTTAGAAAATGATCTACATGCATATAACCCGAATTAAGATCAATGAAATGGTAAACTTTTTATAAAACTTTTAATATGATTAGAAAAACGCATTCACTGTATTTTTGATCAATTTCCAAATCATTACGAAAAACGCAAAACATAAAAAATGGGTTCTTACTACAAGAAAAACAATAAAAAAAAGCAATAAAGGAGCTATGAAAAATAATAATACCTAATAATAATAAAGCTAAACGTTTAATCAGCCTTTTAATTTATTCACGACACTTTGGGGCCCATAAATCCGAGTCCAAAAAGATCTACCAGGAATATTAAAAGAAAGACAAATGCAAGACTATTCCCGATATCGATTCCCCAGGTAAAGCTTAATTACCAGAACATGTGCCCTTAACATACTAACAATTATAATGTTTCATTGAAAAGAAAATCTTCTCCATGCAATAAAATGATCGAACATTTGCTTCAAGTGCAGCAGAAAAAATTAAATGTAATAATTTTTGTTTTATCGGGTTTGACTTGACTTAAATCATTTTCTTATAAGTTGCATAACTCTCTTAAAATACGGTTCTATCATAAAATGTACATTCATTTTCAATTATTTAACTTATAAGTATACCAGTTCTTCTTCAGACGAAATATACAATAATTAAGTAGGTCAAAACCTGGTTGCCGTGACGGGTCGCGGAAGAGTTGAAGTCACAGATGGGGATCTTGAGCTGTTCATGTCTTTGAGCGAAGAAAGAGCCTGAAAATAGAAGAGTTCTTTATACAGTATGTTACAGCGAAAAGTTCGCCATTTTCACTGCTTATATCTCAAAGGTAAACCAAACTGGAAGCACACCAACTTTTTACTGCAAAAAGCACCTTGTACATTTTTTTGCAATGGTGTATTTTGATTTAGATTTTTTTTTATTCATGGGTAACAAGTGAAAATTTGCTTTAAAGATGATGCTGCATGAGCCATTTTCTAAAAATGTAAAATTGACGCTTTGGGATTTTATCAAAGATAAACTTCAAAATTTAACTATTTTAAAATCCTTATGCAATTTTGGGCAGGTTCACAAAATATGGCATGTTCTATTTACATTGTTATAGAAAAGCGCAATTGAGTTAAAGATTTAAAAAAAATCATATTTCATTGAAACAATCAAAATGAGTAATTTGGCATAGCCGTTAATGTGACAGATTATTACAAAAATATTAAAATAGAAAACATATGAAGTTTGTCATTGAAATCTTCAAAGAGCGGTAATTTTTTTTTTTGAAAAATTGCTCCAGCAGCACCATCTTTAAAGCAAATGTAAACTTGTGACTTATCATTAAAAAGGAAATCTGAAACGGAATAGGAGTATGTAAAAATATGCAGGATGATTTTTAAAATAAAAAAGTGGGGAGAAGTCACCGGACTTCTTATATTTCCAAAATATTAAAATTTTTGCATTTATAATATCCTAAGTATCAAATGTTGGTGAATTAACAACGAAGTTACAGAAGATTATGTTGGATCTAGGTCACCTAATATAAGAAAAGATACCGAATGATTTTAAGCAACTATGGACCATACCATGATATCGTATAACATATATATTGTTTCCTTGCACATTGCCTTCGTCGACTATAAAAAAGCTCTAAGCAAAAAAGCTTAGGAGAATAGATATCTACTCTTATACAATTTAAACCAAAATGTAGTGATGACAGACAAAGCAATTAGAGAATACCTACTAGTTTCTACGACTTGATTCTAAAATGTCACAACGTTTATGTATTTCCAGTCGTTTCTTCAGTCGAGAAAGGTTGCCAGGTCAATTCCATATACTCCAATCTCTTTAACCCATCTATGTATCTATTATTTATTTATTTTTCTCCTTTTTGCCAACAAGACCGTATAAGAAATGAAAAAGCAACGCCACCAAAACCTTAAGAACAGTAATAATTGCAAATTACAACAAATTAAAACAATAATTATAATTATAAATTTAGATTAAAGAAAAATATTTAAAAAATTAACACATTAGAAAAAAAAACATTCCTCCTTTGCAAAAGTGGAAATTCCTTTCTTAAACTTTTCGGTTTCTTCAACCCTCTATATTTCAGGGACAAAAGTTGGAAGGAGTTTATACCCCGGTAACAGGGTTCCCGAGTGATGTGGAGGGATATGAAGTCATTTCTATCTCTGGTCCTCATTAGCACTCTCTGAGAGTATCCGTTTCTGTTGGCAGAGAAAAACCCATTTTTTTTAACAAATGTAACCACACGAAGTAAAGTGAGAGCGTGGTTAGAATACCCAACCTCATGAAGTACTCTTTATTGGATGCTCGTGGATGAAGGCACGAGGCATGCATCTCACAATGAGTTTCTGATCTTTGAAAATATCAACCGAAAAACGTAAAAAATCCCAGTAAGACATTCCATAAGTAAGAAGTGACTGAACATGTGCAAAGTTGCACAGCTGGATATTTTGCAAAGATAATAACGTAACGCAGCCTACGGATCAAATCACACGCGCTGTTGAGCCTAGATTGAAGATCGAGAATGTGGAGTTCCCAGCTAATGTGAGAGTCCACATAAACTCCTAATAACCATATTTATATTTATTTATTAGTACAGTACACTACAGAAATTAATTCCAAATGGTACACAAATAACAATTAATGTAAATTATTAGTAATTAGACCTACAACTTAAACTTAAACAGTAAGTACAAAAACACAGGGCATCTGACCAGCGATCATTTTAGTATCATTAGGTTACCGAGATTAAAGTCGCCCTCAATTTTTTTTTAAACGTTACCGTAGAACAATCAAAATCGATGGTGGCGGGAAGATATTTATTTAAATATTGCATTATTCGATTTAGTGCGCTATTCCTGCCCACATCGGTACGACTTCTGTTGGTTGAAAAGATTTCAATAAGGCGCGTGTCGCGTGCAGGCACTCGATAATTAATGAGTTGCAAAAGATCGGAGCAATCTATGTTATTAGTTATAATTTTAAAGCCAAACAAAATAGTAAGAAAGATTCTTCGCTTCTCCAGGCTGTCCAGATTCAACATTAACAATCGCTGGTGGTGTGACAAAGTACTCTTATCTATACCTAATTTATATAATAAGAAGTTCGCAAACTTAAGCTGAACGCGCTCAATTCGTTCAATATGAGTTTTATAATAAGGCGCCCAGATTATACAACAGTATTCCAGATGACTTCGAACTAGGGAATAATATAGTGACTTTAGAACTTCAATATTAGAGAACTCCCAGCAACGTCTCATTATAAATCCTGCCATTTTAAAAGATTTGGACAAAATGTAGTTAATATGATTATTAAATCGCAATTCGCTGTCGAATAGAACTCCCAGGTCATTAATTATATTAACTCGAGGTAATGGAGTGTTGGAAATGGAGTAATGATACAGTACAGGTGCTTTTTTCCTAGAAAAGGATATAACCTTACACTTTGAGATATTCAGTTCCATTTGGTTTGTTTTACACCAAGTAGCTAAAATGTCTCTTGCATGTTGCAAGTTGAAGCATTCGTTAATATTTGTGATTTTGTAAAATATCTTGAGATCGTCTGCGTATAAAAGGAAGTTGTAATCCTTAAGTGAATTCGTAAGATCGTTTATGAACATGAGAAATAGAAACGGACCCAAGTGTGACCCTTGAGGGACTCCGGAGGTTACAGTAATGTCTCTTGACAGGACGCCATTGATTTTAACATGTTGTATACGGTTACATAGGTAACTCGAAAGCCAAGAGAGTAAAGGATCTGTAATGCCGAAAGTCTTTAACTTCTCAATAAGGATGTGGTGATCCACTCTGATCTGCCACATCAGTGAATCCCACTCATAGAGCGGGAAGGTCAGAGCCAGACAGCACAACTGGAGTGCGTTCAGAAACGGATGTTAATGCGAAGGTACGGTATGGATAAGGTGATCAAAATGACGTCATCGGCGAAATGTACCGGAAAACCTTGGTACTTATATATAAACGCCGTTTAACATTTGTCATACTAATAATTTTTTTTTTGTAAATAAAATTGGCCACCTTCCATTACTGGATTGCCTTTTTCATCTAGGAGACAGGTAAACTCTTTCACATCAATATCCATTTTTTTCGGAAAAAGTTCATAAATACAAAGAAAAGATAAACAAATATGAGGCCCAAACACCAAAAGTTATAATTTTCATCTATTTCTCAAAGTTTAATGACAAGACACTTCTTCACCAACGCGCATTCCGCATATGTCAGGCAATAATTATTACCCGCCTAATTTAGTAGGGTCATTTGGGATCACCTTGGGCTATTCCCATTATCATTCAGAACGGAAATATATGACGTCATTAGTTTTACCCGTTCTGTTTTTGAACAATTTGGGGAGATCCAAGTATTACCTTTCACCCGGGGTGGGAATTTCTAAACACGTTCCTGATGTGTGATCAGCCGACTGGCGGATAAGCCCACGCCCCACCAAACCAGACAGGCCATTCACATAGAGTAGGAAGAGCAAATGCTAAAGTCTGTGGTAAGTCTCTTCTGATTCATTGGTCCCTGAAAAATGTTCTTGCTTATCATGAGTGATTGACACAATCTAACACCGGTTTTCCAAGTAGAAAACAGACACTTCTCACTCCATTCCCCTCCAACTTAATACAACCGCTCTCGATGTATCTGGAAATTATCTGCAATGGAAAGGATTTACGATCGTCGCGAAGTGCACGTTGTATCTGGCATAACCTACATTGAACTGATGGTCTTTCTTTCATTCATTAATGATGTTGCGTTTTGTTTCAAATGTTCTGCGCATATCTGGAAACTATCTGACATTGGTAGGATTTACGATCGGAACGTGTGTGGCCATGCCTGCCGGGATGTGCAAGTTACATCCGGTATAACCTAACATTGAACTGGTGCTCTTTCTTCTATTCATCAATGATGCTGCCTTTGGTTTCAAATCAGCTCAGTTCTTAATGTTATTTTGATAATAACGGGGTTTACCTAGTAAATTTTGAAAGCTAAAGTACTTATTTTTCATTATTATGAGTGGTCGCAGAAAGAATAATGTATTCAACTCACATTTCATGATTACTAAGACTCACTTGCGTCTAGGGATACCGTTCCACATTCCATCATACGAACACTCCAACCCGGTGTCCAACCCGGTGTTGTGATTGCTGCTCCCCGATAGGATTTAAGTACAAATACTACCTGTAAATAACGATTTGCGTGAATCGTTGGTTGGAAAAGGTGTAAGATTGGATTGTCGTACTGCAATTTTTTTTCCTGATTTTGGGTATGCCTTAAGTTAGTTTTGGTTAGTTCCTGTTCGTTGAGCCCCGTAGCGAGCGAAGCGAGCGGACGGCCATGTGTGAAGTGAAATATTGCAAATATTGCGGTTAATGACAACAAAACTTTGGGTTAAGAGCAGTATTATAGTGGACATACAGCAGCTTGCATGTGGTTCCGCGAATATATTCCATATCTAATCTCAAAATTACAGGACGCGGCAAACGCATGTAGGAGACCGGGTTGGAGTGTTCGAATGATGGAATGTGGAACGGTGTCCCTAGACGCAAGTCTAAGACACTCGCTTTGGTTGCGATACCTGTATAGGGCTTGGTTCATAATTCTCAAGTCTTCATAGCTATCACTAAATACTCAGTGCCTAAAAACCAATATTTTTTGAACTTACACTGCCGGTTCCAAGTAAAGGCGTTTCCGAACTTATAGATCCATCCTGCATTATCTGATCGTCTCTGATTGGCCTCGACATATAGGCCGATAAATGGGGATGATGTAATGTTTGAAAGCCACCTGGATGCGGCATTCCTGGAGGTATCCTCTTCATATCCAGCTGGGCATACACTATGGGTTCCTGACGCCTGATAACGTTTAGTGCAACGGAGGGCGGATGTTGATTGTACATGACATGTGGTGGCATCTGTTGGTTGGTTATAGAGAGTTCAGCATAGGTTATTTCGCCAGGGTTCTGAAAGAAGTTAGTGGGTTCTACTACTACGGTTTTGTTAGTGCAATTATTGATACATAGATTTGCAAAGTAGTTAAATATGAAATATATTGTCAAAATATGTTTACACTAGAGTGTAGTTAACAACTCAAGTTGGGTATTGCCTTGAAAATCTTGAATTTAAGTTGTTATAGGTAGGCCCTGAAAATAGCATACAGTAATATTACTTTCACAGGAGTGAATTTTGTTCTAGAGTACTCCTGGAGTAGGTTAGTTGCAGCTTCTTCGCCCATCCATTAATCGGATTTGATACGTAGAATGGAGTGTTTTAACTAAAATTATCAAACATTAAAATAGACATTGGTCGAATTTCGTACCCATGACAGCTTTTTATGTCGCCATAGGTCTATGAAAAACACATCTAAATCGATTTAAACTACCGACTTTCAGCGTGTCACGAGCCTTGTCTAGCGTATATCGATGCGAAAAGCCCCCCTATATAATCTGGCTTCGAAGTACTCTCGATCTAGAAATTAAAATAAATTCGTGTCACTAAACAAATCGATTTCGACCCAATTGAATTTAGCGCGTGAAATTAAAATCGATGGCCTTCTAATATTTTCGTAGTACGTACTGGTTTCGGATTGGCTGCAAATTCTAATGATTGGAGTGGCTTAATGACAATGTCCTTTTGGCTACTCTGGGTTTTTTTTTGTTGGATGCCTATACATCGAAATCCCAGGTTTTTATTGTTTAATTCCCTTGGATGAATTATTGAGAGGAACATGTGATTAGCCGTGCTGGATATTCATTTTTGGAGCGAGTTTCCGAGCCTGCTCCTTGAGCTGTCGGTTTACTGATGCCACTCTCTCTACGACCTTTGTGAGTCAAGCAGTTATATTGGACGCCGGCGCCGGTTGGAACTAATTTTGATTTTTACCTGTTAACCGGGTCATTTTAACAGTTTCAGTCTTTAGTTGTGCCTGATGTTTTCTTAAGTGTTGGTGTCTGATACTGCCCTTTGTGGGATTTGAGTACTGCTTCTGCACGGTGAGTTGTTTTTTTGTGCATTTTTATGTCTCTCTGTGAACGCCATCATTTTGTGACGCACGTGGGCGGATTTTTAATTCCATTTTTAATCTCTTACAGAAGCCCACTTGCCAAACTGAAAGCCGTCTAGCGTTAAGCAACTGGCTACCCTACACAGGTAAATTATTGTTTTTTAATTCTGATTTCTCTTTTTCCTTGATGGTTGATTTTGATTACCGAGTTATAATGCTCGTCCATGAAGAGTTACATGTAGAATCTTCAATATGTATTATTTCACAGGGTGCTACCATTGGGCCTACTTTTCCCGTTTGGTCTACTTCTATCGTGAGGTCTATTGCTAACGTCGAGTTGTTCGTTGCTATAGACAAGCATCGTTAGCGACAGAGTGTTCCTTTGTTTCGCTTGTCTAGCGGTACTACCTGTATAGAGCCCTGCAGTTCTTCGCCTGTCAAGGAAGTCTTCTTTCTACCGTGAGCAGTTCTTTCTAGAAGATGCCTGAGGAGTTACTCATCGGCCAAGTGAGCAATTTCCATTTTATTTTTTTTCATCCATATAGTTTGCGGCAAATTTGCGTAATTAACTACGATCTCTACCTATTACGCTCTCTAATTATATTTTTTTTGGCTTTGTTTTCGAACAAATAATAACTTTTTAACCTTCTTCTCCTTAATGAAGGTAAGATTTAGTCATTCAAATTTTCTTTTAAACGAACTTTTAATTTTTGGGCAATTTTGACGAGCCTGAGATGCTTGATTTTATTTAATCAAATCCTAAAATTCAGATAGATCCGTTGATCTAGAATACATCAGATTTTGGATCGAATGTTTTTTTTAACTTTTAATTGACTGACGCAATAACGTTGTAGGTCGAACTAGTTTTGTTATTATTCTCAATTTTCACGATTTCTGGCTTACGTTGGATAACCGTAGATCAGATAACTACTAGTGTTGTTACAGCCTAGTAGACTTTGCGTTATTTTTAATTGTTTTTATAGCGGCCTTTAATATTTTCTTTACTCGAACAGATTGTTTATTATCTTTGTCCTTACCAGTAGTAGTTGACCGTGGAGTAAATTGCGATACGTTAAGGTGTGTAATTAATTGGTGGCTATAATACCGCCAGGTCTAACTAGTTTTTTTCATATATTGTTTTTGCGGCAGTTATCAACGTAAATTAACTGAATCGAATAACCATAGTTAGTTAGTTATACGGCTGTAACGAATCATGATTCGAGCTCCGTGAATTAGACTTTAATTAGGTGATTACTCGGGCTAATTGAACTTACCTATAACAAGAAGTTAGTTGCAGCACCGCTGGCTTTCATCATAGTTTTCTGACGTTATTTTATTAAGGCTTTAAGCGATCATCATTAACTTCAATTGAATATTTCGGCGTTTGTTAAAATGAAGCGCGTAATTTATCTCTTCAAGTAACCGAGTAAAGCCTATCTTTTTGTCATTTAATACAGTGTAACTATAAGAATTGATCTACTGAGATTTCCTCATCTTTAATTTTGCTTTTCTTGACCAGCTGTGATATTTCATCATTAGGCAACAAAACCAATCTTTGTTTGTTTATTCACCTATTTTATTTAATCAAATCTCAAGCGAATCTCCAATGGCTTCCGTAAGTATCTGTTTTTTTATTATTAGCGCTCAATAATTGAAACGTTCTTGATTATTTTGATTAATTTTTGAGTATTCGTTTATCATTTACTTTAGTTACTTTTGATTAATTTTTGAATATATCGTACTCATCGACTTTAGTTTTCGGTTAATTTGGGTACTTGCTTTATACCTTCTTTGATTTTTGATTAATTTTCGGGTAATTATTTTTCCACTATTAACACTGATAAATTGCCGGCTTATATATACCTGATCTAATTTTCTAACTTGGTTTTGTTGGTTTATTGATTGATTTTCTTGATAGAAATAAATAACGAATTTTTTATTTTTCAACTTTGTGGTAATTATCGCTTGTGCTGTCTAAAAGCCCGTGGCGCCTTAAATAAATCACCCACCCCCTACTCTCTGACAATTGAGCTAGGGCCTAATTTATACGCTCGGCGACAGCTCGTTTGAGCCTACGCATTGACATACTTTATTTCATTCAATATCTAATTTTAAATTCTCAAAATTAATTTTTTTCTTTCGATTTGAGATTATTCACTCCCAGCTCCTTCTAAGCTGGAGTGAAGGTTTGCGCCCATTAGAAGGACAGAAAGAGCGTAATAAGCGGTTTAAAAATGACAATAGATACGGATTTTTTGTTTCAATTGACAATAAGAATATGAGTTCTCATTTTTGATGACGAAGGATTTAACAAATAATTTAACTTGAACTTTATTATAATTAAAGGAAAACACTTCGTATTCCGTGCAAAAAACTTTGAACGCCAAAAGGACTCTTCCTCCAAGCGCTTTCTGCCTAAGCCCTCATCAGTGGTACTTGTCAAGGACGTGGACAAGCAAACATATTGAAGACAACATTAAAGAACGAAACAATACTCATTGACAATGGCCACAATTAAATTTCACTATCTACATATCTAAAAAAGGTTCACATAATTTTAAAAGAGATTAATTTTTTTTTGCTCGGAATACAAAGTCTTTTCTTTAGTATGTTTTATCCATGCACATAGCCTTTACTTTACGTTTATTTATTCTAATTATTCCTTTTATGAGTACTTACTGATTTTCCGTAACTCCCATTATTTGTTTGGTTGTTAGGGCTGTGGAGCCTGCTGTAAACTCTAACGGATGGCGCATTGTTCAACCTTTCAAAAGCCCGTTCTTCATCCTGGTACTCATCCTCTGCATTATTTTGTGGAATAATGTCAGGATTTTTCTCCTCTAAGCTATCCACGCTGTCGTTCATATCTTTGTTGAGCGGTTCAGTACTTGCCTAAAATATCACAAAACTAATAATCATAATGATATTAATGATACTACTAAAAATAATAATAGTAACGTGTATTAATCCAGTGCAGTAGTTTCAAAGACAGCGATGAAAAGGAAGTTAAATGAACTAATTGGCATATTGGCAGCATCCCAACCAAGGGTTGGGCGCCGTGACAGCAAAATTTAAAAAAAAATAACAAAGTAGCTCATTTATGTATAATAATTTAAAAACCAAAATTTCGGTAGTTAAATAAAAGAAAATAGAAGCGAGAAGAAATAGTGTGTGCCTATGCGGATATAACATTTTTAAGACTGAGTACTTTAAGACAGCTAATAATAACTGATGATTGGTTTCAAGTTGTTTGGAGAAGCTGTGGTGGTGCAAGTCGGTGGCCCCCTCATATTTCGCCAACCGACATTTTCTTATAGACCTACATTTTGAATAGGGTGTTTACAGCCTCGGCTAAATATTCATGAATACCTGGAAAACGCTATGTTTCAGACAGCCAATAGCATTGATGTTCGAATATTATCTATCGTTAGTCGGGGATTTTACGAGTGGTGTAGTCATTGCTTAATACTAAATTAGGTCTGTCTGAACACTTAATTAACTAAAATATGAATGCTTCTTTGCTTTAAGTTTTGGTACGTATATTTTTGTTTCAAGTTTGTTTTTATTTTTCATATTATTGTTTAAATAAAAATAAGTTCTGAAAAGGATGACGTTCATTTGTTTTTTTTAGAGACCTTTTTTAATACAAATTCAAAATATAAGATGACAGCTAAAGTTTACACGGCAAAACGCGCTAGACAGTAATTTTGTTAACAACCATTGGTCACCTTAAATATGTGTTACCCTGAAAAGAGCCGCAATGTATCTATAATTAAATGAAAAACTGAAATAATTTGTGATTGAAATGACAACTGTGGTATTACGTATCAGAAAAAAAAGGTCTTCACCAGATATAGTTTCATTATGATAGAAATTGTCTTAATACTTAAATAAGCCTGCCTTGCGGTTTTTTGCGAATTAAGATTTTTGCAACCTGGGGTTTAATTAAAGGGTATTACGTGGACCATACCCCATTTTACTTTAATTCGGACAGAAACTATTTTGACGAAATTTATAGAAAATGTTGCTCATCAATCAAGTTCGAAGTCAATATTTGTTAATAAGTCGGCCTTCGGAAGGTAAAAATAAATACAATTAGAGTGTTCTCTTGGTAAAATGTATTATGTTATTATACTGTTTACAATATTAAACCATAGGCCCGCTCTGCAATCTACCCAACTCCACTTTTTTTGCAAATTTTCAGTTCATTATTGGAATATACATTGTCTCACAGCGTTTGGTTTGGTAATTAACGCAAAAATTGTGAAATATTGTTATGTGTTTTCTTTTAGAAATAGACATATTTTGAATCTGTTTCATATCTGTCTCCATCAGCAAATACGTTTGGGAGGGGCTCAGAGTTAAAGTGGACTATATTGCAATTCTTGTCCTAAATCAGCCAAAATATTTGTTAAAGGGGTTATTTGACATCAAACCAACCAAAATAAAAGGGGGTTTGGCAGATCACCTCAACGATTTTGATAATTTTTGGTACAGTTATTCTACCCATCTAGCAGATGAAAAATCCAAAATTTGAAATTTTTCTGACAAGTAGTTCTTTTGTAATTGACTTTTGAAAATCAAAAAAGTGACCATTTTCTCTAAACATAATATACTAAGAGAAATCGAGATGTCTTAAGAACTACTTACACTAGAGCAGCGAGTTATATCTCATTTAAAAGGTCTTGAACATAACTTTCGAATGAAGTATAACTCGATATAGGTGTTTCAAAAAAAAAAAAAAATTAAATAAAATGTTGATTATTTTTTTTTAATTTTCAAATTTTTTTTTTGTTTTTTCAAAAAATTATATTATTTTTGTCAATATTTCAGCAAGATATTCACCAAATTTTAACATGGACAAATGATGGGTTCATAAGGAAAATAATATTAACAATTTGGAAACAGCAAATTTGGAAACAGCAAAAATTACAAAAGTGTTTTTTTATTTTAAACACTATTTTTCAGAGTTTACTGAGGTATTTACAAAGTTTATTTAATTGTTAACTTCCTTTCGTGTTTTTAAATTGAAGCCTAAACAAAAACCTAACCATCCTATCACCCATCATCCTCTTCCACATTCCCACCCCCCATCGCGCGCATCTAACTTGGTAAGTATCATTCTACCTCCTCCCTCTACCGCCATTGGTTGTATTTTCTGCAAGAAAATACCTGCAGTGAACGGATAATTAAAAAAATTCAATTGGACTGCCGTGTCTGAGCACTGCAGGTATTTTCTTGCAGAAACACAACCAAGGTCGGTAGGGCGAAGATAGAAGGATACTTACCAAATTAGATGCGCGAGTGTCAGCAAGTTTTAACAAGTTTCTCCTTGGAAAAAATAGCAAATATTGAAACTTATGGTCTTGTTGATTTTTTTCTAGGAAGGGGTGAGGATGGTTAAAGCGCGCCTGTAGAAAAAAAATAGCAAACATCAAAACTCTTGATCTTGTTGAATTTTTTTCTAGGAAGGGGTGGGGGGTGGGAATTTATAGTAGGATGGGTGGTACAATGATTAGGTTTCTGTTAAGGCTTTACTTTAAAAACACGAACGGAAGTAAACAATTAACCAAATTCTGTAAACACCTCGATAAACTCTGAAAAATGTTGTTTAAAATATTTTTTTTTGTAATTTTTCCTGTTTTTAAATTGTCAATATTTTTTTCCCTATGAATCCATCATTTTTCCATTCGGTGAATATCTTGTTAAATATTGACAAAAATAATATAATTTTTGAAAAAAGTTAAAAAATTCCTTTTGAAAACATTTGATTTTTTATTTCAAAATTTAATTTATTTTTGAAACAACTATATCGAGTGGTACCTCATTCAAACGGTATTTGCAAGACCTTTTGAATGAGATATAACTCACTGCTCTAGTGTAAGTAGTTCTTATATATCTCGATACCTCTTAGTATATGTTTAGGGAAAATGGTCACTTTAATCAATTAAAAAAGAACCACTTGCCAGAAAAATTTAAGGTATGGGATTTTTCAGCTACTGGATGAGTAAAATGAATTACTGTACCAAAAATTATCAAAATCGGAGAGGTCACGTGCCAAACCTCTGGTTGATTTGAGATGAAATGGCCCCAAAGAGACCTTTTCAGTGTAGCAATGAATCAAGTCCACAGGGATATATTTAAAAAATATGCAAATAATATTAATCAGGTTTCAATTACTATATTAATCAAAACAATTTCTATGGCTTTTATCTCTATGTACTTGGTCCACTTTAGCTCTGAACACTTATTCTACGTAACCATGGTCGTACTTCCCAAACAATCCGATTGACATAACTTTTTACATTAAAAAAATACATACATACATATATGAGAGAATTTGACTATCATAACTTTTCAATATATTAAGGGCGTGGTACTTTACTTACCATAATTTACATTTTGGTAAAATGATTTTGGATATTTTATAACATTTTCGATGTTTGGGTATTATCATGACAACATGAACAGGAAAAAATTTGAAAACTAGGTTAAAACTCAGTTAGTTCCGAATTTTCCTCTAAAGTCTTTGATAATCATGGACAATGCAAGCAAGCTACCATTCTGAACTATTAGAAGAAATCTCAAATAAATCTTGGACCAAGCAGGCGCTAATCGGGAGGTTAAAGAAAAAAAATATTAACTTTCCAGAAAAAGCCATGAAAGATTAAATATGAAGCAAAACATACTTCCTTGATTAATATACTAAACCTTGAGGATATAAAATTTTGCGGTTGTCTCCATACCAATGTCAGTTTAATGCAATTGAAATGATATGCTCTGAATGTAAATTAAACTACAATCAATATATTTCTGGTCTCACCATCGGAAGTTTTGGCTACATGGAAAGGGGTAATAAATCAAGTTTTTAAGGGTCATTGAGAAAAATATGTTAATCATACTGAAAAGGTAATTAAATAGGTTTGGGAGGCAATACAATTATGTGAGGCAGTGGCGTGCAGTGTCAATTAGAAGAGGGTAGGCAATGTAATAGAAAATAATACAGAAGGAGTAAGCCCGTCGCAGGCGCCGCCGGAAGCACACAATTTTTCCAGGAGCCACGTCCAAAAACGTTCATTTTGAGCCTCCAAAAAATGTACGCATACAGATTTTCGATTCGAGTTTCGCCAAAACTATTCAAAGAAAACGCGCTGTAAATGGTTAGTGGACTGGTCTTGTTTTTTTGAGGCATTTGAAAAATTATTTAAATCAATATACCCAGGTTTACTCCACACAATTCTTTACCAGAGTAACCATGGCCAACAATACATTTTATTTTTATGACAACACTCGCAGAGCCACTTAGAATTGTCATAGATTTTTTTATTAAAATATCGAGGTTTTCTTTTGTTGCTGCACGATTTTTAAGTCCGGGCTAGGTCTACCAATCTTAATAACATTTTGTTTTTCGGTAAATGTCATACTTGTAAAGAGCTTAGAGCTAATACGTTTTTCCAGACAGTTTACAATGTCGTCGCACTGGCACTCCATAAATAAAAGCACTAATCTTTCTAACCAACAAAACTAACCCACAAAGAAAACAACAACCCCTTGTATAGGTACTAAACTAACTAAACTTTCAAAACAAAAATTAAAAGCGCAGGGCGTCAAATCCCAATCTCACACAAGACTGGGGCACAGGGAAAAGGGAACCTGAAATTATTCTTAATTATGGCCGGCCAATTCCGTTGTTGTATTAACAGGTTTCAGTTTCTTACAAAAATAAAATGCAGTACCCAAATATTGAAATATTATTAAGTTTAGGGATGCCCGTGTACTGTAATTTAATTTAAGGGTAAACATTATTAAATAATAAAGCTGTAATAATGTAACCGGTAATCGCTTTCTAACCAATTACTAAAGCGTAAAAAAACAATAACAATATGATTCTTGGTAAAAAGCAATGTATATCAAAATATTAATGAAAGCACAATTTGGCCGGCACTTACCGTTGCGTCTGGCTTTGTCTCTTTTCTTTTTATGTATCGTTTTATTTAGCTGTCTTTTTTCAAGCACTGCTTTTTGTTTGCATAGTGAATCCAGTATTGACGGTAAAAACGCATGCCTTTGATTTGTTATGGGATGCTTTTTAGCGGATTGCCGTCGCCGTCGGAGAATATTATTCCGTTTAATATAGGTAGCGTCATATATGTATATATGGGTAGCGTAATATGAGTGTTAGAATGTGATGTTTCTCTAATTTCTATCATATAATTCATATTTTAATTGGCGCTTCAGATAAGCTTTTTAAATTTGGATTATACTTATTAGTAAAATTATAATTTATATTATCGGAATTAAAATTAAATGGGAAAATATAAAAAATGTCAAAACTTCAGGGTAGGCAATGCTTTTGTGGTTTCATTGTGTGCACGCCACTGATGTGAGGCCTCTGATATTCCTCCACTTGTAATTACTACAGACGAAGATGACAACAGCGACGAAAACAATAACGCTGAGCTCTGAGCTTTTTTGCTACAGTAAATTTTATTTTGCGATTTGTTGCTTAAATATTTCAACCATATGGTTATAATTATATTAACGTGGCAATGCAATGGTGTGGTTTTTTTGGGATAGTATTTTTTTTTCTTGTTTGGATTAACATTTTTATTTTTACATCAAGATTTGCCAAAATAAGTAAATTAAATTGTCAACACTTATATTTTTTTCCCGTAAGCTAAAATGATTTCTTCTTAATATTTGCTATTGCTGCGGGATCCAATTTTGTTGTATCTGTAGCTCGTTGTATTACATTCTTAACATGAAATACGATTCCGCTTCGAACTTGCTTCTTTCCCAGTTTCAAAAAAGTAATATATTTAAAATTATTAGCTTAAGTGATTAATAGTAATTATTAGATAATGTTTATTTTAAATATAAATTGGTTTATCTATGATAAACAATAAAATATATAATTTATTGCTATCAATATTCTTAATAGGTTTATTTTTTAAATGCGGTAATTTACTAATTCTGTTTATATCGGTTCGGATTAATGGCGGACTAATCTAATTCGCTAATTATTGGCGTAGTCCTTGAAAATTAGTAGGCTGGCTTATCTTATGTTAGCACGGTATTAAATAGTAATATGATCCCCGTGCTATGCAAAGTCATAAAGTACGAGTTTAGATTTAGAGCCTGATCTGAAATTTGGTACATAGGTCTAAAATTAAAAGAAGAATTTTTAATTTTTATAAATTTTTATAAATAATTGGTAGTTTTAGAAATAAAATTATCAATGTATAAAACTGGCAATATATGCCATCAAATGATGTTATTAAATGCCAAATTCTATATTGTATTTTACGCCTGTCTGTGTACCAATTTCGTGTCTCTAGCATCAACCGTTTTGCTTTAAAGGCAAAACTCGTATCCATAAGATGTAGTCTTCGTCTTAATGGATTAGGCCTGCTTACTGGCATTTGAGATGCAAAAGGCACCAGCGGCCCTTTCTTGTACTACCATCAGAAATTATATCATCTTTTTGCCATTTTAATAGCCTCAGGTCACAGATAAATAGATTATACGTGGATAATTTTAGACGCCTTAATATATCCAAAGCAATATTATTTTTTTTTGCCATGCCCATCACCGTACAGTAAAAATGTCACTGTTGATTAGCCACCAGTAATTTATTGCGCGTTTTTGGCGACTTTAGTAAGAAAATAAGCTCAAGAGCTATGTCAGAATAAATTAAAAACAATGACCAAATTGGAAATCTCCAACTCATTTGAAGTTTGATAAAAAATAGTTACTTATATTTTTATTTTGTGTGAAGACTGAATAAGTTGATTAGGTGTAATTAAGTAGCCGTAGGCTCTAAAGAATTTGCGTACCTTGTCGCTATTATTTCCTGCTACGCATCTTCGTCCGGTCGATGAGAGTCCTCCATCATCATAATCTTTATCATCTCTGTCACCTCCTCCACGTAACCTTATAACAACCACAATAATGATCGCCACCAATATCAACGCAGCTACCACTCCTATTAATGCTCCTAAAAGTGGTGTGATTTGAAGTAGGACAGGTGTTGCTGCTGAAATAAGAAAGTAATAATATCATTTATGTTGTTTCGGGTTCTTTTACCAAATATAAATGGGAATCTTGATAAGTCTTATGTGCTGACCCTAATTGAAAAAAGCTATAAAATCCTAGATATTTCATCATAAGATAAAGAGGAGAGAGTATAACTTAACACGTAAAGTCGTAAAAAGGCCAACGTTGCTGCTCTGGCGAATTTTCATCATAATATTTGAGTAAGGATTTATCCATGGCAGGGTGATCTAAGGACACGATATTTGCCTTTAGAAAATGTTTATAATATGATTTACAACAAAAATACAAATTTTAAAATTGTGGAAAAAACTTCGAGCCAAACAAGTTGACTTTAATATTAAGTTTATGTTTTCGTGATTCTCCTGATTATGTTTAGCCGCTACTACTAACTCTACACATTAGATACGACTGTATTTTTACATTTACGATTACAAATTCTACGCAGTCCATATCCGCTAAATTTATACAGTTTAGTAATGTTAATAGTTTTTATATTTAATTAGATATTGTCCAAACCAGTGCCACTAACTATTCTATAATTATTCGTGTTAGTATGAAGACTGTAATGCTGTCTTAAGTATTAAAGATAGGTTCCACATTCAATCTACCTGATATTAAAAGCATTCGAGCTAAAACTACAGACAATAGAGCGTAAAGAACATACTATCCTTTGAATATTACATTTAGAGTATTATCACATTTATTTCGTTCATATTCTAGGATTTCAGTTAGTATGAATTTCTACCTACAATCGGAAGCCAACCTTTCCCATAACAGTGACGAATATATTTGTCTTACCCCTGTTTTTTAACGTTTTGTTTGCCGGCGCATAAATTATAGATGCTTCACTTGCAAGAGAACTTTGACCTATAGTTCGAATAAAGATCAGTAGATCATTATGCTCCGAAGGAAGACTGGAAAACGTTATGTCTTCGGGATCTTGTGACGTACTGGTACCTATTAAAATCCTCGTGTTGGCATCATAAACTTGCATCAGATAGATATTTCCAGAGTTAAAACGAAACTGTTCAACCATTTGGCATCTAAGTCGAATAAGGTGCGAAAGCTGCTGAACGATGGTACAATTTTCAGGTGGCACTGGTTTGGCTTCAGCTAGCTTTTTAGCTATAGAAAACAACTAACTTAGATATTTAAACTATAATTTAGGAGTATCCTAAATCTAAAATTAAAATTTCGACAGGATTGACTAGATTGATATATTATTAAATTAACACGGAAAAGTTGTTTTCATGTGGTTCACTCTGTGATTTTACTTTCTTGCATGTGAAAATAAACATGTACTTACGAAGAAAAAATTGTAGTTATGAGAGAATATCTGAAAGAGAAAAGTTATGTAATGGCAGACCTGAAACTCCATATTTGTAGTTGGGCATGACAGTGTCAGAGAGATCCTTCATCTCTCCCCAATTTTCAGGTGACACTGGATTGGCTGCAGCTAGCTTTTTAGCTATAGAAAATCACAAACTTAGATATTTAAACTATAATGTTCCAGATATAATTGAAATATATTTAATATTGTCGCGATTAAGGGAGGGAGTATTCTAAAGCTAAAATTATATTTTCGACAGGATTGACAAGATTGGTATATTAGCAAATTAACACTGAAAATTATTTTCATGTGGTTCACTCTGTAATTTCACTTTCTTGTATGTGAAAATAAACATGTACTTACGAAGAAAAAATTGTAGTTATGCGTCAGAATTTCTGAAAGGGAAAAGTTATGTAATGGCAGACCTGAACCTCCATATTCGTAGTTGCGCATGACAGTGTCAGGGAAATCCTTCATTTATCTACATATTTCAGGTGGCGCTGGATTGGCTACAGCTAGCTTTTTAGCTATGGAAAACAACTAACTTAGCTATTTAAACTATAATGTCCCAGATATAATTGAAATATGTCTAATATTAACGCGACGAAGGAAATATAAAATTATAATTTCGACAGGATTGACTAGATTGGTATATTATTAAATAACACGGAAAAGTTGCTTTTATGTGGTTCTCTCTGTGATTTCACTCTCTTGCATATAAAAATGGTCTTACGAAGAAAAATTTGTAGTTATGAGTCATAATATGTAATGGCAGACCTGAACCTCCATACTCATAGTTGAGCATGACAGTGCCAGGAAAATCCTTCATCTCTCTACATATTTCAGGTGGTGCTAGATTGGCGGCAGCTAGCTTTTTAGCTATAGAAAGCAACTAACTTAGATATTTAAACTAGAATCTCCCAGATTTAATTAAAATATGTCTAATATTGGCGCGATGAATGGAGAGAGTATCCTATGTCTAAAATTATATTTTCGACGGGATTGACAAGATTGGAATATTACTAAATTGACACGGAAACGTTATTTTCATGTGGTTCACTCTGTGACTTCACTTTCTTGCATGCGAAAATAAACATGTACTAACGAAGAAAAAATTGTAGTTATGAGTCAGAATATCTGGAAGAGAAAAGTTATGTAATAGCGAACCTGAACCTCCATACTCGTAGTTGGGCATGACAACGTCAGAGAGATCTTTCATCTCTCCAATTTTCAAGTAACACTGGATTGGCTGCAGCTAGCTTTTTAGGTATAGAAAACCACAAACTTAGATATTTAAGCTATAACGTTCCAGGTATAATTGAAATATGTCTAATATTGACGCGATGAAGAGAGAGAGTATTCTAAATCTAAAATTATATTTTCGACAGGATTGACAAGATTGGCATATTATTAAACTAACACGGAAAAATTATTTTCATGTGGTTCACTCTGTGATTTCACTTTCTCGCTTGTGAAAATAAACATGTACTTCCGAAGAAAAATTTGTAGTTATGCGTGAGAATTTCTGAAAGGGAAAAGCTATGTAATGGCAGACCTGAATCTCCATAGTCGTAGTTGGGCCTACAGTGTCAGGGATATCTTTCATCTCTACAATTTTCAGGTGGCACTTGATTGTCTTCAGCTAGCTTTTTAGCTGTAGAAAACCACTAAGATATTTAAATTATAATGTCCCAGATGTAATTGAAATATGTCTAATATTGCTGCGATGAAGGGAGAGAGTATTCTAAATCTAAAATTATATTTTAGAGAGGACTGACAAGATTGGTATATTATTAAATTAACACGGAAAAGTTGTTTTCATGTGGTTCACTCTATGATTTCACTTTTTTGCATGTGAAAACAAACATGTGCTTACGAAGAAAAAATTGTAGTTGTCAGAATATCTGAAAGAGAAAAGTTATGTAATGGCCGACCTGAACCTCCATACTCGTAGTTGACCATGACAATGTCAGAGATATTCTTCATTTCTCTTTCTTATGAGTTACATGACTTGAGAACGGCCTGTGAAATAAGTGAATGCGACCAGAACTGATTGTATAGGCACTTACAAAAATGCTTTTAAAAAGACTCGCCAAACTTCAGAACATTCAATTTTTTTAGTCAAAACTTTGAAAAGAATATAAATAAGTAACAACTAACATTTTTTTATTTCTTTCCATGCAGTTCTTTTTTAAAAAATAAAATTTGAGGTTCTGACTCTAATATTTCAGCTTCTGTATATTTCATAATTGAGGCTAAGGTAAGTAAATAAAAATGAGATTGCTCTACTATTACTACTCAAGTTTTATTGGATTTCTGTAATCCACCATTTTGGCCGAACTCGACTGGGTTAAATTCGAACTAAATGTTAGGAATGTTCGATTGATGACAAAACTATAGTGCCAAACAGTGATTGCCATGGTCAAGACGCATTATGAAAAGCTAGAGCTCTTTGAGTTGTGATGCTACATATGGTAAGAAACTTGATAGTACTTGTGCGGCTTTCCAAACAAATTGAAATTGTTTCTAAATGCTATAAAACAGGAAAAGCTAAAATACCTTAACCATTTAAGGTTGAAAAATAATTACAAAATATATGTAGCCGAAAATAAGAACGCAGGAAAATATCGTGACTAATGAACTTGAGAGAATTGTTGGAATACTTGAAAGGAATCATTAAAGTATCTGGCGAATTTAAAAGAAAATAGAACGGTGAGAGCTATCATTGGGAAAGTAGGATTGGTTCAATTTCCGCTTGTCAATGTTCTTATTATACAACTTTTATTTAAGTAGGCAACATAAAGAGCAGAAAGTCACTTTTAAAAGTAAATAAGTAACTAAAAAATTTTAATTCAAAATCCTGCATACAGGATGGCCGACATTTAAAAAAATGAATGACACTTTTTTTATGGCAGTGGCACACACACTGAAGGGAGACCCTATGGCGCTCGACGAGCGGCGTGTGTGCGAAGATGTTGATTGACACGGTTCTTGAATAGTCGTAGGTTGTAATTAGGGAGACAGATGTCTGGGAGTGAGTTCCACAGTGATGCAGTGCGCCAGACAAAGGAGTCCTTGTAAAGCGATGTTCTAGGTGTTTCCAGTTGTACGACGAACTGGTGCGCTCTTACCGTCTGTCGTGACTGTCTGACAGGAGTTGCTAGGGGCGGGATGAGGCGGGCCAAATCCTGGGAACATCTGCCGTGAAAGTATCTGTAAAGCAGGGACATCTCGGCCACATGTCTGCGGTGGTCCAGAGTATCCAGACTCCGAGTGAACTCCGGGTCGCCGACGAGACGCTCAGCTCTCTTCTGAATAGAATCGAGCAGCTTTAGGGTGTGCTTTGGTGCGGCACCCCAGATGTGTGAGCAATATTCTAAGCACGGTCTTATTTGCGCATTGTAGAGCAAAAGCAACTGCTGCGGTGTATATAGTTTTTTGTTGTGAAATAACGCACCAAGCTTCTGGGAGGCTGATTTTGCGATGTTAGCAACGTGGTCATGCCAGGACATACTGCTGTTGACAGAGACACCCAGCAGTCCGATTGACGAGGATGAAGGAATGGTCGATCCTGTCATAATGATGTCAGGCCCACCGTATTGGCCCTCTTGGTAAACGTGGCTGCTTGAGTCTTTGCTGCATTGAACTGGACCAAATTTCTGTCGCCCCAAGTTTGAACTTTAACCAGGTCTTGATTAACTGCTGTAATCTGCTCCTGTCTGCGGTGATAAGCCTCAGTCGCTGGTAAAGGTTTTTCGGATCTAAAGTTAGATAAGGGTACTGTCATCTGGAAAACTGTAAACAGGATTATTCGTTTCGGACAGGTCATTAATATAGATGAGGAACAGAGCTGGAGAAAGTATTGCGCTCTAAGGCACGCTCGTGTTACTGGTGAATGTGTCTGAGATGTGTCCATGAACTGCAACGTGCAGAGATCGGTTCTTAAGGAAACTGGCAAGCCAACTGCAGAGAGAGGCTGGCAGTCCGAAGGACGACAGTTTGTTGAGCAGTCCATCATGCCAAATTCTGTCGAATACCTTCGAAATATTCAACGCAATCGCTCGAGACTCTCCATAGTTATCAATTGCCCCACTCCATATATGAGTGACATAGGCCAATATATATTCTGTCGATCTCTCTTTGCGAAAGCCGTATTGATTATAGCTGATTATTCTGTTATTCTCGAGGTACTTGAGAAGTTGCTGATTGACTACACGTTCCATGACTTTGGAGATTATTGGAAGGCGTGGTTTTCTTGCCTTTTTTGGAACAGGTTGCACTCTATATCCGCTGTGTGGTCGTTTGAAGACAAAATCAGTAAAGCATCTTATAAAGTAATTTTTTTCTTTCTTAAAAGATCACGCCACATTGTTTCTATATTCATTAATGATGTATTTTTAAATGATTAAAAATCTTAATTATTGAAGGTACTGTATGTTTTCCAAAATTGGGAGACTATTACCGTCCTAGGTTTGCATAGATAAAGTACCTTTTATAAATATTCCACATTTTCCATTATTTGGTGATTAGGAGTAAAATAAACTGAAGAGTGCACTTGAAATATCTCCAAATTAGCGAAAAATAAAAAAAATCAAAAGGAAAGAGTAGCCTATAGTATAGTTTTAAAAGCAAATAATGCATAGAAAAAGTATATTTTATAAATATTAAACCACTTCATGCTTTGCTCTCGGTTTGCAATCCTTCAGGCCCGTACTGAAGCGAACAGTGATTCGTGTGGTTTAAATGGTTTACCTCCTACTGAATTACCAGCCCACCAAGAAAGAATTTTTGTCTTTGCCATGAAGCGAGTGATCTGACTGTGTTTTTCGTAGACCAACTGACGGACAAGCAACAACAATAAATTTAAATATTGATGAAATAAACTTATCTTTGATATGTCTTATAAGGCATGTTTGTCTTTTCCAGAATTTAGCAGCGTGGGCCCATATAATTTTAAATTATTTAATTGAAAAAAAGGACGAAAATGCCCATTGGCTGTTAAATGGACACTCACTTTTAGCGTTGCTATTAGACTCACTGGAGAGCGCCTTCTTTAACTTGATCTTCTACTCAGACGTTGTCGATAGTTGAAAGGCAGTCTGTTTCTCTTCCATTACGGGATCTTGCCCAAAATTGAAAGAAAAAACGGATTTTTGTTCGGATTTTAGCCATTACGGAGTTGTCCTTTGCGCGAGCTGGTACTACACTAAATGAACCGAAACTAATAGAAGCGTATACTTACGACCACATGACAGAAGTGAAAACTTCAACAAAGCGGTATTAAAACTAAATACAATTAAAAAAAGTTTCGGGCTGGGTATCGATCCCGGTAGCTTATACGTAAATTGCAGACGCGATGGGACCTCGCCATAGCGTAAATGTAATATAAATGAAGTCGCTATTTATGCAAAACTAACCCATTGTTTTGGTTAGTATTCGTTGGTTGAGCCCCCGGAGCGAGCGAAGCGAGCGGAGGGCCAGGCATGAACTATTCAAATATTTGAGGACGAAACGTAACGGAGGTATAATATCTAACATTTATATTACAGTTGCCCTATGGCGAGGTCCTATCGCGTCTGCAGTTTACGTATATGCAGCCCGTCACCTCTCCCATGCTAAGCGGAGTAAGTGCGTCAAAAGTGAATATGGGATACATAGACCGGCATAATACATATTTATTGTTATAGTTAATTATTATGTTTTTAATTTAGCAGTTAGGTAAATGATTATTCGAATTAATATTTTACAAAGACTAAAAAGATGTTTAAGGCCTTATGTCCATTACTAATATCAAAACTCCACAAAGTTGAAATTCAAATAATTCGTATGGCATTTTCATAGAAAAATATTTTTACTTTATTTTTTTTTACCTATAAATCGACGCTTTGGATTTTCCCTCAAAAGTCCATTTTCCCGAAATTTTTAAAACAGAGAATCATTTTGAGAAATTTTCTCCTAGAAGTTCTGAATACGAAAATTTCCGTTAAATAACGAAAAATGAGGGATTTCAATATTTCCAGCTAAATTTTTGTCCATACGAAACTTTCATCTAACTAACGAAAAATGGCAGATATAATTATTTTAGGAACTGTCTTTTCGATTTCTTCTCGTCAAAAAAATGATTTCGTTCAAATTAATAATTTTTTTTTCGACAGCTATCATCTATCAAAGCAAAATTTTGGAAAATCGCATATTTAATAACTTGGAAACGGAAAATCGAATAGCCAAAAATAATTGACCATCGGCAGGTTCCAAGTATTACCTAGAAGCCTGCCAAGTTCCACTTGCAGCCGTTTTCGAGATAAATGAAGTTGATGCCGACTTTACACGAACGAGCGATAGCCGAGAAAAAAGTTCGCTGAATGCACTAAAGGAAGTTCATAACAGACATAATTTTGCCTAGGCTTGCGCTTCTTGCAAATCTAGGCAAAACTCCTAGTTCTAAAAAGTACTCAAAGTATCTTGTATATCCAAGAAGTTCAACTAGGCATTTGAGATATCCTACACAGTACAGAGTCGGAGTCGATAGTATCAATACTAATTCAGCTTCTATTTAAAAACATCCCAAAAGTTCGTTCTATTAAACAGACTCAAAAGGTGATCGAGTATTCAATTCGAAAGCAAGTAAAATACGCAAGGTCCGATAGCAGTGTGACAAAGTAAGGGATGTTGACCTCAACAGCAGGGTTTCTCAGAGGGGGTCATTATTTAATTTTTACACTTTGAATTTGTTCATTATAATCATATATAAGTGGCAGTGTCTTGTAACCATACAATTAAAAGATTTGCGCTATTGCAGCATCACAGTCACCTTTACCCCTAGCCCCGAAGTACAAACACCGGCAAAGTTGGCTGCGGATAAGTTAGTCACGTGACATTTGACAAGTTAGTATGCAATTTTAATGGAAACAGGCCGCTTGTTTTCGATTCTCCTAATTAAATTGCATTTTTGCCGGGTTTTCGTTGATATTTTACAAAAACCTTTTGTGAAGTGATTACCCAGAACCTCTAAGAAGTGTTAGTATTTTTGATGCGGATTCTCCGTAATATCAGTAAAAAAGTGATAAATAGTGAAGCCGGGTGGCCGGCTGGGGTCGCTTAGGTTTGTCTAATGGCGGCAAAGACGTCCAGTTCAATTTTATTGATAGTGTTGCTTATTTTAGCTTAGAGCCGAGTAAGTGAATTAGATTTAAAATTAGTGAAATATATATATAGTTGCATAAGCTAAGTTTGGAAAGGTGGTAAGTCGGTACCCTTTTTACATTTATTGATTCATTTGATAAGGCATTTCACTTAAATATGATATGAATTTGAATAGACCAAGTACACTTGGAAGATAGTACAACAATGTTTATATATAATATGATCTATTATGGGACAAAAATAAAACTTTTTGCTGCGGTATTAGTGTTTGCAGTGAATTTAGTGACACTAAATGAAATAATTAGTCAGTGTATAGTTATTTTATTTAAATTCACTCTAGTTCGATTTATCGCTATCGTTAACATATTTTATTCAAAGGGTTGCTGTCTGCGAATTTACTTATCGCATCAAAGCAGGATACTTTTTTTGGCAGTGACAGTGAAAAAATTATTCTTCCCCCACTTCATATCAACATCATGAAACAATTTGTCAAAGCTCTGGGTAAAAGTGGTGATTGTTTCAAATGTCGAGTGTTTTCTAGCCTAAGCATGGAAAAATTAAATGCGGGCATCTTTGATGGACCACAAATCCGTACTCTTATAAACGACAGAGACTTCTCAAATCACATGACTCAGATTGAAGTAGAAGCATGGACAAGCTTTGTATCTGTCGTCAAAAAATTTTTAGGGAGCCACAAGGCACCAGAATATTCCGAAATTGTCGGTAACTGCTTAATAATTTGGAAGCACTAGAAGCTAATATGAGTATCAAAATTCTACTACAGCGAGGAACAAGGGGAGCGGTTCCATCAGGATACTAAAATAATGAAGGAAAGGTACCAAGGCCGATGGGACTGCCATATGATGGCGGATTACTGCTGGACGTTGCAGAGAGATTGTCCAGAGCAAGAATACAAGAAAAGATCATATAACAAACGATTCTTGTAACTTTTTTCACTGTACTTTGGTTTTATATATTCTTTTCTATTTAATTTTTCATATTAAAACGTTGTTGAAATTGATAATATAGGTTATCGATGTATTTATTTTTTTATTATAATTTTTTTTTACTTATAAGAGTGTGTGTTTATCTCACAAACTAGAGTCAATCTGGCGTATTTGACGTATTTATCTTATTCAGAGCATTAAAATTAATCAAAATTGATTCTTAAAGCCAACGCCGCAGAATCACTGTTCCGCTGTGATATGTTATATTATAAAACATTTATGAATGTTAACATAATCGTTCACTTTCATAGAAATCCCCAGATTGAATTAAATCTTCCTCCTGGGCACCTTTCACCCCTGCAAAATTGCTTCAGGGCTAAGCCACTGAAAATATTTATAAATATATCCTATACATAAATATATACATACAGTCTAAGGCTATTACAGGTTTAAAAACTTATCTTTGAACAATAATTACAAAGTAACAAAATATAACAGTATGTTACTCCGCTAGGTATAACAAAATAAGTTGCAGATGAAAGATACTTTTAATCACAACTCTTGAAAATATTGTTATACATACAGAGTGCATCATAAACGTGGAAACAAAAACTTGACTTGATCTTTGTTGTCTGGATTGAAAAGGAAAAGTATTTCTATACTAATATCAAAGAACCTATGAAACAAACTTGATAAATAAAATTGAACTCTAGACTTCATAATGAACATTAAAATCATACACAGTAAAAGTCAATATTGATCTGATGGCAACAGTTTATAAAGATGAGAAATACAAAAACAAATTAAACTTAAAAAACATAAAAAAGTTAAAACTCATCAAAGATTATAAACAATTTTACAGGCAAAAATAGGAGGTACTAGTAAAAAAGATAAATCTAATATTCTATTCAAAGATGTTTTAAGATATATTTAAATATATTTAATTTTTTAAGATATAATTCCCTATTTTTGATTATCAATTAATATTGTTTTTATCAGCGTAATCTTAATTAGTTTGGTTATGAGTTCCTGATATTAAGAATCCTGATTGAATGTAGTTGAATAATAAGTATGTATTTCTATTTATATACCTATATAGCTAGATAT
>MU182890.1:43241-134336 GCA_016904865.1 Pissodes strobi | reverse complement strand
AAACTCTGTTTTAGTGCATGTTGCCGAAGGTTCCAAACCCCAACGTAATTCGATTAGTCACATGTGATTTATTTATTAAAGCTAAGGGTTATTATTTTTTATCGTCATATGACAAATATAGAAAAGAAGTTCAAATGATATAATTTCCCTATTTTTCTAAATAGGTACAAGAAAAATCCCTAGAACTAAATATTTATAATGGAGGAGACGAACGACAAAGTTGTGCCTTCTAGTTCTAATCAAGCAAAAATTGGTCGATAAAAAACAATTATTAAAAATATCACTGAAGAAAATGCCAAAATCGGTTGATCAGACAAAATGCTGCCAAAAGGAAAAGAAGGCAGAGGGAAAGGATTAGAAGTAATTCTGAAAAACTCGGTGAAATGAAAGAAGCAGAAAAACTACGAAGTCGTGAGCGCAGGGAACAGAAAAAAATAAAAAAAATATGCGACATGAGTAAGAGAGAACAAAAACAGCAAAGAACAAAGTGGAGATCAGCGTATCATCCTCACGCTAAAAAAATATAATTGGACTTAGATGAATAGAAAAGGATAGAGCAAAATACTCAATACTCCCCCCTCCGTTTCAGACAAAGAAGAAGTCGGGAGAGAACCTAATGCTGCTCAAGAAATTGTTCCTAAAGCTACTCCAAGAATATCTCGAAGACCAATGGTAAAACGATTAAAAAGAAAACACGACAAATATATCAAGGAAATGACACCAAAATCCAAACGATATAAGCAAAATGCGGATAAATGGAAAAAAATACCAAAGACTCAAGAACCAGAAAACCGTCGAAACATCGTCGCCTAATACAAAGGCCATAACAATAATTCGACAAGGCTCTGAAGCGGTAAGAAGAAAATTAATAATAGGTGAAATTATATCACAAAGTTTAAAACCATCTGATACGTTAACTCCGAAGTTAGCACAAGAAAAAGACGTGATATGTAAAAAAATGTTCCCGTTTCAAAAAGATATACAAAATTATGAAATAAGAGAGGATATGAAGGAACTTGTTGGCCGCTCTCGCCTTCAGTTAAAAATTTGCGGAAATAAAGATAATGCAGCCAAAGAAAATATAGAACATGGTAACAACAGTTTAATAAGAAAAGAAATACACATTTTTTTTGAGGAGGATGGTGGTTTTTATTATGCTTCCGGAAAATCTGATGCAATGATAAGAGAAAAGTAAAAAAAAACGAAAGCGTTTTCTTTGTGAAAATTTAAAAGTTCTTCGTAAAAATTTCATTCAAGCTAAAAATAACAAAGTTTCGTACTCTTCGTTTCGTCTATATAAACCTTTTGGGTTGTAAAAAGAAAACTCAGCGACAACGATACTACAATGTGTTCTTACCATAAAAACTTTAATCTGAAATTTTACAAATGCTGAATGTTAAAACTGCTTAGTGTTCCATCCACAAGCGATTTAAGTCAATCATTTTGCTGTAATATCAACAAAGTAGACTGCATATACAGAAGATGTCAAGACTGCAGGAATAAAAAGTGGCGTTTGAAGGAGTATCAGACCAGGAGCTAACATTTTATTATGAATTTAAAAGGATCAAGGAAGAAAAAAAAATAATAAAAAAAATTACAGTTTCGTTGACAAAAAATGTAAAAATTGTAACTTATTTAAGGTGACTGTTACTTGATGAAAATCCATTACTATGTAATTTATTAAAACACTTGTTTTTGATTTTCATAATTTTGGTCTATTAAATCTTCATGATAATTGTTTCGGTACACAGTACCTTTTTTGATGAGTAATTTAAACTACACGAATGAAAAAACGAATTCTAGAGCATAAAAAATAATTCTTAAATATAATAACCAATTCCAATTGCAGTAATCATTTAATAGAAACTAAACATTCTTTTAACGAGGGCTTTGATATTTTACACATTCACAATAAAAGTAAAAAACTCAATTTATTAGAAACCATAGAAATTAATAAACTTAAAAAGACTGATTTACTATTGAATGATGAAACTGACCTAAACAATTCTCCCCTCTTAAACCCTTAGATGGAGCCACCCACTTATGGTTTAAAGCAGGTAGTTTTCTAGCATTGTAATATTTAGTTTAAATTACTCATCATCCGAAGAAGGTACTGTGTACCGAAACAATTGTCATGAAGATTTAATAGACCAAAATTGTGAAAATCAAAAACAAGTGTATCACCAGCAAATATTTTCCAGATCTTGAAAGTAGGAGTTGAATCCAGATGAAGTTCTTATTATTATAGACCTATCAGAAAATTACCAGTTCAAGTACGAAAATTAAATCCAGAGCTGGCACTTTGGTCCATCAAATAACCAGATTGCTCTGCACACTGGAGCATATTATATCCATAATTCCTTTATCCATTTGTTTATTTTTTATGAAAATAAGTAGCACACACCCATACACACCCACACATATAGTTGTTATACGTTATAATTTTTTTCTAAACCATGAATTAACTTCCTGGTTTCCAGGGATAGTTGAGGAAATTGGGCTCGGTACGGCTAACCGACAGCGGAATTAGCTAGGTCAGCATGAAATTGTACCTCACAGAAGGAATTCCATCTCATAGAAGGACTCACGGAAGGTAGCGGAAAGTCTTCTTCCCCATGGATAATTAAATTATAAAGATTTTTCACTTTTCAAGATAGACACACTAACATGTAACAAACCTTCTTTCCTAGGAAGGGTACTTCACACAGTCGTCAAATAACGGTATTAAACGATATGGTCGATAATTCCGGAAACGAAACTGGGCAGTATATTTGCCGATTATTTCTACTTTGAAAACAGACTGTAATTAGACCTGAGGGGAAAAATAACCACGATAATTTTAGCCACAAAATTGGTCGATTTTTTCTGTCTGAACGCGTGGAGCATTCGGATGAGAAGGTCTGAGATTTATCGATAACACAAATTAACCAGTAAAAGCAGAAAATCGCAATATTGTATTCAGTAACATTTGCAACGATAGAAGGCGCATCGATGCAGTAGTGTTGTATTAAAATATTTGCTTATTAGGATTTTTGCATCATCATTCCCTGGTAGCCTTTTAAAATTTATCACTTCTTTAACCGTTAGACAGTCCACGTAATTTTGTATTACAAGAATATAGCTATAGACCTTGCCATAGAATGACATGCAAATATTTGATAGCCCTTATGCATAAAAATTCCAATATCAAGTTTTAAATTCAAATGAGCCTATCGGTTTTGAGATCGCTATCGCGACATTCGATAGTGAAACGGCTTTTGTTAGCCCCACGAGAGTCAATATTAGCATGAAAAAGCTTATTTTGGAATCGAATTTTATAACTTAATTTTTCTAAATATGCTTGGGGATCCCTTCGTGTCGATATTGCAGCCTTTGATATATGTGTATCTTATGCACGTATAAGGAAGATGATGATTCATAATTTCGGTATTTTAAATAATAACATATTGAATTTCCTTGCTAATAATAATAATAATAATAATAATAACCGATTGAGGAGTGTCACTGGAAAAGATATAAATTACTAATTACTGATCAAAAACTTAATGTCGTAGATTTCAATGCAAATCACTCTGTATGGGGTAGTTCTAGAGAAAATCATAAAGGTAGAGTTTTCTCTGAGTCGTTAGCTTCGCTATCCCTAACTGCACTAAATGATGGTTCACCTTACCATTACATTAACCTGACCAGACAAATATTGGGTACTAAAATAACCTGGGAAGTGTTAGATGATTGCGGGAACAGCGATCATTTTTCCACATCTATAAAGTATTTAGTGTCAGATGAGTTAGATCCCGGTAAGCCCATTACCAGGAGATGTTTTAGGAGAGCTGATTGGAATCAGAATCATGATTGTGTCCTCTTATCCATGCTGGTGGATGGATTGATATCATATCAACAAATTTTAGTGTCATTGAACAGGCTGCAGATAGAGGTATCCCCAGAAATAATGCTAACAATAAAAGAGTTAAGCCTTCGGTGCCATGGTGGGACGAGGACTGTAATGTGATAATATCTAAAGGGAAAAATGCAATTAGGAGCTATATAAGTGACTCAACTTTAGAAAACATTTTGGAAATGAAGAATACTATTGTAGGATCTAGGAGACTTCTGCATTTTAAGAAACGACAATGCTTCTGTAAATTTTGTGCTTCATTAAACAGGAATCGGTGCTTAGAGGTCGGAAAGATTCTGGGACAGGTATGGATCTGGTGTCATATTCTATTATAGGCGATAGGGCGAAGAAGTCTCTGCTGGGCATCTATAATGATTGCTTAGACGGAGGATATACCTCTCAGGAAGGGAGAGATACTATTATATGTCTCTTGTTAAAACCTAATAAGGATAAAAACACAGCGTCGAACTATAGACCTATAGCTCTTGCAGCATGTCTGCTCAAAACCTTGGAAATGATGATAAAGAGTCGTATTAAGTGAAAGTTGGAAAATGAGGAAAAAATTCCCAAATTACAGTTTTAGGGGTTTTACGGGTTTAGGTTGGGTAAAGGAACATTAGTATGTTTTATATATCTTACATCTAGAATTCTTGTGGCTTTTTCTAAGCGTCAGATTGCGGTTAGTGTATTTTTAGATATATCACCGGCATACGATAATGTAAATATTTACAAATTATATGAAAAGATGTGCTCGTAAGGTATCTCTGCATATTTGACGAATCTGGTATTCGATACAATGGTTAAAAAAATTGTTCAAATTATTGCTCCTGGAATTTCCAGTAGGGGTCTAAATCAGGGTTCCCCGTTAAGCCCCTTATCATTCAATATTCATTTCATGCCATTATACCAGATTAGGTTTCTCTGATACAGTACGCAGATGATATAACTCTTATGTGTACAGCTAAGGACATACCGTCAGTTATTGATAGGATAAAGCAATCTTTGGGAAAACTAAACCAGTGGTTCGTAGACTGTCTTTTTGAAAGTCTAAGGCGGTCCTATTCAGACCTGGGAAGTCATATGCAACTCTCTTCAGTCATCTATGATAATGAGATTATCCCACGGGTACAGGAGACCATGTATTTGGGCATCGCTCTGAGCTCAGATTTTAAATGGAATAAGTAAGTTTCAGATATTCAGATCGAAGTTAAGAATGGTCTCAATGCCATGCAGGTGATTAGTTGAATTTGGTGAGGTGCAGACCTAGTAATCCTCAATGACATGTATAGGAGTATCGTTCGATCTCATTTGGAATACGCAGCGCATTTGTTTAGTCCCATATCAAAGTCTTCAGGGAGAAGGCTGAACAGTCTTCAGTTTATGGCCCTGAGAATGGGGTCAGGTTGTATGAGATCTTCTCCAATTAACGTGATGTTGTCTGAGTGCGGAGAGATGTTCTTGAAATTCAGAAGAGCGTTATTGACTAGGAGGTTTGTTTTAAATAATTTGGTTTTAAGTAACAATCGTATATGAATATATATCTGCATCTGTTGAGCTTTTTTGTAAGTAATAAGACCAACAAGTACTGGTGAGGTAAGGAGATAATACCTATCACGGTTCTTGCTTATAGGTAGCTGAGAGAGTTTGAGGATTTGATTGAGAGGACAGAAACGCTTCCATGCTTCGGTTTTGACCTCTATAACCAACTGAAGTCGGTTCGTGTGATTGATTTGGGTTTAACTAAGGAAAGTCTGACGAGTGGCAGATAGTTCTTGGAGAAGATTGACGGACTGGCAGCTGGGTTCACAAGAGTTTTTTTACTGATGCTTCAAATGATATTGAAACAGGTCGGGCTGCTGTTGGGGTGCACAGAAAAAATATAAGTTTATCTCAAAGATTGCCGGATGAAATTCAGATTTGTATGGCAGAAATCATTACGATTAATAAAGCTTTATAACTTAACTTAAAAAGGGCAATTCAAAAATCAACTGCTCAATAATTTCATCTAAATTAAGTTGTATTGCTTATGATACAAAAAGATGTTGATTAAAATGAATGAATCTCTAAACTATAACCCTATAGTTTAGAGTTGGTCTGGATTTCGGGTCATTCGAATATTCATGGCAATACAGGGGCTGATCTGGTAAACTTGGGCAGAATTCTAACTGGACCTCTAGAAATTATGTTTGGCAAAGAAGAGCTATAACCTCATATAAAAAGGAAATCTCGAAGTGAGTGGAAGGCCTGGAAGAATCCGCAAGAGAAAAAGGGGTATGGTATGCCTCTATTCAGACAGATTTCGATTTTACACCATGATATAAAAATATAATTTTCGTAGGTAGAAGAGACATAACAACTATAATTCGCATGAGATCAGGTCATTCTCTCACCACTGCTCACTTTTTTACTCGGGGGCTATTGGATTCTCCAGATTGTGAATGTAACACAGGAATCTCTGACCTTTTGTAAATATTATTTGTTTGCCTTATAATGGATAACTTGTACATGGAACTAATTAAACTTGGTGTGCCTAGCCTCATTTCAGTCAGACCTTTGTTATCAAATATTAATGACTCAACAATGATTTTAATTAATAAACATCTAATACTTAATAGAATTAAACAAAAAAGGCATCGTAATAATAGTTTTCAAGTATTGACATACTATAATATTGAATAACGTTATAACGTATTAGTTCAATTAATTTTATTTAACAAGATAAAAACAATCAAATGGAATAAAACAATCTAATTAGAATTTTTCCTTTTAGTCCTGTGGGTTCTTCATCCGAGACAACTTTTCGGTGTGTGTAAGGCTCCTGCAGATATCCGGGAGCGAGAATACTGTCATCCTCTGTTGTGCTGTCTGTTTAACTAACTGTCCTCTTATTATAAATATGTACAAAAGTACATGTGTATTGAATAATAATATTTGGAAGTTGGAAAAGTCAGTTGGAAAAGAAGAAGTCGTGGCAGGAGGGGCGCTCACTGAACTAGTCTATCCCCCTTGTTTCCCACTTGATATGGGTAACAACTTAACCTTTACGTAATATTCGATGATATTTATGCTGATATATTATTAATATAGTTCCTGATATTATTAGTTTATATGATAAGTGAAAAATGTCTGAACTTGAATGAAAATGTAATATTTAAGTATATTAATTTTTTGCGGTATTGTGTACTAGCCAAGTGCTGCCAATAAAATTTCTTTCTTTAAATGAGGCGAACTAGTAAATGCTCATTAAATGTGCGCAACCCACACCTATTTTTTTTGCCGACTTGCCTTATTATTATCCCAACGAAAAAGCAGACTGCCTTGCGAAAGAAGGGGGAACACCATATTATGGTTCACAGCCCGACTGTGGCCTTATGGATAGCCACATCACCGAAGAACCAAACAAATGGGAAAAAGATCAACTGTCATCCTATTAGAGAAACACTCCAGGACTAAGACAGGCATAAAGATTTATCACCATTTCTGCGAAAAGAGCAGAACAGCTCTTAGACCATGAATAGAGCAGATATGAGAGCTGTCGTCGGACTGCTTACTGGACACTGCCTGATAAAATATCACCTAAAGGCAACAGGCAAAGTAGAAGACGACAAATGCAGATTTTGCAATAATGCAACTGAAACCTCAGAACATCTACTCTGTGAATGCTTAACCCAAGTCTGCAAAAGGCTCAAGTACCTTAAAGGAGTACAGCTATCACCTCAAAAAGTGAGACGACTACTTCCCAAGAAAATAGCTACGTTTTGAAGAAGCCTATGTCCTTTGGACACAAATTAAGTTGTAGAATCATGTACAAAATATCTGTGTAGCAGGGCCGGGCGGCTGATACTAGCCGGAACGACTCCCTATCAATCTACAATCAATTATTATCCCAACCATAAGCACGATAAAAATAAGTATACGGTATAGGTTCAGTGGAGACAAATTTTCAATTTCGCCAACAGCGTTTGGACGGGGCGAATCCGGATCAATCTGTATCGTGGCCCACGATGGCCCTGCTACGAGGGAAAGAGAGTGTGCAAACGGCCTGAGATTGTGTACTGTCGCGTCGCGTTGTCTTATAATAATCGAGGAAAGAGCATCGGCGAATGCTTTTTGAATCTTTCCGGAACCTAGGGCTCGAGCGAGAGACTGCTCGCTGCTGCAGGTGTGCGGCGGCTTTTGCGTTTGAGGTAAAAATATGAAAACGATTTTGCTGAGTGGGCCTACTCGATATTGTTTGTACTCTGCCATAAGTATCATAAACATAAAAGCATAATTATTACATAGATAGCAAACAACCAATAGGACTAATACGTATCCCAGCGACCGTATATGAATCCAATTGCGCTTTTATTTTCTACCCGGATTTTACTTTATATAATATAATAATAATAATAATAATAAACTTTGGTCTTGGCTATCCCTGTCGTACACTCACTCTCCTTTTCTTTCATCTGTGCATCTCAGGGTTCTGCCTATTTTACATGACATGCTTTCTTTAATGTACAGTTTTCTGTACAGTCAAATCAAATCGATTAAATCAACTAAAGAAATTTAAATTTGTGCCTAGATGCGGTCGAATCCGGTGACATTTATTTACGTGCTTAAGTCTTAAAATTAACTTATACCTCAATTAAAACAGAGCTTTATCCACAATACCGAAACAGAATTTTTGCACTCGACGCGCGTTTCGCTAACCATGTTAGCATCATCAGGAGATGATTAAGACTAAAATTAAAATCTACCTAACTCCCTTTTATACTACTGTTTGCTCAATCAAGCGGAACTAAAAAGAACCAATCCTGGAATCCCACTAGTCACGCTGGATTAACCAATACAATGGACTATACGGAATAGGCCCTCTGTCTCTATTTAAACTATTCTTACATTTAATAATTTCCATACTTTCATATGCGTCTAATAATCTCCTATCAGTTATATTATGAATTAATTTTAAATTTTTTATTGTTATTCTATGATTATTATCAAAAGCATGCTCGGCAACACTTGATTTTTCTGTTCTACCATACTTTAAATGAGCTATATGTTCTTTGAATCTCGTCTGTATAGATCGTCTAGTTTGCCCAACATATTTTTGGTTACAATCCATACATCCAATTTCATATATTCCACTTCTTTCTAACATTTCAATTTTGTCCTTTGGCCCACCAATTTTGTCCTTTGGCCCATTAATCATCTCCTGATGATGCTAACATGGTTAGCGAAACGCGCGTCGAGTGCAAAAATTCTGTTTCGGTATTGTGGATAAAGCTCTGTTTTAGTGCATGTTGCCGAAGGTTCCAAACCCCAACATAGTATACCTCAATTTATTACCATGATAGACTTTTATAATACACTCTGGTGCATTTAATTGCGTTTAGTTATATAAATAATAACAAATTCCTATTTGGATTGAAAATTAATTAAACCGGATGTACGTAAAAGAGCGATTTATATTGGGACAAACAGGCAAATGGATGATAGCTGTATTTAAACAATTCAGAACAATTGAAACTACATATGAGTTTAAAACAGTAATTGTAATTCCGGAACTAGTCAGTTAAAATGGAATTTTGTACAGAATAAGTTTACATTCGGATACGATTTTTTTATTTAATTTACGCCTCTGATAATAATTATGGCCTTTATAGAAAGAGAGCAATATTTGTTCTGTGAAATGAATTAGGAAAAGTGTACTTATTATCTACTTTGAGAAATCACCAACGTTGACAAGACGGAATCCTATTTGTGGCAATTCCTTCTATGAAAAATAAAATGCTATAAACAACAATGCAAAGAAATAGAATATTAAATTATACTCAGTGGCGTTCGAATGACAATTTTCCGAAAGACAGTTCTTCGAAGGACATTATTTTGAATGGACAATTATTCGAATGGATAATTCTTCGAACGGATAGTTTTTCGAAAAGACAAATATTCGAAAGGACCGTTTTTCGAAAATATTAAATTAGAGAAAACATAGAGATAATTTTAACGTAATTTATTAAAATTGTTTATTAAACATATTATTTACATATAATTATTAGGGTTTTGCATGGCCCTCCGCTCGCTTCACTCGCTACGGGGGCTCAATCAACAAGAACTAACCAAGTGCTAACCAAAACTAACCCAAGGCTAACCCAAACTAACCCAAAATTAGGAAAAAAAGGTAAATTAATACAAAATAATATACAAAACATCTGTCGCGACCGACGGGAATCGAACACGCAGCGCCGGAATAACAGGCAAGAACGCTACCTTCTACACCACGCACCATGCAGACATTTTGCTAAAACGGTAAAAGGGACTAAACCAAACTAAATTAAAGATTCGAAAAATGGTCCATTCGAAGAATTACACATTCGAAAAAGTGTCGATTCGAGGAATTGTCTGTCCATTCCAAGAACTGTCGTTCGAATAATTGTCATTCGAAAAACCATCCAGATTTAGGTATGTTTGTATAATGAGGTTCATAAATTAAAGTATTATCTTTTAGTTTAGAACTTTTTTGTTGCGCTGATCCCTGGGGCCCCACGGGGGCGATTTTTACCATTACGGCATAGCGACAAACGCCCCAACCATTACCTCCTACAACTGGTAATGCCTCAACCCGCGTTATTGGTCATTTCAATGTATAATCTTCCTCAGAGCATCACTGCAAAATCTAATCGCGTGCAGCACAAAAAATCATTCTATTGCCGTACACCAAAGTTTCGAGCTTCGGACCTGCGCATACGTGACCGAAGTGTCAGAAGTATTTTAAGTCGTTCTAATATGTCACTTCACGCATGGCCCTTCGCTCGCTTTGTTCATTGCGGGAGCGCAATAAAACAAAACTAACCCAAGGCATGCCCAGAATCAAGAAAAAACAATTTTAAAAAATGTTTGCATTTTCTGATTTAGCACGTATGCATGCGCCAAGCTTCACACTTTGGTGTACCTAGACGCGAATTTTGAGTTGAGGTAGACTGTAGTGTAGACTATACAGTGAAATGACTAATAACGCGGGTTGGGGCGTGTCGCTGTGCTGTAATAGTATATATTTAGTAAAATCGGCGATTTTCGAACTGAGTTAACCCGCTCTAAACCAATATGAACGCCTCAATGTTATTCCAGGAAATTCCGAGCCCAGGAAATTCCGAGCAAGCTTGTCCATGTTTCTAGTTTCTACTTAAATAGAAGATGGCGGTGCGTGTCGTCTGCGGAATGTATGAATTGAGCCAAATGATCTATGGCTAATAAATGGCTTATATAGTAGCTAATTCGGCATTTTAAATCACACCGATGCGATTTTTTGTTCTGCTTATAGTTTGGTTGCTCCAGCTTATTCGGTTTTCCAGTAATAAAATATTTAGTGGTAACGTGTCGTGGCAAAACTTGGAGTTTAAATTCAACTAGCTCATGCTGTATAAAAGGCATTCACATCCAATTTGTCTTCTGCAACAGTTTATAGCGTGGATTCTAGTCAAGTAATCGAGTTTCTAAAAAAAAAATGCTGCTCTATAAAAGGCATTCATATCCAAATTGTCTTCTGCGATAGTTTATAGCGTGGATTCTGGCCAAGTAATCAAGTCTCTAAAAAAATACTTTTCGGGAAAAAAATAAAAGCCTTAATTTTTTAACCTAAAAATCGATGGTTATACGTTTTCTCTGAAAAGATCATTTGTCCGATATTTTCGAAGCAAAGAAACCTTTAGAGAATTTTATCCTAGAAACTGCCTATCAAACTGTAGTTTCAGATATTTCGACCCTCGCGATTCTTTTGGGGCAACCCAAAACGACCATTTTTCAAAAATATACACGCCTAAAAATATTGGTAATTTTTCTATTCCCACCAATTTCAATAAGATGCGGAAGATAGTCAAGACAGAAAATATTATCAGATTTGTTTAATTTTTTCGATAGTTATCGTGTATTAAAGCAAAAATTCTAAAAAATTTAAGTTTGACGCAATAATATAGAAACGAAAAATCGAATAGCTAAAAACAGTTGATCGTCGGTGCGTAAAAACGTGCCAAACATAACATTTCCACTCACAGCAGTTGAATCCCGAATGAGCGATAGCTGAGCGTCGCGCGTGATGGCTCCGTTTCATTCCCTACTCAGGAAAAAGCGTGCTGAAAGCAGTTTTCAGTTTCTGACTATTTCCCTTTGTCCCTTGGCTGAAGTCGATTCGAGCCGACTTTACTCGAATGAGCGTTAAACAGCCGAGCGTGACCCGTGACAGCTTATTTATGGCCACGGAAAAACTGTGCTTAACGCATCTGAAGTAGTTTTCACTACAAAAATGGCATCATGTCTTCAACATTTTTGAAAATTGAAGCTATGATTACAAATTTTTATGAAAAATTGGCGCCTGACCATTGCTAATTTTTTTATAAATAAACATCCCTTATATTTTTACCTGAAATATCTGTCACTGTCAATCAATATCATAAATTTGTCAGGTTGTTGTCAAAGTTATCCTTGAAAGTTTAAAAAATGGCGCGAAAAATTTTGATTTTGCTCTGCAACTGCAGCTCGTTGTATTACATTCTTAACATGAAATATTTACAATTACCAGCTGATGTGCTTAATAATTATTAAATAATGTTTATTTTTAAATATAAATTGGTTTGTATATTCAAAATAATATAAGATATAATTTTATCGATATTAATATTCTCCTTATATTTTTTGAATGCCGTAATTTATTAATTTTTTTATATTGGTTCGGATTAAATGCGGGTTAATCTAAACGGCTAATTAAAAGGACATTGCCCTTAAAAATGAGCAGATTGGCTTATCTTACGTTAATCCATTATTAAATGGGAAAATGATCCTTGTGCTGTGCAAAGGTATAAAAACACCAGTTTAGATTTAGCGCCTCAACAGTAAGTGTTATCGATATGAAATTTGGTACGTAGGTCTAAAGTTAAAAGGAGTATTTAACATTTTTGTAAATTTCTATAAATAATTGGTAGTTTTAAAAATGAAATTACAAATGCAAAAATTGGCAATATCCCGCTTAAATTCAAATTTCTTTATTAAATTTTACGCCAGTTTGCAAAATTTTGCGTCTCTAATACCAACTGTTTTGCTTCAAAGCAAAACTCGTTGGCATATCAGTCTTCCGCCTTAATGGTTCGAGATGGATGCAAAAGATGCCAACGGCCTTCTCTTTTGCACTTTCTATGGACCCATTCGGCTTTGTCTATAAATAAATATCATCAAATAAAATGAAAAGAAATTAGAGCGTATTTTTTCGTGTAATTTTAGTAGCCTTAATTTCAAAGGTCGCGGATAAAGAGATTATGCAAGGACAGTTAGACGTTTTAATATATTCAAAGTATGTCACATGCCGTTTAGACTAGTGTATATCGATGCGTAAATAACCCTAGAATTCGTCACCCTTCATATGGCTCAGAGCGCCTTCGTGGTTAATAGCGGAAAACCCTCGTAGATATTCCGGCCGATCTCGCGTCGATGGTCACTAGATCGAGAAATTAAAATAAAATTCGCGTTGCTAAACAATTCGATTTCGACCCAATTGAATTTAGCGCGTGAAAATAAAGTCGGTGGTAAAAGGCCTTGTTTCCGGCTTTCGTAGCATACTGTTTCGGGATTGGTTGATGGGCTGTGCGCCGTGCGCATTTATTTAATTGTCTCTGAATAATTGGCAAATTCTATTAATTGGAGTGGCTTAATGACAACGCCCTTTTGGCTACTCTGAGTAGTTTTTTTTGGTAGATACCTATACATCGAAATCCCAGGTTTTCATCGTTTAATTCCCATGGATGAATTATTGAGAGGAACATGTGATTAGTCATGCCGTGCATTCATTGGTTGAGCTAGTTTTTTCCGAGGTGGGAGTTTTCGTGTGGCTTGCTGCTTTTCGGTTTCCGATCGCTTGGGTCACTCTTTACGTCGATCTTGTGAGTCAAGCAGTCATTTTGGACACCGGGAATCAATTTTCGATTTTACCTATTAATGGGATTTTTCCGACCGGGTCATTTCTAACAGTTTTAGTCTTTAGTTGTGCCTTATCTTTTCTTAAGTGTTGGTGTCTGAAACTGCCCTTTGTGGGATTTGAGTGCTGCTTTTGCAAGAGACCCACTTGCCCAACTGTAAAGCCATCTAGCGATAAACAACTGGCTACCCCTACACAGGGTCCTACCGTTGGGTCTACTTCTACCGTCGGGTCTATTCCTCCCATAGGGTCTATTGCTACCGTTGAGTCTATTCCACCGTCGCGTCGGATCCATTGCTACCGTCGCGTCGGGTTGTTCATTGCTATCGACGAGCATCGTTAGCGACAGAGTGTTCCTTGGCTACGCCTGTCTGGCGGTACTACCTGTAGAGTCTTGCAGTCTTTCGAGGAAGTCTTCTTTCTACCGTGAGCAGTTCTTTTCTGGAAGCTCCCTGAGGAGTTACTCATCGGCCAAGTGAGCAATTTCTATTTTATTTTTTTCCTATCCATATATTTTGCGGCAGTAGTGTGTAATTAACTTACGATCTCTAGTTATTATTATTATTTTTTTGCTTTGTTTTCAAACAAAGATTAACTTTTTCTCCTTAATTGAGGTAACAATTAGTTATTCTTATTTTCTTTTAAATGAACTTTGAGTTTTTGGGCAATCTTGACTAGCCTAAGATGCTTGATTTTATTTAATCGAATTCTAAAATTTTCTTTTAAATGAACTTTGAATTTTTGGGCAATCTTGTCTAGCCTAAGATGCTTGATTTTATTTAATCAAAATTCTAAAATACAGATAGATCCGTTTGATCTAGAACAAATCAAATTTTGGATAATTTTTTTTTGAACTTTTAATTCACCGACGCAATAACGTTGTAGGTTGAACTAGTTTTATTATTATTCTCAATTTTCACGATTTCTGGCTTACGTTAGATAACCGTAGATCAGATTACTACTAGCGTTTATACGGCCTAGTGGACTATGCGTTATTTTTAATTGCTTTTTTTTTATTGCGGCCTTTGATATTTTCTTTACTCGAACAATGATTATTATTATCTTTGTCCTACCGGTAACTTGACCTACACATTGAGATACGTAAATTCATTCAATATCTAATTTTAAATTCTCAAAATTAAAAGTTTTCTTTCGATTTAAGATTATTCACCCCCAGTTCCTTCTATGCTGGAGTGAAGCTTTGCGCCCATTAGAATCACAGAAAGAGCGTAATAAGTAATATTGACATTTTTTTTTTATCATGCCCATCATCGAACAGTAAAAATGTCACTGTTGTTTAGCCAGCAGTAATTTGTTGCAAATTAAATATTAGTAGGGAACATACGTTTCTGGCCACCAATATGACGTCCTTACAAATGGGTATAATTTCGACTTTACTCCTTTCTGATTATGTGCGGCATGTACAAATAGTTAGAGATTGGATCGCCAACATTTAGAAGAAGAGGATATTGGAATAAGTGACTAAAAATCAATAATGAGGGCATAATTCCAATGAAATTGTATTAGTCAAACATGTTTATCGAATATATCACAATATCATAAAGAAAATTGCAACTTTTAACGAGTTTGATGCGATTCATGGTACTATGTATAAAGCGAAAAGTATCGCCTACTGCTGTGCAGCGGAGGACAATAGAGGATCGCCTGATCCATAAACAAAATAAGTAATTATGGCTCAAATATTTATGAGATTTGAACACTAACAATACATCTTCCTCATTAGGTGTAAAAAGTACAAATAGCTAAAATAATCGCCAACATTAGGATGAAAATAATACTGAACATGGAAATGGAAATCAGTCCAATCAATATCCGTTACTTTACGCCTGAGCAATTCTTTATATAAAGTCACCAGCCTTTATCAAAATTTAAAACAGTTTAAACAATAAAGCCTGCAAAGGTAAACACCGAAGTAATTCCGGCAAACAAACGTGATTAATTTCCATTTACCAAGACCCAGGGGCTTTACCAAATTGAAATTTTACTAAACTTTAATCCAACGAAAAATGAGGTTGCGCTCAACTGGCACTTCCAAAGATTAGTTAGTAATTTAAACCTAAAGTTTGAACTTTCTACTTTGTGTAACTAGTTTGACATACCCGCATAATCCTTGTGTTAAACGCTTGTTCGCAATATTTTTTAGTAACAGAGTAACACTCTGTCAAGGGCAGAATAAAACTTTTAATGACAGCTGGGGTTGTGATGAAAGGTTTTAATCGAGGATGGCTCTTTGCTTTATTGATAAAGAGCTAATGAGGCATCGTTACACCTGTTAACAATTAAGGTTGAAATATTTAATTTTTCAACCACTAGACGACTGCAAATGCTGTAAAAGTAGAAATGTTGTAGTAGTTGTGAAATACCTTTCGCCAATATAATAATTGTAAATATATAATTTTCAGCCTTACGATACTGGCAAGGCAAAGTTTATTTGCATCGAACATTATCAAGCATTTTGCAAAAGTTACTGTTTAATCCCTGGAAAAGACACTTCGCTGCATCTAACTACAACTTCAGCCAAACAGTTGGCACAAGGAAAATAAAATTTAGTAAGACTATTCAGGCTTCCCGCCGCCCTATGATATTATCAAATAAAATTTCCAGAAATGAAATATAACACAGTGAAAAGATTGATATTAACGATGAATTTCAACTCTAAATGATTATGAGCAAAAGTATAAGCCATTATGATTAAACTTGTTGATAATTCAAAACATCAACTCACAAATGAGGCGAGATTTTGATATAAGAAGCTGTGCAATAGGCAACACCGGGAGCTTTTGAACTCGAGTGCAAAGTACCCTAGTTAGAAAATGCCCCCGGGAAAACTAAAGCTCTCACTAAAAATTCTGCCAGTACTGGAAAACATTTCCCTGGCAGGCAACTTCTTTTAATAATGAAATTCTAACGCCATGAGGCAAAGTTTTGGTAAAGTATGCTTGTAAACTAATAGAAGCACGGCTTAAAGGAGGACTCAGAAATCAGTATTGATATAATCTATAGCTTCCTTCTGACGACTTCTTCCTGTGCTTCGTCACTATTTTCCGAGAAAAATAACCCCTTGCCCTAGAGGATGCTGATATCGAGTTATAGTTTTAACCTGAAGCTAATCGATTCTTAAGAGCAAGAGTGTACGTCGACGTAGACGACACGAGCGTGATAATATGAGAAAATTAAATGAAAATATTTCTTTGAACTGAATTGTAAATCTTGGAATAAGACATAGATATTAATATATACATAGAGGATCAAAATTGTAATAGCAAAGAAAGTACATACAAATCCTGACGCAATGAAGTAAGGACTGCAATTTTTTAGCTGTCACGGCCGACGAAAACCGAAATGACTACATAAGAAATTCATTTATTAGTGGATTAAGTTCCTGCCATATTAGACAACGTCTACTCGAAAATCACTCTTTAAAACTGCAAGAAACCAAGCTTTGTCCTGGGAGTCAGCCCAAAAGCATTCAGACGCCTACAATATGTCTTCAAATTTTGTCAAGTCGGTACCTTCAACAAGTAAACAAACCATAGAAGAACATGAAGCTCACTTTACTGCTGCAGCCACAAAAGCATATAGGTGTTATTTCTGTGGAAGTAATAAAAGGCACCTGCGCAATTTGTGTCCGGCAAGGAATGCCATGTGCAGCGATGGTGAAAAGCACGGACACTACAGACGTATGTCAAAGTAAAATCAAATTAAAAGCATTCTCAGCTTCACTCATTCCATCTTCAAAAATTCTCGCTGCAGCTCCAGAAAGTTTATCTAGGTGTATCATCAAAGTCAAAATTAATGGCTTTACTGCTGATGGTTTAGGTGATACAGGAAGTTTAGAAACTTATATTAAAAGCTTCTTATAATCTGTATCTATACCTGTGTTTCCAAGTACTGGATACATATCCATGGCCTCTACTGCCTTACAATCTCCTATATCAGGCCACTGTTTTGTCGATTTGGAACTAAACCACCATAAATATGCAAATCTTCAATTGACAGTTCTTTTAGACTTATGTGCTGATGCTATAATAGGACATGGTATACTCAGACAACATTCCAATCTAAAAGTACACTTCGCAGGCCCAAAACAACCTTTAATAATTGATTAACCTTCCGTTTGTTGTCTACCTTCATTGGATATAAAAAATCACTAATTTTATTTTTAAATTTGTTAGCAAGCTGCAGGCCAATTGCTACCAAATCTCGAAGAGTCGAATTTATTTTAAGTGAAATTAAAACCCATCTCTTGAATGGAATTATAGAAGGAAGTAACTCTACTAGTTTTGATAACGAAAAATTAAAACCATAAGAAGAGGATGATGGTCGACTACTCACAAACTATCAACAAATTCACGTATTTAGATGCGTATCCTCTTCCAAATATTGAAGACATAGTCTGTCCGGTGGCTAAATTCGAGCTTTTTAGTACCATAGATTTTAAAAGTGCTTACCATCAAGTCCCTATGCGTGAAGACGAAAAACTTTACACCGCTTTTGAAGCCGATGGTAAGTAGTACCAGTTTAAAAGAATACCTTTTGGCGTGATTAATGGGGTCGCTTGTTTTCAACGTGTGATTGATTATATAACATAAAATCTGAGGGTCTTAAAGGAATATATGCCTATTTGGATGACATAACCGTTTGTGGGCCGAACTAACATGAACACGACAAAAATCTTCAAACTTTCTTATCCATTAAAACGGAGTTTTATCCACAATACCGAAACAGAATTATTGCTCTCGACGCGCGTTTCGCTAACCATGTTAGCCTCATCAGGAGATGATGGTTAGCAAAACGCGCGTCGAGAGCAATAATTCTGTTTCTGTATTGTGGATAAAACTCCGTTTTAGTGCATTTTGCCGATGGTTCCAAGCCCCAACATAGTTTCTTTTCCATAGTAAAGAAATATAATCTCACTATTAACGAAAAGAAGAGCTCGTATTATGTGAAATCCATTAAGCTTCTTGGGTATCTAATTGAAGACAAAATATTAAAACCAGATCCTGACAGACTTGAACCTTTTGCTAAAACTTCCACTTCCTACTGACACATCCTCATTAAGAAGAGCGGTTGGTATGTTTGCTCAATATTCAAAATGGATCCCTTCTTTTTCTGAAAAAAAAAAACACCGACTAGTTTCCTGTAAAATATTCCCTTTGCCCGAACCCGTAATTGAAGACTTCGAGAGGCTTAAAAGTGATATTGCTAGATCTGATGTTGCGTCCATTGAAGATAGTATTCCATTTGTCGTCGAAACTGATGCATCTGACCATTCTATTGCTGCTTCTTTAAGCCAAGATGGGAGACCTGTAGCGTTTTTCGCCAGAACGTTAAGTCAAAGTGAAAGAGGCCATTCATCCGTCGAAAAAGAAGCGTATGCTATAGTCGAATCCCTCAACTTATCACTGACTAAAAATCTGTTTTGATTATGTTTAATGCAAGGCATAGCAGCAAAATCAAAAATGAAAAGATTCTTAGATGACGTTTGTAGGTTTCTTGTTATAGCTACGATATAACATATCGCCCTGGCAGTTACAACACTGTTGCTGACACTTTTTCACGAGTTTGTAGAACCAGCAGAGAGAAAACACTGTACGATTTATATCAAGCATTATCTGATCCTGGGGTCACAATAATGATACATTGGATCTGATCTAAAAATATGACTGCATCTCGCCCAATCTGTGCCGAAGTCAAGCCAAAGTTTGTTAAACATAATGGAACTTTTATAGAAGCAACTTCTTCTTTTGAAAGAATGAGTCTAGGTTTTAAAGGCCCACTTCCATCTTCGACACCAAAGAGATATATTTTAACTATCATTGATGAATTTTCTCGGTTTCCCTTTATACTCTAGAGGGATAGCCTCCAGTAGATCTACACCGTATAATCCTCAAGAAAATGGGCAAACTGAACGATTTAATGGTATAATTTGATAAACTATTCCTCTTGCTTTGAAATCAAGACATCTAAAAATACAACAATGGGAATAAGTTCTAGAAGTCGCTCTTCATTCAATCCGTTCTCTATTGTGCACCGCTACTAATTCTACTCAACATAAATGCATGTTTCTTCATGCAAGAAAATCCACAAATGGGACAGCTATTCCATCTTGGCTTACAACTCCGGGAAACAAGATCTTCATTAAAATGAATGTTCGGAATTCCAAGTACGACCCTCTCGTTGAAAAAGTAGACTTGGTAGAGGCAAACCCCGAGTATGCCTTGGTTCGACAGTTAGATGGTCGAGAAGTAACAGTTTCCTTAAAGCACTTAGCTCCCCATGGAGAAAAAACTCTATTAGAAAATCGACTTGGAAAAACTCAAGTATCTAAAGCCTCAGACATTTCCGAGCTTCCATTATTCGAATATGCGGACCCTACTCCACTACTTCAATTACATGCGGATGAAGAGCCATCAAACTCCGAACTTTCATGCGACTCCAAGGTACTTATTGATTCTGTAGCCAACAATGATCAAGAGAGTCCGTATCCAAAGCTTAAAGAACGAAAGGCCGATAAAATAAATCCTAGAAGAGTAAGAAGACTCCCTAGATACTTAGAAGATTACGTTCAAAAATTAAACTGGGGAGAATGTAATAGATTCGAAAGTCACCTTAATCCCTTATATTGTTCTACCTTGTTAAGTATTTTAACATAGTCAATGTCGTCTATTATTTGTCAACTTTTGTATGTGTATTTCTTGCTAATTAAAGCCTCATATCAAAAGGTCTATAAGTTACTACAAGTACGTTTTAATTTGAGTCGCCTAATGCCTCATGCTAACAACCTCTTAAATATTACTTATTTCAACACTAGTTACTATTGGCAGTTCATAGTTACAATTTACTGAGTAAGTTGAAAAAATTGAGAAAATGAATGTATTTATTTTTCATAATGACTGATGGTCGTAGAAAAAATAGCGTAGGCATTTCACATTTAATGGCTATTATGATATTCGAATTCATTACGACATGCATACATCCGGTAGATGTTCTCTGATATTGAAGGCTTATTGAGTTTTCACTTTTACTGTATTAGTTCATGTTACTACTGGTCTCTATTGAATTCTACCACAAACCCTTTAGCTTATTTTTATCCGCATTTATTCACATCTTGAATGAAAAAGGAATGTGGAAATATTAATGCCATTTGACAGTATTTTTATACAATGGTATTTAAATTATCATATTAGGCAACTTTCACCTGCGGGATCCTCGCAAAAATGAATATCATTCGTACGTACACCTCCGCCGTTATACGAAACTTTTCCAACTTGCAGAAAATACGGCGAGATACAAAAAAAACTACACAAAAAGAACTCATTTTTCAAATCGCTGTATTCAAAGTTCTTAACATAATTGATTGCACGTTTGGCAATAAAATATGACAATATTTTTTACCAGCTGCGCTCATCATGTCAGATCGCAATCACGGACAAGGAATGAATGGAAAATAGCACATCTACATATCAGTGATTAATGATTCTACTCGATGTAAAAGCGGAGCAAAAACGTACATTTGCTGAAACTGTGGGGTGAAACTAATAGATCAAAAATTCTTATTCATATCTATGAGTTTTCTGAAATATTTCTTAGGAGATCCGAGAAACTTTCAGATAGAAGCATGGGCATAACTTAGATAGAAACAAAACATTTCTAGAAATAGACGACATTAATCTTCAAATAAACGGCAGCTGGCTCTCTTGGAATAATAACATAATAAAATGTAAAATAAAATAAACATTTTTGTTTTCTGAAAAAAAATCCTGCTGACAAGGGTTCACATAATTCTTTAATACATATTTATATCATATATACATTTTCCAATCTTGATTTTTAGTTCCTTACAGACAGGCCAATCAGGAAATCTTTCATTATCCATACCCAATTTGTTTCTTACTACTAACCATTCCATTAGAGCGGTATAATTAAGTCGGTACAATTCGGCGTGTTGCTTGAATGAACGAATTATTCCCTTTGAATAAATAGAATATTTTTATGGACAAAAAATACTCTTCTAAATATTAACTGATTTAAGACCTATAGAAATGTTCTATATTATAGTGCAATTTTGTAAAGGTTTGCACCAGAATTATTAACAACACTTTTAGGTACCATGCTGGAAAATTGGGCACCAATGCGCATTTATTATTGGTTGATAGAGAAGACAATCTGCAATGTTTATTTGTATTATTCGGTGCTTCCCTTATACTCATAGCTGGCTTATCCCAATGTATTCTCACGTATTCTCTCTTTTTATTAAGTTTTTGCGCATCGGAGCTCTTGAACGAAGAATTTGCTGTCTAGATGCTTTCTAATAAATGTGAGATCTTCATTTTTGTGTGATCATTTAGAATTGGCGACTAAATTTTGAAAAAATAAATGACTTGTAATTTTCTGGCATACAGAATTCTGTCGCTACGTGTCACGCTTGGCAGTTTAAAGCTCAATCGGGTAAAGCCGGCTTTATTCGACTTCAGCCAAGCCAGAGAGAGAAACAGGGAGTAACAAGGCATATAAAGTCTTATTTCGATTATTCTCTACATCTGGTCAGCCTAGTATATTAACTCGAATGATAATTATGCACCTAATTGACAAATTATAAACATAAAGTAGTAGATGCGAATTGCCTAACACAACGAATTGTGAATTAATAAAAATGAAGCTTTTTATAAATTCAGAACTATTTTTTAATTTTAATATTACTGACATTAATACAATGACAATTTTGGTGCAAAGTTTTTTTGCTTTTTAAGATCCAAAACCCTAAGAGCTTACCATCCCCCTCCAATATTCTTTTATGATGTGAAAACAATTTTATAACTATTAAAAATTACCGTAAATTGGTTTTTGAATAATAACAATAATATTTTGTCCGAAAACCTAATATGTACCTAATAGCATCACTTGTCTTGCTGTTAAGTCGATACATCGACCTAATAGCAATACAATTTATAAAAAACGCCATTAGTGATGCATAAAGAAGAACTATAGTTTATAGTTAATTTATGAGGTATAGTTTATTGCTATAAAATAAAATAATAACGGTTCTTTTAAATAGATACAATTGATTTGCATTTAATAAAAATAATATTCGGTCTTAGGGCATTGAATTGTGAAAAACAAATCATCTTTGCACCACAGTTGTCATTTTGTTAAAGGCAGTAAAATCAAATATAGATTTAAATTTAGAAAAACTTTTTATTTTTATTAATTTGCAATTCAAATTTACCATTTTAGATAATTTGTTTGTATGAACTCATATATGGGTCTCAGTATTTTATACAAAACGTTTAAACATATTTCTATCAAAATCTTTTCCAAAATTTACATATTTGAACTAGACGTAGGTATGCCAAACGACAGCTATATTTTTTTTTCGAAAATTTTTAGTCTTTTAGTAGGTAGGCAAAGTGTGTCGCCAGTTACATTTCTTATAAATCCTTTAATAGAAAAAGTATAGTGTGTGCCTAAGACCACACGACAAAAGGCAAATTTAAGCCTGGAGATTTTACGAGTCACCTGTCGCCTGCGCATCTTTGAGGAAATAAAACTGGAAAATGCCAGCCAACCAAGTGACCAAATGACGGTCATGTTGGACCTAGATGTCCCATTCGCAGTGGTTATTGATGACCGCCAATCATGGGAGAGTAAAAAACTACCTTAGGCCGATAACGCATCGGTGTGGTACACAGATGGTTCAAAACTAGCGTAAGGAGCAGGATGGGGCTTTTCAGGTCCAAACTGTAAGCTTTTAAAACTGCTAGGCAATTATATAACCATCTTCCAAGCGGAACTGCTTGCCATAAATATATTTTAAAGCTAATCTGGGAATGTAAGCAAATCCTAAAACAACTAGCAACACGCAACCAGATAACTCTAATGTCGGTTGGTATGGTTTGGTATGGTAGGTAGAGAGGTCGCTCGGCAAGATTTGCCCTTCAACACGTCGACCACAATTGATCTTTTGTGTATACCCTTCTATTTTAAACAAAAATTCCTATCTCCTTCGAGAATCTCAGAATATTTCGAGGTTAGAGCTTTTGTAGATCCCCGGTTCCACAAGGGCCTCTTCGAGATGCCTCAACCTTTGGCGAGTCAGTGCCTGACATTCGCAGAGTAAGTGCTCTGATGTTTCAACCATGGTTTGGCATAATCGGTATTGTTCGTCAGTGGTTTTCTCCATTTCCTTGAGGTGGTACCTCCAGAGGCCATGTCCAGTGAGAAGGTCTACGACCAGTCTTATCTATTTTTTTTTGTAGCTTGAGAAATTGTTTTGTGTAGTTAGGCGAGTGAGTGATTAGTCTTTTGGCCGGTCTCTGTCCAGGTGCATTGGCCCAATGTGTTTCTTTCCGCATTTTTTCCCAATTTCTGAGTTCATTGATTGCATGACCTCAAGTGATGCCACAGAATAGTTCAGGCTCGCAAAAGGCAGTCTGTGCATAATTCCGTGCGAGCTGGTCAGCGGCTTCGTGCCTCCCACACTCTCGTGCCCTGGTACGCACATTAGGGTGAATCTGTTTATGTTTGCCAGTTGATCTGCAACTATCCGGTAATCCCATGCTAGCCGGGAGTTGATTCTGCTAGATGCTAGCGCTTTTAGGGCTGCTTGACTGTCTGAAAGGATATAGATCTTTGCACATCTTAGGTCTTTTTTGGCACATTCAGAGACGGCTACATTGATAGCATTTAGTTCTGATTGAAATATTGTTGGAGTCTTTCCTAAATATGAAGAGATTCGACACCTAGGTCCGTAAACTCCTGATTCCACTCCTTCTTTCATCCTTGATCCATCTATGTACCAGACAGGTGATCCCCTCTCTAGTTATTTTAGTCTCTCCCCTGTAGTATTGCGGCCATCATTACCATTTCAGAGGAGCGATTAAAATTGAGTTTTGGTCCATTGTATCGGTTGGTTTGGTCATCGCCTCTATCTGGATTTCCTTCAGAATTTTAAGGTACTGGTCCAGGCCTCCTTTTCTATGCATATGTGCAGCGAAGGGAGGTCAAGTAGGGTTTACAGAGCTGCTGTGGGGCACGTTTTCATAGTCCCTGTTATACCCAGCCAGGCGAGCCGTTGTACTCTTGTTAGCTTTCGCTGTGTTGTTATTTCCTTTGTTTTTACCCACCACACCAAGCAGGCATAGGTTATAATAGGCTTAACAACAGTGATATAGGACCATCAGATGATGGAGGGTTTTAGCCCCCATGTTTTGCCAAAGAGTGGCCGACAGGCTCAAAGCGCTGCCGTTGCCTTTCTGATAGTTCCTTCCAGGTGTGAGTTTTGAAAGCTCTACCGGGGTGTCTCTTAATGTGGTTTCCTGGCCATAGAGGCATAGAGGGCAAGGAAAAAGCAGACTTTGCGAAAGATGGAGCTGAAACCATATATTATGGTCCAGAGTCCTACTGTGGCCTTATGAAGAGCCACATCACTGAAGAACTAAACAAATGGAAAAAAGACCAGCTGATGTCGTCCTACTGAAGAAACACTCCAGGAGTAAGATAGGCGAAAAGGTTTATTACAATCTCTGCGAAAAGAGCAGAATAGCTCTTAGACATGAACAGAGCAGATATTAGAACTGACGCCGGACACTGCCCGGTAAAATAGCAACTAAAGGAAATAGGCAAAGCAGAAGACGACCAATACAGATTTTGCAATAATGCAACTGAAGCCGCAGAACATCTACTCTCAACTCTGCAAAAGGCTCAAGTACCTTGAAGGAGTCCAGCTATCACCTCAAGAAGTGAGTCAACTATGTCCCAAGAAAATAGCTTCGTTTAGAAGAAGCATGCGTTTCTTGGACACAAATTAAGTTGTAGAATCATGCACAAAATATCTGTAAAGGTAGCAGTGCCAGACGGCTGAAACTAGCCGAAACGACTCCCTAGCAATTTACAATCTACAAGACCACACGACAGAAGTGAAAACTTCAACAAAGCGATATGAAAAACCAGATAAAATTAAAAGAAAAAAATCATTTGTGTAGTTCACACGCGGTAGAAAAGAAACCTTCATAAAACTAAACTCAAAAATAACAACAGTACGTGGTGTTCCAAAGTGGTCACTCGTCACCCATCACAACAACGCCGGAAGTTGCTTTACTTCAATGATGGGACTAGAACTACTTTTTACTCTTAACAAACTTGTAAAAACTGAATAACTGTATTCTATCTCATTCTCTCGCAGGCTACATCCTATAGATCTAAATCTACGTCTCGTTTTAGTGTCGTTTCCGTTTCATTGAGTCCCAAATCACACCCCCCTGTGCTAAAGAAGTTTTCAGTTAAAAAAGTTTCTTAGAAAGGCCGGTTAGGCCGGTCGTCGATTCCGGTACCTCTTCCATGTTAAGCGAGCGTTCTGCCATCTGAGCTTAGCTGCCGATGGAAATACATGAGTTAAAAGTGAATATAGGATACAGACCGGCATAATACATTTTATTGTAAGAGTTGATCATTGAAGTTAAAACTTCTTTAGCACGCGTTGGGTGTGCTTAGCGTGCGAGAGGTATCGGGATTGATGCGCTTTCAAGAAACTTTTTTAAAATTTTATTTAGTTTCTAATATCGTTCTGTTGATGTTTTCGCTTCTATCGTGTGGTACTAAGTACGCATTGTAATTTTTTTTCTGTTCTTAAACGTCGCAAATGTACAGTACTTATTAGGTTTCTCAGCTTTATTAGGGTGACTAACTCGAACTTGTGACATTTTACACCAGATATGAACCAAAAAAGTCCTATTCATTTAAAATTCTAATAGCGTAAGAGAAAAATATTTGGCAAAAAAAACTAATTTTCGAAACTTTCAGAAATAAATGCTTTTATATGAGTGTCTTGAGTACCAGCTTATGTTTAAAAAAAATATCTTACCCCTTTCTACCTAGTCATTGTCTTAGTATTATTATCAGCTCATATGAAAGCTTATATAGGCAACTGAAAGATATTGTATTCCAAATTATACTGTTTGTATTATTTAGCAATTCAAAGCGTGAAAAGTGCCAGAGTTTAGATCTCAATATTTACAAAATATTAAAATTTGGGAATGTTGCTGTATTTTGCTGCACTATAAAATATTTTTTCTACTCCTATACTTTAATTGATTTATTAGACATTTACTGCTAGTGTCGTAATGAAGCTCATTACGATACTGACGTTTCATTATTAAAATGAGTTATAACCAATCAAAATTCAACATCAGAGTGATATTCGATCAATATCAAAGACAGTCATGATCACGACAGATTTAAAATCTATCAATTTGGACAGTTCAAATACACTTTACTTAGTACATTTTAAAATTAAAGATTATTTGCCATTATTATGAATGGTTGTAGAAAAAATAGTATATGCAACTCAATGGCTATTAAGACTGTCGCATTGGTTATGATACTCGCCTACGACTGGTATCGTAACTCTCATGCTCGTTATCTTAATAGACATCATTAAATGCTCATTGCACAATATACTATTAAATGTCTATAACAATTTATTACTTAATCATTTTATACTTGAGAACCGCAACAATCTACAGATACTTAATTTCAGCAACATAAAGGTTGCTTTGAAAATAATTAAACATCCTACATGACTACGGCAACCATAAGTAATTTTTAAGCAAATTCGTCTGAACGTGCTCTAATAGCAATGTTTTCTAATATCATTTCGCGTACAAATTCCCCTTTACTTCTTTTAAATGCCAAAAAGAGGGCAACAAGGTATCGCAACCTCTGAAATTACCATTAAGTAACCGGAGAAATAATATTCGGTATATTAAAAACTTTTTCAATTTAAATATGGTGCGCAAATAAAAAATGTTCCCGACCCTAAAACAATATTTCCACACACAAAGTTCACTAACATATTAATATAGGATCGTTTTCTCCGTCCGACCTCCAACAATTTCAAAACTCTTAAGTGCCGTTCATTTTTCAGTCAAAGGGGTGATAAATGTGCCAATATTTTTCTAATTTTTAGACATTTTTCCGTAAGTAAACTTATTTTATGGCGAATGATTTATTCTCAGTAGAATAATCTTCTATTTCAGCGGTTTTTTTTCTATTTTGAAAGGTAGTTATGAAATATTTATATATTTTTTATGTGGAAAAATGCAAAAATGATATTTATGTAAAATACATATATTTTCGGAAAATGTTGCGGGAGTTATCGCCAGAAAGAAACTCCCTAAATATACTCATACACTGAGACCTGGTGCAGTGGTTCAATGTAATTAATGACCGTTACTTGAGCTTCTATAGAACGTTTTGTAATTCTTGAGATGGCATCAGAATGCAAATCGTTTTTCGAACTAACCTAAATTGATATAATATAATCGAGAGGATAGCTACTTACATTTGACGTCTAACAGAACAGAATTACTCTCGCCATCTCCTTCCTGATTATGTCCCACGCAAGTATAGTTACCTGATCTTGCGGTGGTGATGGATTGCAAGACCAGACTTTGGTTGCTTACAATCGTTCCAGCTCCTATATTGTTAAACAGTTGTACTCCCTAAAATCGAAATTTAAAACATAATTATTAAGCATTAGGTAATATATTATATTAATTAAGTAATAGCTGTTGCTATTACTTTAGTTCATCATAATCGCTTCTGCTATCTTAGCAGAAAGTTTTTAAAATAATTTTTTAGGGCTCTTATGAATAGAAGCATTTCATCAACATCAAACGTATTGTAAGTTAGAAACAATTGTCAAAACAGGTATAAAAAAACGGTGCCAACTGAATCATTACTACCTTATATTTTCACCCTTAACTCCTTCCTCTATGGATATAAAATTGGGTTAATAGTGAAATAGAATTCCGCAACACAAAACCTCTTACTAATAAAGAAATTATATTGTGAAAAACAACTATATAGATAAGATGTCTTTAAAAACCTATAACAATTTTAATTGTTCTTATTCTCATCAAATCGATGTTACAGTTTAGCTGGGTATCTGATGTACGAAATAAATCGAAGTTGACTTGAAAAACCTATTCTCCACCACTTGTTCAATTATATCTAAATGATTCTTAGAATGTCAAAGTCGCTTATTCAGAATTTAGAGAAAAATACATTAAATCCTCTTAAAATTTAAAAACTTATTTTCTGAAATTATGTGAATTATTTTTTCAGATAATGTTTTAAAATGTTGTATACGGTAGAACGTAAATAAAAATATGAGATCGAATACTATTAAAATAGTATTATAAAAGAACTTACCATTTTAAAAATGCCGCAATTTCTTAAATTTTTATATTTAGCAGATCACCCATGTGTTTGGTCTAATATTAATATTTCTTTGAATCACTTACGTTATGCTTCCAACTGACTTTGTATACCCATGGATTAGATTTAATATTGCATTCAAAGTATACGTCAACTCCTTCTTTAATAGCGCTACCATTCAAAGTGCTGCCAAGTTCCAAAGACACCAATGGAACATCTGAAAAAAAGTTTGCTTACAATTGTAATGGAAATTGCTCGATCGGGCGATATATGCGCGATTATAATGCTTTTTGGTGTACTTTCGTTATTTCTTGGGTTGTTAAAGATAGATCCTGTAAAGTTCGGCACAAATTTTACTTATTTTCTTTAACACCTTTTATTTAACAAAAATATAATATTTTGGTTACAAATTGTATTCCTTCTTGTATAGTTTTACGGAGATATTTTAACCGATATGTCAAAGCGTTTTTACACTAAATATTTAGGGTGAAGAGTTCTTCTAGTCATTAGAAATTCTTTAAGACTGCAATATTTGTTTTGTCAAAACAGTAACTCAAGGACTCTTAATATTTATTGGCTAGTAAAAAATACTTTTTATATAAATAATTAAATACACACAAATACTAGCTTAGTATTATATATTACATAACAACTGCTAAGAGTATTAGAATCCTCCTCGTTTCAAAATGCACTGCAACGCGAGTAAGAACGCTATTTTTCCTGCGATCACCTATGAAAATTACAACAAAAGCATTCTTTAAATCGTTAAGAAACGATATCACACGCGAGTTGAAATCGATTTTTTCAATACGTGTGTTGAAAAGTACTCATCTGTCAAATTAAAACGTCAAATCAAATATGTTGTTAAACTGACAGCATTGGCCATCTATTCAAACTGAGTCGTATTGAAAATACTTTCAAACACGTGTGTTGAAAATTTTATCAATATGCGTGTGATAAGGCGCTTTCTAGCCACGTGCTTTTTTCTCATTTGCATAAGTGGTAGTAGGAAAATATATTTGTCCTACGACCCCTATGAAAATGAGAAACATTCACATCTAATATCACACGCCTGTAGAAAAATTTTCAACACACGTGTTGAATAGTTGATGGGGGCTGTCAATTTAAGAGCATATTTAATTTGACATTTTGACTTGACAGATGTGAATGATGCGACGAATAATTTTCAATGTACATATTGAAACGTGAATGTCAACACTCATGTTATCGTTTTCCTTGGAATCTTAACAATTGTTTTTGTGACATTCTCATAGGTGCAAATGGTGCAAATTACTCATCTGAAAGTACGTTTTCAACCCTCGTTATGTAATATATTATTCTACAGACAATCACATTGATTATTGATGGGTAAACACCTTACGCGGCGGTATGAGGGTAAATGTCGGAAATGGGACGGAAATGTGGGGACGGAATGTGGGACGGAATGTGTAAACCGAAAGAAAAATGGGCATTGAGGAGCAAGCTAATCCAGGACTCAAATGGCGCTTCTAAAAAGCTAGCCGCTAGGGCGGTATTAGTTTTTCATTAGGTATATTAGATTCGCAGTATATTTGGATACATAGCACAGCTTATTTTTATTAGACGGTTGAATTTAAAATTAATTTTCGCTTCAAAATCCACAACAAATTCGTCCGAAGCCACGGCTATCGTTCTAAAAAGAATATCGGATTTTTATACAATTTTGTCATTTAAAATCGTTTTTAAACGGATTTTAGACGATAAAAAAGCATATTTAAAATTAAACGAACTGTCAAAAGTATTATTCAGATGCCTAGACGTTTAAACAATATTGAGTCATGGCCCTCTTTTAAAATTTGCAAAATTTTGTTATTGATTTTCCCAAATCAGAAGATGCCGCCCCTAGATGACTAGCTGGTAGTGAATAAGCTGTGTCCATAAGTTTAAAATTAAATATAAGTCTAAATATTCTTTTCTGTGCTATAAAAGCTCTATTGGCTTGGGACCCCCTACCCCAAGCAATTATATTACATGACATATGGCTGTATGCTAATGCGTAATACATGTTTAAAAGATTGCCTGCTGTAATGGTATTTTTCATTTGAAGAATTGCAAAATAAGCGAAATCTAGTTTGTTACATACATGATCAATATGCTTTTCAAATGTACGACGCTCATCCAACCATAATCCCAAAAACTTCGAATATGCAGATATGCCAATACCAAAATTATCCTTAAATATAGGCAACAGTGCACGCCTTATATGAAAATTGATGCACACAGTCTTTTTTGAATTTAGAGTCAACTGATTACGTTGACACCATATCTGAAATTATTCACACACACTATCACCAATAACTTTTAACTCTTCCGGACTATCTGCCCATACCGTAATAGTAGTATCATCACCAAACTAGATACCTTTCCTGCAGTAATAAAATTAGGTAAATCATTTATATATATCATAAATAATAATGGACTCAGAACAGAGCCCTGAGGAACGCCCAGCGAAACTCTTTTATTTTCCGAAACAGCACCATCATATTTAACGCTCATTGTTCTTTTGGACATAAAAGATTTAATAAGTTCGAACACATTGCCTCTAATACCTATATTGTACAGTTTGCTCATCAGTTAGCTCTTACAGACTGTGTCAAATGCCTTGGTTAGGTCAAACCTTAAACATAGTACATATTTTCCCCTATCCAGTTCAGCGTATATAAAAATTAACAAACCTTATGATGCAGTTTCAATGGAATAACCTGTTCTAAACAGTGCTGATAAGGAGAACTAATTTTGTGCACTTTTAAAAAATCACTTATTCGCCGATAAATTATCTTTTCAAAAATTTTGGAAAATATGCTTAGCAATGAAATTTGCCTATAATTTTCGATGTTTTGCGGGTCGTTATTTTGATATAATAGAGTAATAATTGCATGCTTAAGGATATTTGGGAATACCCCTTGCATTAGTACCTCGTTAATTAATAATGTCGAAGGAAGTAAGATTTATTTTTGTATACATTTTAATATTTTATTATTTATGTCATCAAATCTCGAAGAATTGTTGTCTTTTAAAGAGTTTATGACCATTTGGACTTCCACTCCAGTGACTTCAGATATAAAAGAGCAATGATAAATTTTGATGAACCAACCTAGTGCGTGCTTCCGAACTAAAATAATTTGCAAAATGATCAGTAATTTTTTCAGGTTCAGTACATACAACAGTATTTAGCTTCAAGGTAATAGGAGTAACTTTCTTAGGATTTCTGTTTAAATTCGTGTTAATGCAATTCCAAATTTCTTTTGTTTTATTTTCTGCTTTATTAATGTGATTAAGGTAATAATTTCTTTTTGCAATTCGGATTTCTTGCCTGTAATATTTTTTTCTTCCAGTATAAAGTTACTGCAGATTATTACAAATATATAAATATATATTTATATAAATCATTCACCTCTTGCCTTAAGTTCAAAAGACTGGAGTTGTACCATTTTCTATCCTTGTTATCAGCGTTAGTTTTATGCATACGCTTTTTTACTGGGCAATGAGAATTAAGGCAACTTTTTATGACATTAAAAAAGTTATCCCACATAGCATTTATACAATTTATATTACATAAAAATGACCAATCAACATTCCTGAGCTCCTAGACAAACATATCTATATTATGTTGAGAAAAATCTCTACGATGAACGTATACGTGTTCGTTTGCAACACTTACTTCAGAATTTTCATCTACAATTAAAACATGAGCGCTTACATAAAAGTTTTTAATGGTACTTTTATTATGAGGCAAGTTTGTACATAAATAATGAACAGCACTTCTACAAACATCACCAAACTGATTTCTAGGTATTCGCGTATAATCAGAAGTGGTTGGTTTTAGTTCGTATGAACAAAACAATTCCCTTAGGGGGTCTGTAAACACAAAGTACTGCCATTTTTTTAGCCTAGTAACTGCACACAGCTCTATACAACCCTCAACAGAATAGTCTTTCAGACATTCAACTGACTTAGTTTTACCCTGTAATTTGTTACTAACAAATATTGCAGAACCTCCATGTATGTGAGCCTTTCTAGAAAAATGCAAAATCACAGTAAAGTTTGGAACATTAATTATGGTTATGATTCTCTAACCAATGTTCAGTAACACAAAACAAACCAATTTTTTCTGCATAAAGGATTTCAATTATTTCATTCAATTTATTTCTGATACTTTGAATGTTTGTATGGCATATAGCAAAGTTTTCAGTTTCAGAATTTAAATTTGCTATTTCATTCCCTTTAAGTCTGACAGGTTTGGACATAAAAAACTTTGACCTTTATTTACGATACTAATAGTTTTATTACTATTATCCCTTTTACCATCCCTATTTTTATAATTAATCTCGTTATCAATATTCATGATAAGGTTGGATGAAGTTGGCAAAACCAAAAAGTCATTAGGTTTATCAGAATTTATACTGGAAATTGTATTTACCATATCCGCAACCACTGAACTAACAACCCCCTATTTTCTTCTGCGGTAGAAGACCCATTTAATGAAAATTAATTATTTTTTATATTATTATCATAGTTTAGTGACCTTAATACTAACATAATTTTACTCTTTTCATTGCACAAAATATACCCGGAAATAATCTTACACAAAGACTTTCTGGTAAAACTGTACGAATAATCTTTCCCAGTATTATAAATCACCCTGAGAGAAACATTATTTTTTGCAATAAAATTATCTACTATTCATACAATTTTTTTAAAAAGATTTGGATCATAGCTCCTAATTAAATTAGTGTTATAACAGAGTCATTGAACGAGTAAAATTTTGAAAAATCAAAAATTTGGTTCGACAGTTCCATTAAAGTAGATCCGGATTTAATCCATCCTCCAATATCGAATTCATTACCATCCACTTAAATTCACAGAACAGTTAATACCAGATTTGTCTACAAAAACTAGTATCTTTTTCTTGCGAGAATTTCGACCACACGTAACACCATTCAAACTATTGCTAAAGGTACTTATGCTGTTATTATGCCGTACAACTTTAGGAGTTACACTATTAATTATTTTTTGTTTGAAGGTTGCAGATTTATTATCAATATCAACCCCACCAATGACTCTCGAAGTTTGACCAGAACTGCGAAAGTTTTTTCCCTTAAAATTATATTGTACACCAACAGTTTCATGCACTTCCGGATCAGTCTGAGTTACAGAGTGAGATTTTATTTCACTATTTAGATCACATTGTCTACCAGTTTCCAACAAGTCAGGGAGATATCGGTCTGTTTGTGTACTACACTCTTTAACCGGTCTGCTTTGTATCGTCCACAAGAGGTATTGTTTTAAATTGTATAATAATGATATTTAAATTAGCGATTTCATCTTTCTTGTTATTAAGGTCTCTCATTAATTTTTCAATTATCTTCCTATTTTTAGTACTTTCGCCCTCCAAATGTACATACTTTGACTGTTGATCGGCTAACCTAATAGTATACGTAGTGTTTATACATTTTCATCTTGGGTTACACTGGTAAAGCTGATGTTATGTGAAAGTTTTTCAGTATGTTCCGAGATCTTTTTAGTTTTAGATCTTAAAAACATTTTAAATAAAGATTCCGGATCACTCATAACTTATTTTGTTTGCAATTATCTATTCACTGAACAGCTAAAATGCATTAAAACATAATCAGATCCGAGCGTACACGGTCTCCTTTAGTACAATCATTGCTGCATACCACTGATAAGAAATGTCAGAACCGCCAGATAATAGTATATTATTTTATATGGAGGAAAAGTGATACTTTTCATGGCGCGCACGTGTTTAACAGCCGAACGGAGTGAGGCTGGTAATAGAGAGCAAGCCATGAAAAGTAACTTTTCCTCCAAATAAAATATGCTGTTTTTTCTTCAAATGTCGACAAATTAATGCAAAAACATCTCTTTTTAATAGTAATAATATCTAATTATTATTAAAGATAAATGGGTTCGCAAGGCGGCTTAGACCACGGTCGTAGGTGGCCTTGCTTAGACCGGTGTCGGTGAATATATCATAAAGCTGTCAGTGGACACTGTCAACAATAATTATTTTTTTAAGATGCGTCTCCGATTGCGTTTTAATTCCGTATTGATAAGCAGTTATTGAGTAAGTTCGATTAAATAATAACCAATTTGTTCCTAAATTAGTGATTTTTAGAAATGCAGTCACAAATTAAGTGATAAATACAAATTGTAGTTTAATAAATCTTGAGTTGTTGACGCTTATTTTGTTGTCTGTTTGTATTGTATCTATGTTGCTATGACAACACTTTTACCTCCGCCGGCGGAAAAGTGAAAAGTAAAGCTCCGGCGGAGGAAAAACGAAACTTCACGGCCGCCTACACAGTCGAGTAATGACGGATTTACTGACGTTTGAAGAAAAACACTATTTCACAACTGCCCTTTGCAAGTTTTACGAGTAATACAATGACTATTACGAAGATTTTTATATCAAAACACGCACACAATATAGTTGATTCAGCAAGCACAGGACTGGACACATTAATTTCAGCAAACACTTGCATACACAATTTCGGACTTTAAAGCACAACTGATACTGACGTTAAACTCACAAAGTCGACCACACACCAGTGACATTATTGTACATTCTACACGTTAAACGTTACATATATAAAACGTCTTCTTTCTAATGCCAGAATATAGGTAACATTTCCAAATAAGTGGTTGCCTATATTTAGGCGTTACGCGGCCTAAGGTGGCATTAGATTTTCATGTCGATGATGTCGATATAGGATATGTTTAAACATCACTGCCTCGAGTACTAGCAGACTCGCTCAATTTTGTTTTGATAATCGATCATAAAGGTTGACCACTATCAAAAAGAACGTGGTTCGCGTTGATTACCATTATCTAACCCAAACTAACCCAAACTATGCTATCGCGTTTGGGTGAATCTTGGAATTAAATCCATTAAACTAGAGGCAAGATCGATGGTTTTAAATAAACTGAGAGCAATCATTGTAGAGTATTATTAACTCCTCCCGTTTTTAAAACCCTACTTCATATCACATTGCGTTTCAATGTTATATCGGGAATTTAGTTCCAGATGCTATATTATTTTTATTTTTTTAGTTTGGTACACTTTATGACAAATAATAAACTCATTTTTCAGCTTCAGTTGTTTTTCCATAAATTATGCACTTTTTTATGTCATATATCTAAATCACGTGGCGTCAGAAGAAAACTTGCAGATACTGTTACATGCATTAATAGATGTAAGTATTTTAAAATTCCTGTGAGAAGAAAAACTCTTACTATAAGAGAATAACAAATTTAGATTTTATGGATTTTACTACTTACTGAGCTGCGTTTCTGGCAATGAAATCATACTAAGTTGCATTTACGTTACACAACACTGTAGCTGCAACCCAATTTACTACAATAAAATTTTAGAATAAATAAATCATTTATCTTGCAACTGTAATAAAAAAAGCAAAAGAAAATTAGCGTTGAGCATGAGAAACTCGCCGACGAAATAGTGACACATTTCTGAAGATGAATGACATAATTCAAGATCCTGAATGAAAACATTGACATTTTATAGAAATTTAATTTCTGTTTGCTATAATTTGGCCGGATACAGTTGAAAATATTTTCAGCGTAAATTTGTAAATCGATTTCACATTAGTCTACTGCTTTTAAGGCTTATTCTTTGTTTGTAGTAAATAATATCGCGTACAGGGTTATCCAACGAGGACTAGACAAGGCGATTTTTTGACTTTCCCTGTGCTTATATAAAAAAAACTGAAATAGCCGTCTTATGTAATTTTCTCCCGCGAATTCGGATATGTTCAGCAAAAAACAATTGAACATCAAATAAAAATGCTAGGGGTCACTTTGATATTTTTTTAAATGGAACACCCTGTATACATCTTACTACATTTTTGAACACTATAGAAAAATCTAAACACATTTTGTGTATATTATCCTATACCTATCTTTAGCTGTTTACCAAATAATGACAGTTGAAAGTCGGGCATTTTGACACTTTGACAGGCTCTAAAATTTAAACCGCACGAGATCAAAGAAAACGGTTTGCACATTCCTATCTTGGGTTTTCATAAGCTATCGAATGATAGTAACCTTGAATTTAACCGGAGGTTTAAAAGTTCCGGTTAATTTTATCCGCAGGTTAAATTCGAAGATACTGTCATTCGATAGTTTATGAAAACTTAAGATAGGAATGTGCAAACCGTTTTCTTTGATCTTGTGCGGTTTGAATTTTAGAGCCTGTCAAAGTGTCAAAATACCCGACTTTCAACTGTCAATATTTGATAAACAAATAAAGATAGGTATTATATAGGATATTATACACAAAATGTGTTTAGGTTTTTCTAGAGAGTTCAAAAATGTAGTAATATACATTTTAAAAAATATCAAAGTGACCCACTTCTATTTGATGTTCAATTGGTTTTTGCTGAACATATCCGAATTCGCGGAAGAAAATTACATAAGATGGCTATTTTAGGTTTCTTTTTATAAAAGTACAGGGAAAGTCAAAAAATCGCCTTGTCTAGTTCTCGTTGGATAACCCTGTACATCTTAAATGCAATTGTTTGTCAAATATTTGGCTTCTGAGGTCAAATAAATTAAGATGCAGTCACACGTGGACAGTTTAACAACTATTCATGCGAATATAAGTGTTTGGTTCAAATAATTTCCTGCATAAGAATTTAATTTTCCATATAGGCAATTTAGAGTTGAAGCATGCTGGCCAGTGAGCAATGTCATTGAACTCCGGTACCTTAATGACAGAATGAGAATTATTTTTTATAATATGAATGCACATAAAGTTATGATCAAAGGGATCCAACAGAGTCCAGTTAACGCTTTTAAACCGTCGTCATCTGAAGCTAACCCTTTGAGCCTACGGTACACGTATCACCCTAAGTAGTGGCCGTAGGTTACGTCCTTTAAATAAAAAAGGGTCTCTTTAAAATCGCATTATGCTTTACCCTTTTCACGACAATTTTAACATTAAATGCCGCTGCGGCGCCCATCACGTAACGATTTTATTTCGCCGTTATTAGGGTACAGGCAAATGCAAATGTCCATAATAAGCAGCATTAAGTTCGTTCAATTCTAAATAGATTATGTAACCGATTTGTCTGAAACATTGCTTTTCTTGGATAATTCATCATTAACTTTGAGAGGTTCTTAAAAATCTGTAAAAATTACCTATACGTATACAGCTTAAAGCAAGACTAAGATAAGAGCTTTCAATGTAGTCTTCTTATACCTGTAACTTAATATAAAAATATACTTAGTCTGGTAATCCAGAGTAGCACTGACCACTAAAACCATGCGTATTTATTCACAACACTTTTATGAAATCACGAGAATATATTTTCAATGCTGTGAATCCCCTAACTAAACTATCAAGTATAGTATCAGTATAATACTAGTGTGTAAAACCCAACCCCGGCCGACAATATTTAACGTTTTCGCGCATGCCTTGCGTAAGGGGAAGGATGGACTAGATAATTCGCTGTACTTCTAATTCAAAACACTCTATTAACGAAATATCAAAATAGGAATCGTAATACAATAAATTCGTGCTTTCGGTCAAGACAGCCGATCCCTTACTACTTTTCTATCTATCTTCTATTATATAAGCTTCCAACGCTTCGTCAAGTTTTTGATTCGTCATTCGATGCGTCGCTCGGCAACCTGACTTTACAGTCGTTCAGCATCTCAGCATTGTATTGGCAAATCCAGAAATCAATGCGCCCTCTATGCGGAAAAAATTTGAACCTAGAAAGTCAGTAATCATCGACCGGCATTTGGCCATTTTACATGTGATTTTTGTCGAGATCGTATCTTTCAAAGCATTTATAGACTCGTGTATTCGTGTTTTTCATTTTATAGTTGCTTTTGGACGTTTACTGGAGAGAAAAGTGTATTTCTTTGTGACTACAAACATAAAACAATGGCCTCTGGGTCGAAAACGAAGCATAACACATTGTTGTGTTTACGATTGCCATTACAGAAAAGGAAAGGACAAAAACATTCATTTCCACTATTGCCCGAGCCAAAATAGTGGTATTAAAGTTAAACTGACAAATGCAGCACGAGTTGAAGAAGAGATGAATAAGGCAAAGGCATCGGAAAATGCTCTATTAATGGGAAAGCCAGTTACTAACACTATGCACGTTTGCTCAAAACATTTCAAAGCTGAGGACTACTGGGCAAAAGGTATTTAATATTGTTAATAATATGTTTTATTATATATGCAACGCTCTATTAATTAAATTTTTAGTGTGTATATTCTATTTTCTGATAATAATAGAGGTATGATGTAGGTAGTTACTGTTCAAGTTAATTTCTTCTAAGTTAAACAATAATAAGTAAAGCAGACATACTCAGCATGCAAGAAGTACATATTCCTATTTCAGAACTAATATATTTTATTGTTCCAGGAGTAAAGATGATTCAGCCAAAATTAAATAGACACGCGGTACCATCTTTGAACTTGCCAAAGAAAAGTCTTGTGGTAGAGGACACAGAAAAAAGAAAAAGTGCAGAGTGCCGTGAGAAACGCGCTGCTAAAAGGCAAAAGTTGAAAGAAACTTTAAATTCACCTGTTGCTGATTACCCACTCTGTGTAGCACGTGAACACTCCAGAAGATGATCATATTTTGCAGCAAAGATCTTTTGAGGACCTCACGGAAGAAGAAAAGGTGGTGGTACACAATTTGCTGTAAATGCAAGGTCAGGGTACTTATCTTGTGGACAAAGAAGTACAGGTTAAAAGTGGAGATTTATTTCAAACATTTGCATCAACAATTGAAAAAGATTCGCATTTAAACTCTTTGACAGGTATTCCTACATTTAAGTTACTTGACTCAATTATATATCTTATGGCTCAGTTTTATCCAGACGTAAAGAAACGAAAATTATCAATAAAAGATAGGATTATATTAGTTTTCATGAAGCTGAAAATGGCTTTAAAGTTTAATATTTTATACTTTTTGTTTAAAATATCACCAACATTATGTAGAACTATATTCATTGAATTCATATCTCATTTGGCAAATATTTTAAAAGTGTCTATTCACTGGCCTTCATTTGACGAAGTACAAAGAAATATGCCTTTATGTTTTAACGATTTTAAAAGTACGAGGATAATAATCGATTGTTTAGAAGTACCTATAGAAAAACCGAAATGCGTATGTTGCCGAGTAAGAACATATTCCCATTATAAAGGTAGGCAAACTATTAAAATTATGACCGGTGTTAATCCAGCAGGGCTAATTATTGTTGTTTCTAAAGGATGTGGTAGGAGCTCTGATAAGGCCATTTTTAGTCAGAGTAATCTAATTGATAAACTGATGCCAAGAAGAGACAGTATTATAGTCAATAAAGGCTTTTTAATAGATGATACATGCGACCATAGATTTATTAAAATTATTAGGCCTCATTTTCTTAAAAAAACAAGCGCAATTTACAGAGGACGAATCAAAGGAAAATATTTTAATTTCAAAAGGATACACTCGAGGATACATATCGAAAGAGTCAATCAAGGAATGCGAATCTTTAACATTTTAAATACTCCCTTGCCGAATAGTTTAATACAAGTTTTTGATGACATTATGTTAATTATCTGCGGAATGGTAAATCTGCAAACTCCAGTGCTCTCGAGTAACAAATTTTAAATAGGTATTCTTAGTTTTTTTTTATTTTGCTATTCATATAAAGTAAGTTTAGTGTAAAATAAATGGTTGTTTTTATTAGATTTAATTTAAATAATTGGAAAACATTTATTTAATGTAACTCAATATTACAATACAATAAATACATAATTCTCTAATCAGTGCTTTAAAGCTCTGGCCTCGAGAATACGAATTACAGCTTTTGTGTCAGAGAGATTCTAACTAATATTTAGATACCACTTAAGTTGTTTTATAAATACATTATAATTTAAGATTAGACTTACAGCAAGTTCCCCAAATTGGTAATAAATATCTAAGATGTCAAAGGAAGACTGTGTTATAAATATTGTGTTTGGTTTTAAAAGACAGATAATTTCTGCATTTGTATATCATAGGTAGCATTGGTAATGTTTTAGATGTAATATACTCAGTTCTAAATATTTTATTTGCTGTACTTCTTCAATTTTCACTTCATTTATTGTATTATTATAGTCTTAAACTGGTTTATTTTTCTGTTTAAGACAAATAAATTTTGTTTTGTCAGTATTGATTTTTAATGTTTCTGTCTTAAAAATAAATATATGTTCTTACTTTGCGTATATTTTATTTATTGGCTTAGATAATGAAGAAAGGATTATTACAGATATGAAAGTAAATTTCCCATACATTTTTATATCCTTTCTGTATTTTGGTCTTCGCTAGCTGAGATTTGGTACTCCTTTATGCAATATACGAGGTAAGCAGCAAATAATCCATTAGTTTCCAACTGGTTAGTAGTATTCTATAACTTAACTAAATTGCTAATTATCTTTAACACTAGTTGGACTTCTAGTTCTTTATTTTGGAACAACTTTTGTATATTGCCCCGTTACAGCAATGATAATAATTATATAGTAGGTAATGTTCAATTACAGGAAAAATATGTAGGCAAGCTTTGGCAGAGGCCCGCTTTTAGAACGGAATTATTGCTTTTTAAGTATTTATCTGGAAAATAAAAAAATATAGTTACTGTTTAAGTTTTCATATTCAACACTGCCTTTAACCATAGGTTGTTTTTTATAGTGAAGAAAGAAAATTCTATTTAAAAGCCTGGCCCTATCAAATTTTGGTTTTTACCTATATATTGTGTTTGCTTGTAGTTTATTGGATAGGTACTGTGTATTTTTAAATCGTAATAAATGAATTAACTAATCCAAGAAATAGTTTTATTTATTAGCTAACACTGCATATAAGTATAATATACTATGATTAAAACTATTTTATACTCGAACAATATATTTATTTTCACATACTTCATGTATCATATATTTCAAATAGAAATACTCTGAAATACCGTGTACTATTTGCCAATATTAATTAAATATGACACCAAACTACGATATTTTCACCTAAAATCACTGTAAAATTCACACAAAAATCCAAAACGACACACAAATCGGCAAATCTCACATTAGAAATGAAGACAAAACACAAAGGTGTTACTCGCTTTCCACCATGTTTGTTTACAAACGCCAGCGCCCCCAACGGTAGCTGGATTCGCGAATAGTGGCACTTAATAAAACGGGCCACACACGATACTACACGTAGGACGACAAGTCGTACGATAAGTTGTACTACGAAATTGAACAATAGGTTGATGCTATTTTTGACCACATACGGAAACGATCTGTCGTACAACCAGTTTAAACACAAGTTAAAAGTAGTTATTTTTGCGACATCTAGATCTTTTCATATTGTACTGTACAATGCCACTGATTTTATCGAAGAGAAAAGCGGCCGCAGTTATTGTGGCTGTTTTGTTATCAGAAGAAAATGAAACCCCGCGAAAAAGGAGAAAATGGTCCAAAAAGTGGTTGCAGCAACGACATCAGTATTCTCACATGAATTTATTGCGTGAACAACGCGAAAGTGAACCAAACGATTTTAAAAATTACCTAAGAATGGATGAAAACTCTTTTAACTTTCTGCTAGAAATAATTTGGCCAAACATCACGAAACAAGATACAAACATGAGGAACTCAATTAGCGCTAAAGAAAGACTAACTGTTACCTTGAGATTTGTAGCAACTGGAAATTAAATTCCGCCCAAAATCTTTCATTACCCATATTTATCTACTAATTGCCTAGTTAGTGCGTAAAATGAAATCGTTCCGATTGTTGGAAGCGAGCACACAAACGGTCAGATTTGTCGCATGTACTACCGCGTTGTACGACAGATTTTTAGCAAAGCTATACTTCCATACGACACGATCTAGTCGAACTGCACGTCGAACTACACAACCCCACTAACGATCCAACGGTCGTTCCAACGCTCTAATCGACTTGAGTTGTACAACCTGTTGTACGATAAATCGTATCGTGTGTGGCCCGTTTAACAGTTGTTTCATGTTTACATTTTCTTTCTCTTCATGCAATGCCCTCCGCTCGCTGCGGGGTGAAATCAACAAGAACTAACCCAAACTAACCCAAAGCTAGCCAAAAAACTAACTAATCCCAAATAATAAATAAAAAAAGTCTTGCATAAGCCCGAACCAATTACCTTGGCGTTCCAGGCGAGAGCCATACCACCTGAGTCACGATGTCACATTCCTGATTTCCTCAAAAAGTCTCATACCACTGCCTGAAGTCCAAAAATGTAAACAACATTGACGGGCGGGGTTGGGATTTACGCGCTATATCAGTATCTCCTACCTTCGTAATCTCAGACAATCACCCATCCTTATTAATACCTAAATACAAATATGTAAGCTTTTTATTATATTAATCATTCAGGTCTGTTAGCCGGTGTTTAGGGCTCGAAATTTTTGTAAACAGGCCATCTTGTCATGTAAAAATTTGTAGTCACGTGGGTAACGTCAAAGTCATTTCTATTAAATCCCAATATACACTTTGTAGCACATCAATTGAAATAATATTGGCCGATACACGATTTTCCTATGTTATATTCATTATCATGAATTTTTGGAAAAAGTTTTATTACAATACGTAATTTAATTGGTCATTTGCTGCATTCGAGAAATGAAAACAACGTAATAGAAACGCCATGGGAGAGCAAAAGATATTAACTCGTCATTTTAATATTACGTACTAAAATATATCCAAACTTTAACCTGCGGTAGAACTAAAATTCCACAACGTCCGTTTTAAACTTTTAAGAGGTCCGTTAAGAGCCCTAACTGATCCTAACTAGCCGTATTTTAATTCCGATCTACACAAAGGATGAAGTGCACATATCCAACATAACGACGACCATAAACTTCGAACTTTTTGGTGGCCGACTGCTCACAAAGGAAAAAGCACTTAACGTGTTTACGGTCCGTGTAAAAGTTATCAAAAGTTACTGTATGAAATGTTCGTTTAGTCAAAGGGGATCTTTTCAAAATAATCTAATAAACTTAAAACTAGGAATTTGTTTGGGAGCCTCATACACGATGCATGATATTACCGTGACCGTATAACTACTTCACTTAGAATATCATGTAGATAAGGGTTCTGGTTTATTACATAAAAGAGCTTGATAATGAGAATTTCCATGAATATGTTTTACGGTGAAATATGAGAAATAATGTGTAGTATGCAAGGTTTAACAAATTCGCTTCTCACCATTGCAATCTTGCAAATCGTATAAGACATGCGGAGGCAAGTAAATAGGGGAAAAGTTGCCCATGTAGTACCCTATTGTATATTGCATTCTAGGATTTATTCAACTTTTTTAATTTTGAGATTTTTGAAAAAACCAAAATTTTAAAAAATATTTTTATTTTTTTGTGACTTTATCTGAGAAGATCATGTAAAATAAATATCACATCCTCATTGCCATTTTTTCTCCTCTATAAGGAAGGTCCAACATCAATTTATTTATTTTTTTAAATAAGGACCTTTATTTTTTATTTAATTCCTTAAAAGCTTTGCATATCCCAAAGCCAATCATGTATCATTCAAAAGTAAAATATTTGACTGTTTGATGCAGGAGATATGATCAGGTTCATTAATTTTTATAAAGTCGAAGAGTCTTGTGACATATAATTTATTATTATTATAAATATCGCATTTTCATTGCCATTTTTCCCCATAGAGGGTTTATCACCAATTCTTATATATTTTTAAAACGAGGACCTGCATTTTTTTGCAGATATGGCAAAGTTGATTAAATTTTATACATTTCACGAGTTCTGATATTTAAATCAAGTGATTTTGGAGGCAATTCAAATTGTTGATGTCATGGGTGTCAAAAGCTTCGTGAACTATAGGAGCTTTATAAATGTTGGGGAAACACCCCAACATGTGTATAATATATCGTATTTCATCGTATAGTTTGGTGATAACACCCTGTATGCTCATAGAATGATTGAGCCATTATTTTAACCCGAATAGATTTATTTCACCCCAGGTAAACAGCAATTTGTGCATTTAAAGCATTGTATTTCAGTTACTCCTTAGTCCGAATCTGGATTGTCAGTATAATAGATTCCGTTATATGAAACAATCGCTGGAAAGCAAGTTGTCACTCTCCGTCAAAGAAACCGTTTTTAAACGTTTAAATTTAATATATCTTTGTCTCCATCAATGCTGTGTAAACAACAATATGTCAAATAAATGAGAACAGATTTCTACCTTCTCAAAGGCATCCGCGTCTGCGCAATTTCCCGCTCTGTTCTCCCTATCCTTGCCGGGAAAAATAGATTTTAGTGCCTGAGAAACACTCACACGTGAAGCATCAGCCTCTGTCTTTACCCTACTTGAGTTTTGGCGCAGAGAACATCTACCAAGTCGTAGCTCTGTTTGACGCCAATATATTTAGTTAGTTTTCGCAAAATTTATGTTTAGTTAGTCGTAGAAGTATAAAGTGCCTTAGAAACACTCAACCGTGAAGCATCAATCCAGTCATTGCTATGCTTGAGTTTGGCGCCAAGAACACCTACCTAGTCGTATCTCTGTTGGTAGAGTTTAGTTGAATAAGTCGAAGAAAAGGAATGCAGTACAATCGTTTACTACTCGTAAAGTATCTACCTAGTCGTCGCACTGGTTGGCGCCATAGATATTGGGCCATTTTCTCATTTTGTTTGCACAGATATTTAGAAAATATCTGGTGTACTCTGTTCTCCTTGTCCAAGTATGGATAAGGAACTCTTTCTTTAACCATTTTCCCAAGACATAATAAAGCTTACAAATAATATAAGAAATTATTAAAAAATAAGTTTCCTTTTCCTCCTCTTTAAAATGAAAAAAATATATAGAACAGTTACTATATACAACCCCTCAAACGCTTTTGTCTCTTGGCTAGCCATTTTAGGTTAGTTACTGAAATGTGATTAAAGCAAATTCTGGGGACCGAAACAAATGAAATATATACTAGAGTAATAAGTTTTGTATAATATGACCCACATTAGGACATGCCGAGGCCCTTTACGGACACTAAATTATTCCGTATCTCTGTTGGACCCTATAACTTACTCCGGACTGCATCTGAGCCGTTAATTATTACACTTCAAGAACATATCGCAATGTACACATCCGCTGATTTGCATTATACAAGTATTACAGTGTTTGAATAGAATTATGATAGATATGAAATATATTTAGTAAAATACACTCAGTGAGTTTAGACTGAATTTAGAATATTTTCTGTTCAATAACAAATACATATTTAAATATAGAACATGCCAAGAATTAAAAAAATGATGAATGCATATCATTTACTATATAAATTAAACGTCAGTTTCATTTACAGGCATGTACAGTTTTTGGGGAAATTAAGTTCGGGCCAATTGCTTTAAATTGATTGACCTAAACTGCACAACGTTTGAAACATTAGGAACAACATTTTGATACATATTTAATTAATTGTAACTTAAATAAAAAAGGTGGATTTCAAAAAATAAAAAAGTTTCAAAAATATAAATTTATTAATTATTACTTGCATGTCACAGTTACTCTTTGAATTGAATCAGCAAGCGTTGACCAAAAGGCCTGTACATTTTAACTAATTTCTTTTTACCGGTGTCGGTCTGAAAGTTGAAATTTATATTCTCATACCTACTTATACGCACATTTATCTTCTTTACGATGATCTATCATGAGCATACGAAACACGGCCCTCAATCCCCGAATAAGGTAGCAGTGGGGAAAGACGAAGAGAGCTTAATGAGGTGACAAGAAAGGGCGAACAGCAAATAATTTTGAAGTCTGGAAATCTATTTTACTATAAAGGAGACGAAGAGATGACTATGAGAAGAGTAGAAAGTGGTGTAACATAAGACCCGCGAAATTAATTATACAATTTTGGTCGGAGATTTTAATGCCAAAATTGGAAGTAAAGAGGACGAAACCGAAACCCTTGAATAGAGAAACAATAGAGGAAACCTGTTGTTATAATTTAGGCTTAGCGACGGACTGCATCTGATAAACTCCTTCTTCCAAAAGAGCCCTAACAGATGATGGACTTGAACAAGTCTTAACGGAAGTTTCAAAAGTGAAATTGATTTCACTATAACAGATTAAAAAGTACATGATGTGACGGTATTAATCATATTTTTGATTGGACGCGATCATCGAATGGTAAGGGCAAAAGTTGTAACAAATACAAGCAAGAAGAAATCTAAAACGATCCTAAAACGAAAGACAAGGAAATGGTCAGGAATTGAAAATTCAGAACTGCATCTTACGAACTCCTTCTTTCAAAAGAGCCATAACAGAAGATTGAGCAAGCCTTGATGGAAGCTTCAAAAGCGAAATTGACTTCATTATAACAGATAAAAAAGTCCACGATGTGATGGTATTAAAGAAATTATTGATTGAAAACGATTCTCGACTGGTGAGGGCCAAAGTTGTAACAAAAATAAGGAAGGAGAGGTCTAAAACGATCCTGCAACGAGACACAAGGAAATGGTCAGGAATTAAAAATTCAGAAGGATACAGGAATATGTTGCAAATGGAACTATCACACATGCGTTTTGAAGAGCTAAAGTGACAAAATCGTAACTGAGGTAATGAATGCAGTAAATAAATACGGGTCAAAGTGAAAGTCAAACAATATAAAATTAGATGACTACACGAAACAGCTCAGGCAACAATGCAGAGAGTTGGGGTAGAACTTTGAAGAATATCGGAAACTAAAGAAAGAAGAATCTAAACAAATAAGGAATGATACGTGGAACTTCAGTACGGAAAGATCAGGCAGGTAATAGTGTTAAACAAAAGCCTAAAAGTTAAGAGTAGATATATTACCATCACAAAGAATGATATTCAGGAACTAAAAGATGCTGACTGAAATGTAATCACGAACAAGAAAGGAATCATACAGATCGCTGAACATTTTTACAAACATCTCTGCCAGAACACTAACAATTATACACACATCAGGAACATAGTAAATGAAGGATCAGATGATATGTCTGATATAACTGTGGAAGAGATCATGGATTTACTAATCGAAACGAAGAACAATAAAACCTCAGGCAAATATGAAATCGTGATCTTAGCAATAAAGAAAGGTGATACAAGCACTGCAAATATGCAGAAGAAGTAATGCCATCAAAATGAAACCATGCAATAGTTGTAATAATGCAAAAGACCCGAAATTAAACAGTCCCGGCTAAATATCGACCTATTTGTCATCTCTCTCATATACAGTGTGTCCAAAAAAGTATGCAACATATGGGAAACTTCTGTATTATTGGTTTCTCTGAAAATTTTATTCTTGATAAAAGAACAGACCCAACTCTTTTCATTTTATGTAAAACAACTAATAATTTATTTATCTTTTGCATCCGATAAGTAAAATAAACTCAACTTTCATATTTAGGTTATTTTTTTTTTATTTTGGAAGAACTTTTCCTTAAGATTTTGCTCTAAGTTAAGTACTTTATCCTTGACGCGATTCAGGGAAATGACATTTGCTCCCGCACTAAAAGCAGTACTTAAAATCTGAAATACTCATTTATTGTTTTAGGGCAAGCACCATGCTCATAAGGAAAAGTTCTTCCAAAATAAAAAAAAATAACCTAAATTTGAAATTTGAGTTTATTTTACTCATCGGATGCAAAAGATAAATAAATTATTAGTTGTTTTACATAGAATGAAAAGAGTTTGGTCTATTCATGATTTTGATTGGAAAAAAACTTGAACCAAAAGTGTTTAAATGTGTTTGCAACACATTGATACCTAAAATGGCTATTATCTCTGAAGAAACTGCAACATTATGCAACTATGTAACTAATTTCTATCTTAAACAAATTTTGAAGTGAAAATATTCACCAGTGACGCAACGTTTAAGAAAAAATCGAGAAAAAAATTTTTTAAATTGATGTACTTAACTTAAATGTCATATTTACATAATTTTTTTAATTTGGAAGAACTTTTCCTTATAAGATTTTGCTGCATCTTTATAAGTTTACTCTTGACGCTAAAATGACATTTGCTCCCGCACTAAAAGCAATACGTAAAATTTAAAATACTCATTTATTGTTTTAGGGCAAGCACTAACTTTTATCTGGAATATAATATTCTGAGAAACCAATAATAAAGAAGTTTTCCATATGTTGCATACTTTTTTGGACACACTGTATACAAAGCAAAACATACTTCATCTAAACTTGATTTGTGCAGCCACGTAAACGAGTCGTATTTAGATCTGGTTTTGGCACAAATGACCATCTTCTAGTCATTAACGCCCTGATCAAAAAACGCGTGAAATATAGTAAACCATTAATCTTGATTTTCTGTTGACTATGAAGAGGCGCCTGACTCTGTGGATCAACATAAATTATTTGCGCCATGTATGCCATAAATTAAATAAACCTATGAACATGCAACATCTTCTATAAAACTACACGAAGATACGAGCCCGATTCAATATCGAAAGAGGGGTACGCCAAGGCGACACAATATTCTCGAAATTATTGATAACACTTTGAGAATCCATGTGTTAAAGAATAGTGGGGTCAAATTGGAATATGCATCAATCGCCTAAGTGTCGCCGATGACATTACGGATCGTGTGGGTGAATAAAATATGATGCTGAGTAGATTGAAGACTGTCTCCAGCAAGTCAGCTTAAACATTAACTTGTCCATGACTGAGTTTATGACCAATCTCGGTTTGAGCAATGTTGCTTTAGCTGGTGGTATACAAATAGAACAAGTGTAAATACAAATATTTAGGACACAACACGACAATTGGTCGGGATACTAGACGTGAGAGGTCCAATGAAGGGTGGGCCACTTTCGGCAAACTGAAAAACGTTTAAGATCCAACATTCCTCTCTATTTCAAAAGGAGAGTGTACACCCAATGCGTCTTACTAGTACTTCCTTATGACGCTCTTACGTTAACAAAGAAAACAATCAGTGAAATACGAGTATCATACCATTCAATGGAAAGGTAAATGATGCTTCGGGATAGTGTACCAAATGATGTATATAAGACAAAGAACAGGAGTGACCGATGTAGATGATGTATTCACGCAACTAAAATAAAATTGGGCTGGCCACGTGGATCCGTTTGGAGTGGATACCTAGACAGGGTGCCTTTAGGGATAGAGGTAGATTCCCTACAAAGGTGGACCGATGATTTGAAGCGGATAGCGGAAACTGGGTGCAGACAGCTCCTGATTGTGATATGTGGAAGGAATTAAGGGAGGCCTATGTTCAGCAGCGAACAGCTGAATCCTAATGATGATGATAAATGATAACGTAGTTTCGAAAGTTTCAAGTTTATATCCTCATACGTACTTATACAAATATTTATCTACTTTATGATATTTTTTTTGTGTCGCTGAGAAATCACCTGTGCTCCTTGTGTAAATTTTTAACTATGCCATCAAGAATTTCCCTTATTGTTACTCTAGTTTCCTGAGCCAGTGATCACTTTATGAATTTCGTGTTAGATTGGGTTCGTATTTAGTCATTAAATCAGGAAATAAAAATCAGATTTTGTAGTACCTATAAATAATAATTTTGTATCATTATCAAAGTTTTGACAACCCAAAAAAAGACTAAAACCCGATCAATTTAATAAGACCAGCCAAGTGTGTCATTACTCTTTCAGAACGACAATCGTGTAACGAAGAAATATTCTCAAAAATATCGATATTTTTTTGCCCGCCAATTTTCAAAAATAGAAGTTTTTAATTTAATTTAACATATACATCAATTTTTTAGCTATTTAAAGAACAAATAAATATTTATTTGACTCGACCATATTGAAAAACAGCGTCTTTTAAAACATAATTGGCCTATTCTGATGAAAACTCTTGATTGCTCTATGATACATTGCGAATGGCCTCCCTGTCTGCATAGTAGATATTCCTTCCATATATTCTTTATCGTAGATTTAATTCAACACCGTTATACAACCACGTAGAACAAGATAACAGAGCCCAATCAGCAAAAGCTTAATAATGTATTTCGACCTCAATGATTTTATTTCTTGAATTTTTACATTTTTGTTTATGTCCTGTTGTAAAAAGTCTCTAATGTCTATATTCATAAACGTCGCGACACATAACCCTCTCGAGAAGAATTTTCGCAGTTTTTCTCATTCGTTACATTTTCTCTATTTTGTTTATGCAAATGTCCTTGTGTCGTTATTGGATTTAAAACATGAGCGCCGATCTATGAAATTGTACTGTAATCTCTTAAAATTAAATTTTATTTTGAATATTTCCGCCATGTATAAAAATTCCCTTAAGAGGAGTGCAATTATCAATGAATCACAGACGTATTTTAAAAAAAATTATCAGTAGCGAAAGATCACATCCATATTGTAAAAGTTGTTTCAATAATAAGAAGTATCCACCTCTACTTTCATTGAGAGACGAGCTTTATAAATTACATTAATCTAGGTGAATATATCAAAATATGGCTGAACGTCTGTTTTCACTAATTGTTTGTAAAATATATTTTCAACGAACTGACAGTATAAAATAGTGAAATGACACTGCTTGCGCATCAGCCATTCGAAGATTATTTGCGTTAGTTGTTAATTAGATCTCAAGATACTTATTCTAACCAATATCACTCCAGCAACAAAATAGCAAGACAATGCAAATTTTGCATGACAGCGTGTTGTCTTAGAAAGTTTTAGAAACACTACACTCATTCATTCATTTTTATAATTTGAACAAAAAACTTGACGCCGAATTATTAAAATTATAAAAGCTCATGCAATATTTAGACAATAGGCTGTCATGCAAAATTATATGCAATTTTGTGGTACTGCATACGATAATTATCAGCTAAACAATTTCTGATACAGAGCACCTAATTTTGCGATTATTGATTAACCTGTGCAGTGTAAATTAGTACTAACATTAAAAGTAAGATGTAATGTTCCAACCAAAACTATATTGCCAATGGAATATTATCAATTTCCAATATTTTTAATAATCAATTTCGATTCTCGATCAACTTATTATTTTACGCCGTATAAAAACCAGTAGTTTAAACCAAAAATACTTTGTATCCGTAAGAAGGTCAACGTCAGTAGATGACGATTATAAATTTTGGTAGCAAGCAGCATTGTTTATCAGTTAAGTGTGAGTCAACCTCTAACATATACAGGGTGCACGCATTTGGTCCGCCAGTAAACCGAAGATAATGCATGCAGAGCACACGTATTTGTTCCGCCAGTAAACTGAGACCTCCTACTAGTGATGGGATGTTTCGATACTTTTGCAGGCTCGTTCCTTTCGATTTCCATCCTCAAGTGGAACAAGTCCGACGGATTCGATCCTCGGAACGATATATTATACTGATCTGATGCTGATGTACGATTCACTCAAGCAAGGTTCTAAGTAAAGGGTTGGACTGGAAATTAGCTACTAATGATAATAAATCTTTCTCTTTAGATGTTTAGTTAAATTAGCTGTTGCATCACCTTTATAGGAAAAAGAACAAATACAAAAGTGCATTTTGCACTAGTTTCATTCACCACACTGAACAAGTTCCAACTACACTTTCTGTTCATTGTTTAAGAAATAATAATATTGCAGTACCTAAAAGCCAGAGCGAAAACCGCAGCACATTCAAATTAATTACGCCACGAATTACTGTATTTTAATTTAATTAAAATACTAGGGCTAGAAGCTCTGCGAGCTGTAAATATCTGAGGAGTTTACTTGTCACAAAAAATAAAGATGGACAAGTCTTTCATGATACCGATTACGAAACAAAGCAATAGGTCAGGACTAATAAAAACAAAACGAAAAATAAAGTCATAAAGTGCCGTCACTCCGTCAGCATTAAACACCTGCGACGCGACCTGCAATCGTTCCAACCCGCCTGAATTCTGAATCGTGCATTCCATTTCTTTTCCCGATATTCGCTCCACGAAACGACTTGGATTTAATTCTTGGACTCGATCCAACTCGATCCGACCCCGGATTCGTCCTATTTGTACCGAGACCGGCCGGATCGACACACCACTACTTCCTACATACACGGGGCGCAGGTATCTTGTCCGCCAGTGAACCAAGTCCGCTTACGTACAGAGAGTGCACGTCTCTAGTCCGCCAATGAGCCAAGTCCTTTCACCTACACGTTCACGATACATGCAAGAGCAATACATTAAATTCCTGTGGTTAAAATTTCAAGCGTAAACCGTACCTTACCCTTTTCATGCTAAATTATTGAATATAATTATTTGGCGTTGATCCTATAAGTATTAATCACTAAATAGTAAAGCAGCCTTTTAGACTCTTCAAGTTAAAATTATCAGATTTAGCATTGTGTGTAAAAAGCACTACTAATAGATAGGCTCATTTAAAAAAAAAACAACCAAATTTCTATTACCCATCCAAAATACATAAAAATAAGCCATATTCAATATTTGAAATCAATACGTTAAGCGTTTCTTGAAATATACGATTTTAAATATGCAGAATCCGAAGCGCGTCTTGAGCGGGGATGTGACGTAATAAAATAGGATCACGTCTTGTTGCTAGGTTTGTACACGCTAAAACTCAATAGAAATACTTCATTTCGTACATCACGATGCTTTCCTTTGACGAAGTTTACTTCTATTCCGTAATATTAAGTCAGAGAGAGCCCCATAGCAAACCCCAGTTATAGCAGCCAGTTTCTTGAGCAATCCGTCATGCCAAATTCTGTCAAATGCCTTCGAAATAACCAACGCAACTCGAGATTCTTCTTAGTTCTCCATTGTCCTACTCCATATATGAGTGATACAGCCCAATATATCACCGGTCGATCTCTGTTTGCGGAAGCCGTATTGGTTATCGTTAATTAATCTGTTGATCTCGGGGTATTTGAGTAGTTGCTGATTGACTACACGTTCCATGACTTTGGAGATTATTGGAAGCAAGGCATTGGGCGATACTTTGTGGGCGTGGTTTTCTTGCCTTTTTTGGAACAGTAGTAAGCTCCACGCAGTCAGTAAAAAAGTGGAGGCGCAAAGCTTACGTGACAATATCTCTTGCGGCCATACGTAGGACGTTTGATTGGGTTAACTTAGGTTAGTTATATTGCGAGACGCCCAATATAGGAGACCCGATGAGTGGCAAGAGGCTACTCTTGCATTCAGTGGTACGGTCGATTATTTTATACGGGCACCTATCTGGCACGACGTGATTAGGTTAAAATAGCACCAACAAATTTCAGAAAATTTACAGGGGAAAGTGGTGCTAAGGGTATCTAGTGGGTGTAGAACGGTGTCCAGAGTGGCGTTACTCATGTTGGAAGAGCGCATATGATGGACAGTCCAGGAAAGAAAAGATCTAGCGGAAGAGAGAACGAGAACTGCGTGGTAACAGGATTGGGAAAACAACTTTGAAATGGGACAGTGGACAAAAATACTAATTCCGAATATACGTAGGTAGCTGGACTGTAAACATCGGAGGGTAAATTACTTTATTAGCAAAGCTCTGAGGGGCCGTGGGTCTTTTAGAGCGTATACCAAAAGAAAAAACATAAGCTGACTGCCTTTAATGCAATGAGATAGACACGGCACAACATACAATTGTTGGATGTCCAAGATGGAGTAGATATCGCATTTCAGCAGGTATAGGAATGGGCACAGCCTTGACGGAGGGTAATTTGATCAATGAGATGACAGAAAGTTAGAGGAAATGGTCCATTGGGGAAAATGATAGAGTGTACAATGGAAGAAAAGGATAGAGCGATGGATCTTGACGACTGAAGACAAGCTTCCAGGAAGTTCCAAGGGTAAGTGGACAAAACAGGGGCACCCACCCGACACTACCTTGCTGGCAAAAAAACAAGCATATGTGTCAGAGAAAAGTAACAGATTTCCTAAGCCCTCTATAATAATAATAAAAAAAAATGGTTGTAGTGGTGTAGTTTTCTCCTCACTCTATCGGGCAAATTCTGAAAACATTAGCACAGAAGGTTTATGAATTTTGTGTAAGGATTGGGTTCGTATTTAATCATTAAATCGCTAGCACACAAGATCCTGGTGCATTTGCATGTATAATAAACTACAAATGAAATATTGAATTACAAATTTATGGAAACGAATTAATTTAATAACATCGACCAAGTTGGTAATTACTCTTTCAGAATGATAGTCGTATCATATTTATACACCAAATTTATTATCATAAAGGACATATGCGTATAATTTAAAGCAAAATCGGGGAAGTTTTAAAATTAATATTGTTTGTATTTTCTCAATGACTTTTAAGTCTGCAAAGATTTTGCGCAGCAATAAAATTAAATATTTAGAATAACGATGGCGGTCTAACGCAAGGGCGTAACTTGACATTTTGAACCGCCAATAAGCCGAGAGTGAATAGGAAAAATATGATTGGAAAATTAGATAACTTAGATAACTATGAAAATATACATACACACTTCCAAATTAAATAAAGTGCTGATATATATTTTTTATTTACAATCGGTGTGCAGATAGCGAATATAATACTCCAAGAAGAAAATATTGCGTTGATTCTAAGGGAAATAAAGAAATATCCATGGAATGTTATGTATAATATCGCACAGAATAAGGCAATTTAAAATACAAATTTAAAAAACGTGCAACACATACTCATGTCTAGTTAAAAAAATTATATTTAGCGAAACTATTAAATTTACTATATGATATAGCTTCTCATCCTTTTAAGTTAGCTGGATTAGTTTGGGTTAGTTAGATTAGGTCTCATGAGACCCAAAATTGGGCAGCTCTTATTTTCATTTAGCCTTTGAGGACTATACAAATAAGAGCAAATACGGAAAACGATCATGCATCGCAAGGATACTATTCTGTTCATTGCCTGGAATACACATACATGAGACCTTTATGCGGCTTCTTAAATGAATTAAAATAAATGGGTCATGTACAACTTTCTGTCTGAAATATCTGGTGTGCCACCACGCCACTGCTTGAAGCTTGGAGTGAAAATATCTACGAAATCGACATCGACACTCCGACTATACGGGTTTTCGCCTGAATGAGCTAACAATTTATCGGTCGTCTCTACATTCGAAGCCATTTCTTTTTTCTGGCTTTGTTCCTAATTGATTTTTCAACAGATCTTTGTTTACTCAACTTTCCATAAATTTTATCCGAAGGCTTTCTTTAATTGCCATTTTTTTGCAGCACGATTAATTGAACTTAATTTGCTATGTGTCTCGTTATAGAGTTAAATAAAATATTTTCAATCGCAACACCATCTATTAAAGAAGAAAATATATCGAGTAATATTCGTTGGCTGATTTTTTTACATACGTATAGAAATAGAGTTTTCAAAAAATGAGAGCAAACCCTTGTCAGGTGTTCATAATAAGTCAAATTATATCTGCGGAAGAATTATAAGTTAATTAATTTAAATTTTGTTACATTAAATGTAAATAAATTTTATTTTCCAGAGTGTTTTATCTCAGAAAATAACAATTTATCGATAATCCTTATAACAGTTTCTCGCCATCGATGACTAACTAATCTAGTGGGCCAGTGGGGATTAATATATTAAATTCTTTACCGATTTGCTTAATAATTTGGTTCTCATTTATTTATTAATAAACAAACCACTTTGACGATAAAATGTAATTTTAAGAAATAAATGCCTATTAGGTGCTAATTAATTTCAAGAGGAATATGAAATTTAACTTCTGCATTATTAAAAGGTCTCTTAAATTGAGAAACTTATAGAAGTTTTATTTCCGCCCAAAAGCGAATTTATTTTAAGAGGAACTTGTTAGCGATGTTTGCCGCAAGGTGTACTTTTCTATGATAGATCTAGAAGTATAATGCGAAGAGCATTATTGATTAAAAATTGCGTCAAGTAATATCGGTGTACGCTAATGGACTGACAATAAATTTTAAATAAATATTTGTACCTTTAAGCAGTAGTGAAGCGCGAGGTCAGAACTTCGCCGAAGACGCCTTTATTTTTACGAATAATTTTTGGCGCCTTTTGATCCTACGCTTGTCTCAAGACCCTAGCTACGCCACTGTTGTGATTGCTTTTGCATGGAGCTTTGAAATTTGATTTAAAATTGAACTTAAAATTTAAATTACCATCCGTGATACTTACTATTTCTATTTTAAGTAAAATAGGGATACTTACGACGAATATCTATTTTCCACCCGTCTTCGATACCACTGTCCGGTATTAGTGGCTGCTGACCACGGCAGGATAGGTATTTCCCTCCATCTTCAACCTTTGGGACAAAAGTTAGGACGCTGGTAGTTATGTTACCATCGGGGCTTGTCTGAAACAATATACAAATTTTGTCAGTAACCAAATGGTAAGGGATTAGTTATTTAAACCTACATTGTAAGGTTTTTCGTTTATACATTCGAATAAATTATATACAAAATATGATTCTCTAAATTTTATGGTCTAGTTCTCCAGTTTACTAATCGGATGGATTCTTCGCCGCTCACCCAAAAGGTAAAAGTTGCTGTTTATATTTTCAGATATTGTTGTAAAATATCAGCAGACGGACTAATAAAAGAGATCCCTTGAACTAGATTTTAACTTTTCAAAACGTTGATCCATAAATCTGTCACTTAAATGTAGATAAGTAGATTTTTTCCGCTCCTTTGGTTGAAAATACTAGACTCATCATCATATATGCCCTTGGGGAACCAGAGCGACTACGACAATGATTACTACAGCGATTCCATTAGAATTTGATGGTGTAATAGACAAAACAACACCAGCAAGATTAAAGCATGTTAATAAGTAAAATCAAGCAAAATGTTTAAAGAAAATATAAGAACATGTACAGACCTTATTGAAAAGTATCACGCTGGTTAATATACTATGGTAAGTAATTATTTTGGTACCCAATATAAATTCGTGGACTGAATATGTACGAAAACAGAACTTTAAAAAAATATTGCACCCATTGTCTTTGATCTAATAAATGAGTCTGCATACATGCAAACAGGACAGGTATGTCTCAACGAGTTGGATTAGGATTCATGCCAGAATATCATACTGCAATGAACGTCTATGACACCTTTTTGCTTTGTATAAGCGGCTATTGCTGCTCATTTTCTGTCAACCACATTCGCAGTACCAGTTGACATCCTAATATTATGAAAATAATTTACGATCCTTTTACCTCCACCTAGTCAGTAGCTTCATTCCACCTTTCTGTACTCAAATACGAAATGAGCGTAGGCCAAACCACCTTCCGTTTTAAAATACTGATCGAATTTAAGCCAGCACACAATTTAAATGGAGCATTTTTCTATTAAATTAGTGGTTTACCCAAATATGTGTACCTTAATCATTATGAATTACAGCTAAACTTACTCTCTGGGTCTTAATGTTAATCCGTAACCTGCAATCTAAGCCTTAATAAATTTAAGTACACTTTCTCTCAGGACGAGTGATGAATTTCGAACAGCGTTTCATGTAGTACCTAATTTTCCGAGCCCAACGAAACTAATTTTCATAACTACTTATTTTTTTTGCACGGGACCAGACACACTTTTCATTAGTTGGTTAATACTGTTTAACCATTTCGACTGCGTAACATTCATGATACATAAAGTTCTACTAATTTATCGAGGCTCCTTTTGGGCATAGTAACGTCTGCATTAAGAATAATTTTTGACTGCCGCTTTAGCTTTTTATACCATCTTTCAAGCCTTGTTTTTTGCTTTTCTTCTCGAAAAATCTAAATTCTGCACCTGCTCAGATATTAAAATATTTTTACTAAGAACACTTAAAACTCGGAAAACTCAAAACATTTTAGTGGGGCAATTAGCGTTTTAGCATGTTTTGTAAATTCCAACCTCGGGTTTAGTACCGCGGCGCCGCGCCGGCGTATTCCAAATTAGGATAATTAAAATTGGTTATTCCAGATAACATGTTTTTTGCTTCCCGATCCCAGGTCTGTGCTCGCTGAAGATTCTTAATAGAAACGCCCCCGGGCCAAGGCTCTCTTTTTAGAGCAAAGTGTTGGAGGGACCTGTTTGTGAAGCGTGCAGCTAGTAAGTGATATACCTTGTAGCTAGTTTATCTAATTTCGCCTTATAATGCAGTCGAAAAAAAGTTGGCTGCATTTCGAGCCTCACCTCGGTTCTGATGAAGCTAAGCACAATGCAGTTTGTTTGAAATATATTCCAATAGCAAGCTCTTTATTTTAATAAGGCACATGATAGTTGTTATTGTTGCAAAGTTTCTTAGGCAAAATAATTTAATTTTAGACGCGGTTCCGGCATTATTTCTTGAAACTTGTATTTCATTTTAAATTTCGATTTAAATTAAAATTATTATTTTAGTTAAATGTTCTTTCTTGGCGAACTAGCACAAACTAGAGTTATTTTTGAAGCAATTTAAAATAATTATGGAATAATATGGTAAAATAATTTAATCAGAACCAGTTACTATGTCCGGTTCTTTACAAGCCCATGTTGAAGAACTGAATGACAGAGTGCATCAATTCACAGTAAAGCACTATGTAAAAGTGTGACGAGATCTTAGAAGATAAACTATGCTACAGGAAAGGGTTTCTGCAATAATTTTTCATTTTGATATCCACCTTCAACCCTTAAGCATTTAAACCGAAGAATAGGCATCCATTTAGGTAATCTGACATAATGAACATATCTGAAGGGAAAACCCCATAGAAATAGGTTGGCATCATCAAGCACCAGTAGCCTTAGTATAAGTCAGGGGCTAACAACATGCCCCCTCTTTATGACTGGAATGTAGGAATATATTTACCGTTAATTCTCATCATCGGGTCAGATATAATTTTCATAAGTATCTCATGTGATAGAGTCTTGCTCCTGCATCTAACGAAATCATTGTGTGTGAAACTAAAGTTCGTTTCAAAATTAGGGAAAGTAATAAAACAGTATTAAAACATTCGTAAAGCCGTGAAATATCTACTTTTACAACGTTAGTCATAGTTAATTATATAAACTTTATTGTCGAAAAAAATTCAATTACATTGTCAAGATAAATAAAATTAATTATCAAGACTACAGGAATGCAAGTAATAAACACCAAGATATAATTCGGCCAACAGAACGCCTATACAAACCATATTTAAACTTAAAAAGTACGATAAAATATAAATAAAATAATACATAAAATTACCTAAACCATACAGAGGTGATCAAGATATAAAACATCACAATATTAGCCCTCCAAACTAGCCTTTTGTAATAATACATTTTTATCTCTCCTGCCCAATAGTAACTGTAACTACCAATTATTATTCAGACGGTTAAAAATTTTCTTGCATTCGTAAAATATGTAGTAATTTGCGAAATCAGTCTTCGCTATAGGCAGATGTATATTAGTTTCTAAAATTTACTCTAGTGTTATAGACATTATCCCCAGTCTCCAAACAGGAGTACTTCCTGTGTATGAGACAAGCGAGGCGGTTTTCAAATTAAATAGACATAGACAATAGCTAAAAGTTTTTCCCCAATGAGACAAGGTTTACAATGTTCACAAATTATAGGCTTACACAAATAACGTGCGAACTTTTTGTAAGACAAATACTGAATTTAATAGATATTTGTCTGTGAACCCCCAAAAAGCAATACCACATCTTACATGAGACTTAATTAGTAAGTGATCAACCATTTTTGTGGTAGAGAAATTAATTAGATAGGTAGTAAGTAAAGGTGCTCTGTCTATAAATGAAAAACATGTCAACCTTAACGTCTACAATGTCCTTAAACACTAAAACACAATAACCGGTGTGCAGACTATAAAGGAGGGAAAAAAGTGGCCCAATCAAATAAATCACCAAGAAAAAAACAGGAACAAAAGATATGGGAATCGATGATGATATACAAACACCGCTGTAAGACGAACATTATATATTCATTTTATTTTGAGACAGTAATAACTATCTTGTGTAACATTCCGTCTATAAGCAAGGCGACATTGGGAAGTATTAAAAAAAAAAACGAATTTTCGGTACGAAAAATTACAAGGTAGAAAATCAATTTTAGTGCGAAAAGACCAAAGTATTTGCGATATTAAGAGTAGTAAGACAACGGCGGAAAGACAGTGCAAATGTCTATTATTTGGACGAAACTGGAGTAAACGAGGGATACACGTTGGCAAAATATGGCAGGGTCTACTGAAATTAAGGAATATTTTGGTATAGGTAACCGAATAGTAATCATATATACGTATTGGTAGCAAAAAAGGCTTTGTGGAATTATTATTTCTCTATGACGACAGTACAGCCGACTACTCAGAAGCTGAATAGAACTGCTCAGAGCACTTCACTTTAATGTTAAATTGTGAGATCCTTCTTAGATTCAAAATGTAGATAATAAAGAAATTTCGTTTTTAATTATTCATTTATCCATAATAATAATCAGTATTATATTAATTTTTGCTTATAGACAGGCCACTGGCATATCGATTTCCGTTAAAAATAATTAAATCCATTGCATGTAAACTAGTTTGCACCCTTAATATAAACCATATATTTTTTAGTTACTAACTGTAATTTTTTTTTGTCTAGTTTATGGCTTTGCATCGAGTGCATTTAGCCACTACAATAACTTAAATTTAAAACTCAAATGAAACATTCCATCATTCATACCAAATATAACACCAAAATAAAAATTGAGAAGAGACAAAATTATAGGATAGAACTGGGACAGTAATTTTGAAAATGTCAAATTAAGATTTATATTATTTAGGTTTGCGTTCAAATTTCACGGTAGCCCAATTAGTCAAATACGATAAATTATTACTATATTGAGACTACGTTCTGTTTCATTAGCCTGCTAATAAATTATATATTAAACATTATTTACTAACTGGTCTAATGATAATGCATTAAATAGCAGTATTAGCCAAATGTTTCAATTTTTCTAGCCTTTCCGTTATAAATAGAGTCGAATAAATAACACATACCAGTAAAATTCGGAACTAAAGTACTAAAGGAAAGTTTTATTAACACATAATAAAAGGTTCTATTGATAAGACTACGATATTGCATCCATACATCACTGTAAATTGCAATAGTCTGCAGTAGCAGGGTGGCGTTTTTGGGAGATTTATGTATGCGGTCATTCTGCGTACAGTTTTATCGAATTTCACTTAGAAAGATAAATAAACACGGACAAGTTTATACTTATTTAAGGGTTGAAGTGTGTCGCGCAGTTTTGAATAGCCGTCGTTTAAATGTGTTAAACCATAGAAGAAATCCTAAGAAACACCGTTTACAAATTTATTAAATATGGGAAATAAGAACATCAATTATGGAAAATTATTGATCGCGAATAGAATAATGCAAGATATTACACATACAAACGTACAATGACTATGCCTATACTGGAAAATAGTTATTTATGCAACAAGTGCAAAAAGTACAAGTTTTTTGCACGAAAGGTGAAAATTGTCAAACGAGACCGCAGGTTTACATTTGCAAAAAGTATTATTTGCCTGGCGGTGATCACATTTCACAATTCTTGGGTTCCTAAAATTGGCATAAAGAGATCAATATCCTGTCGATGATCAGATTTCCTATGGTCCTGTTAACCAATTCTTGTTAACATAAATCGTTAACATTTCATCATTTTAATTTTTTTGGTTACCATAGCAACCAATTTTTCAATTTCAAATTCCACCAGTAAAACGATCCTGTATATAATACAATTCTTTCCGATTATTAACATCAGAACCTGCACCCGAAAAATAATCAAAATAGTTACGTTAACTGTAGTAGTATAATTGACAAAAATCCTTCATAAGTCAAAAACGGTAACAATTAGAGCAAAAAAGCAAAGGAACAAAAATACGTGCCTTACCGAATACTTTCATTTGACATAAAAAAAGAATTTTATCCTTGTTACCAAAAAACGGTAACTTCCGGTAACGGTGATCCGCCAAATTAGCCGTTATTTTAAATCTTGAAACCTAAGTGTTAAGTCCAGAAGACAAAAATAAAGTGCCTGATTTTATAAATTAAGTCTGGAGAACAGACTGGCTGCCACTAAGCTAGATGAAGTTAACAGATGTAATCAATGTTATATAATATAATTGAAAATATTAGCGAAGAACTTAAAAGTTTTTTTTTTGAGAAAAAGTGCTTAATTAGGTAAATAATAGGATAATAGTAACTAAACTAAGAGCAGACATTGGTCCGACCCAACCTACCAGACTGCCCCCACTTTTTTGGGTTGCCAATTCATCGTTATGATTGATAGAATTTTTTTTTTTGATTAAGGGTATGAATATTTATGTGGCAGAGATGGGCAAGACAAACAACTCAAACAGATGGAAAAAATTGAAAAAGGAAGACATTAAAGAGTATCTACATTAAAAGCAGACGTCAACCAGACCCAGCCTACAAGACTGCCCCCCTCCCCCCTTGCTTGAATTCTTATTTGACAATTGATTAATAAATGTTCTATTAAGGGTATTTATAATCAGTGTAGTAGAGAAGGGTAAGAGTGACTCCACCCAAAATATGAGCTATGCAGAGATAAAAATAAATGAAATTCCCTTATTGGATAATTGTTAAAGAGAAATGAGAGAAATAAAGCACTTAACTAAGTGAAATTTATATGTGTGAACACAAAATAACCAAATTCAAGAAGTTTCCTGTGTAAAAGAATGTATGATCTGTTAGGCTTAACCTGAATGTTGAGGCAATGGTTGTTTTGAAGCAGCTTGCTGTTGATCTCGATATCTTCTAAAAAGCCCAGTCTATTGAAATTTTTTGATAAAACGATGCTTTTAATTACGTATGCTCTCCAAAAGCAGAGTTATTCTTATTTATATGTTCGCTGATACGGACTCTAAGTAGTCTGCAAGTTCTACCAATGTAGGCGCTTTCACAAGAACTGCATGATAATTTATAGATTCCACTTTTTGAGAGAGTATATATTTTATATTTCGTATTATTTAAAAATATTTGTTTTTGATTTTTAATTTTTAAAGGAAGTCAAGGAATTAATTCATTTAGAATGTTTCGTACATGCACACAGCCTTTACTTTTCACTTAATGATACTTCTCTAGGTTTCCAGAGCGAGTTTTGTTAACTCTTCCCGTTTCCATATCGCTACGAGTGCAATAATCAAATCAAATATCTTCATTAACCATATCATCCGCTTTTAATAGACAATCAGCAGCATTGCTTTTCGCTAGAGTTCTTGATATTTTGGTAACGTGCTAATCAGATTTTCTCTAGAAAGACAATTAAATATGTACATTTGCATTTGCATCGATATCCTCTTTCATATCGTCGCTTTCCTTGCAAAGTGGCTTATCTCATTTCTTCTAATTTTTCAGGAGAGGCAAAAGAAGTTTTTACATTTACTGTGGGTGCTACTAGTGACAAAACAAAGTCAAATGTAGGATTTAAAGGATATGTGAAAGTATCAGGGCGACATTAAATTAGGCGTTAATATATATATTTTTCCATTTTTGTATGCCTATCACTGCGAAAAAAAATTAAAAAAGAAACTAAACCTCTTCGTTAGACACAAACTATATAATATCTTAATAATTTTGAGTTAGACCTACATCAAAACAATACTCAAATATCAAGATAAAATATTTAAAGAAAACGGTTTTTATTTCCTGAAAAAGTACAAAAATCTGCTTATAGATATAATAACAAAAACTAACAATAAAAAATACAAATGAGGGCAGACATGTAAAAATATTATATTCTGGAAGTCTTATTACTGGCCTATTTCTCTCACATAATGATACATGTGCGTTGTATTTCTCTGAAGAAATTTTTGGTGGCTCAGTATTAAGTAATGGGAGTCTAGATATGGGCAAATAATTCACTATGCTGGCGTATAAGAGAAATGTTTTCATAGTTTTCTTGCAAACGACTTGTTTAAAAAAATGTTTTTCTTGTTCTGCCTTTTTTATATTTCTGGTGCCGTCTTTCTACTGAACGAAAACATCGCTGTTCTGTAGCATTTTGAAAAACTATAGGTACGTTATAATATGGTAAATATTATTCCTTGTGATAAAAGTTAAGCTGCTTAAGACAGGAAATAAACAATGACTAAAAGTTAAAGTTAGGTTCTCACGTGGTACAGGGGCCTATCTCATTAGCACCGTTCAGAAACAAAACACAACGCAAAATATATTTTTTACTAATGACCTTACGTCAATATGGGTCTGTTTGAAATATTTATTAAGAATGGCAGTTCATATTTCTTTATAAGTGGCGCATCTTGAGGACAGTTTGTGAGATTTTTTTCGTGTCATATCTGCGATAGGCATAATACTAAAAGTGGCATATATTCGAGACTACAGTATACTATTTTAGTGCCATCCACGGACCTAACTCAATTTAGCATTTTATGAGATAAGCCTCTTTGTAAGGAAGGCGGCGATATGCGTCAAAATAAGACCAAATTATTTTAGCAAGTTATGACTAAAATGCACTATCTCTCGAACCGGCCAAAAACTACTTCATATTTATAATTTCCTAGAAAAAATTTACTTAAGGATGAAGGATCGACAGGTTGTTATGTAACTTGATAAAAACCTTCGATTGTGTGAGTCACAGAATATTGCTGCGCAAGACGAATATCTATGGATTTAGGGGTAAATGTCTGAGATGATTCCAGTCTTATCTGAGTAATAGGGTTAAGTATGTGACCCATAGTGGAACAACATCAAACCAGAGTGTTTTAAGGGGCGGGGATTTCGCTCAGGGTTCGGTTCTGGGGCCCGTCCCCCTTTTTATTGTATATTAATGGTATTGTGGATATTGATATAACGGGAAGCATTACATTGTTTGCGGATAATGCAACAATATTGTGGAGTGGCATGGATAAACAAATTTTGGCTGATATGATTAACCAGGACGCCTCTTTGGCAAAAGACTGGGTGACTCAAATAAACTATGTTTTAATATTTCAAAAACCAATATTATGTCTTTTTAATGTAATTTAGGGCCTCCTTAAGTGGAAAACCAGATATTAAATGGAACATCCCAAAGCAAGTTGAAGTTTGAACGTCACATTAAAAACATAAAAGAGCGTCGCTGGGGACGATATGAAGCGGGCCAAATCCTGGGAACGTCTGCTGCCGTGAAAATATCTGTAAAACAGGCATATCTTGGCCACATGTCTGTGGTGTTCCAGACTATCCAGATCTCGGGTTAACTACGGGTCGCCGACGAGACGCACAGCTCCCTTCTGAATGAAATCCAGCAACTTTAGGGTATGCTTCGGTGCAGCATCCCATATGTGTGAGCAACCTTCTAAGTACGATCTTCTTTGCACTTTGTAGAGCAAGAGCAGCTGCTGCGGTGTATACAGTTTTTGTTGTGAATTAGCGCAACAAGCTTCTATGACGCTGATTTTGCGATGTTAGCGACGTGGTTATGACAGGACATATCGCTGTTGACCGAGATACCCAGTAGTCCGATTAACGAGGATGAATAAGTAATGGTTGATCCTGCCATAATGATGTCAGCATCCGCCGTATTGGGTTTCTTGGTAAACGTCGCTTCTTGGGCTTTTGCTGCATTGAACTGGACCAAATTTCTGTCGCCCCAAGTTCGAATTATTTCCAGACCTTGATTAATTGCTGCAATCTACTCCTGTCTGCGGTGATATGTCTCCGTGGCTGGTAAAGGTTTTTCCGATCTAAATTGGGAGACAAGGGTACTGTCATCTGCAAAACTGTAAACAGGATCATTGGTTTCGGTCATTAATATAGATGATAAACAAAGCTTGCTTGAGTAGTATTGCGCTTTGAGGTGAGCCCCCGTTAATGGTGAATGTGTCTGAGATGTTTCCATCAACTTTAAGGACCATATCAAATGGGTTAGATAAATGTATATCAAGGTAGGCATATTTTCCACTAATAGAGACCCATTTACGATCGAATGATACTAATAAGCTGCTTTCAGTGAGAGAAGAGGCAAAGAAGTCACTTGCGAAGAAACTAGGAAAAAAGGACCAGAGAAATCTCAAGGAAAAGTTGGGCAGCTGGTCAAGAGTATGAAAACTTGATGCGAAATATCTCTAAAATGTTTGAAGCTAAAGAATGAACTTTCAAATTTTGTCTAAATAGTTGGGAGTTAAACAGCTGGTGCAGACAGTATTTGTCCTGCAGAACAGAGCAATTAGATATTTGAATAAGGCCAAACTGAGAGATTGATGTAAACCACTCTTTATTGCAAACAATATCGTCGCATTATCATATCAGTATCTTTGGTGTATAAAAGGTAGACAAATAAAGTGATGTTGCCTATTCCCAGAACCTACCAGATACATGCCTACATTTGTTTTTAATGGACGTCATCTTTTTAATCATTTGCCTATTAGCATGAGAGGAATTTCTGAAGGAATGAAGATTAGGAAAGCAGTTTAAAAGTTGCAGGTTGCAAGGGCCTCTTATGACTTACAGGAATATTATTACAGTTAGTGATTTTTAGTGATGCCGTCGAGACGAGACGAGACGAGAATAGGCCTTCTCTCGTCTCGTCTCGTCAGCCGAGAGAAAATATGTCTCTCGTCTCGGCGAGAGAACGCTTTCTCTCGCTCGAGAGAACCCTTCTCTCGTCTCGTCTCGACCCTCTCGTAAATACTAAATATTCAATTTAAAGAAGCATAAAACATAACAAAATATACAGGGTTAAAGGGGGTTATTCCTTGGGTTATTTTATGAATTAAAAGTATATATTAACATAGGTCCGTTCTTTATCTACAGGGTTAATGTTAAAAATCATTTTTGTTTAATATTTTATGCATTTCTTGCCGTATTTCCTTGAAAATTGGCATACGGGGGTTTCTTGGTATGAAAAATCAGATTATTGACACATACTGACTCTGGCCGATAGACCTTTAAAAAGAAGGGAAAATGTATTTAAAATTATTTAAATGATAGATTTTTTTTATTGCAGCTTTTTAATTTTATTTTTATGCTTTAAACTTTACAATAAAAAATTTAAAGATTTATTTAAGCTGTAGCTTTCTACGTGTTCACTGTGTACAATTTATAGTAACCTTATTTTTTTAAATGCTGTAAAAAACATTCTTTTAATTCAATGCAACGTATTTTTAAGCAATAAATATCATTTCTAGAAAATACATTAACCCCACGTGCAACACAACTTTTTACTAACTTAAATGTAGGTTCCATATAATTTTGTAACTTGCAGAGACATGATGGTAATAAACCATTGTATTTATGTAAATTCTTATCTTTAACTAGCTCTTTGGTGGATGTCGACGGACGTGATCGATCGGGAAAAGGTAAGTAAGTGTGCGGGACATTTTCAATAACACATATTTATGGAAATGTAACTCCCTCGATTTATATTGTGAACTGTATGATAAATAGCATTCTGCTGGTTCTTAGAAAAAATAATTTAAATTTAGATTGGTGAAAAAATATTAGAATTTAAATTTAATTACAATTTTTATATTACAGCAAATTGGCAAGATCTCTATTGTTGTTCTTATTTCTAAAAACTGCCTATTTTACACCTCACGGTTGTTAGGGCAAGCGCATTAAAGATTACTATTTTTATTAGTGCCATCATTAATTAGAATTTATACAGGTTACAATAATATCTAAATAAAAATAATACAAAAAAGGTAAAAGAAAAGTTGTTGGAAATGTTTCCAAAATTAAGATTTTGGAAAAAGGGAATATTACTACATAAACAATTTTTTACTGATGAAATTGAAAAAAAATCTTTAATTTTTTTAATGCGAAGGCGATACTTTATTTTTAAGGTCTTATCGAGTAAGTAAGATTCCAGACTATTTTGTTCTTATTCTTATTATTATCTCAAACAAAATGGCAACATTTTAAACATTTACATTGTTGAGGTTCTACAGAATCAGAATGGTTTAAAATAATAAAAAAAAATAACTCCCTATTTTATTTTATCCTATCCTAAATAGATCTTGCCCTATTACCTAGATCTTAGATCTTACACTTTTAACAGCTATCACATAATATTTACAAACCCTTTTTTTATTTCCCATGTTAAACCCTTTTGATTCTAGAGCATCTCAAAAATGCAAAAATGTGATAAAAAAAATAATAATGGCGACATTTCGTTTTGGAGGGTTATAGGAATCTAATATTTTGGCAACATAAGGTATTCGATAACACCTTCTAAATAAGGTATCACAATACCCAATTTGTATTTTTAACACAATACCCCATTTGTATTTTTTTTAAATGACGCCCACCCTTTTTCACCCTTAAAAAACCCTAAGGGCCGGTTTCTCAATAACGAGTAAGGTTTAACCCGTGGGTTTTCTATAGAGAAATCGAGGGTAACTCGCGAGTTAAGAGTTAACTGGACATTGGGAAACCTAAAATAAGTGTAGAAAAATTGTATGCTAACTACGAATTTAATACAATAGGTATCACCAAATTACTCATGTATGAAAAAATCATAAAGATGTTTTGTTTTTTTTTTTTATTTTTTTTTATTATGCCAATTTTTTGCTCGAGAGATCGAGAGAAAAACGAGAAATTCTCGACGAGAGAGCATGTTTCTCTCGTCTCGTCTCGAGGTTTCATTCGAGAGAAAATACCTCTCTCGTCTCGTCGAGACGAGACGAGACGAGAGACGAGAATCTGTCGTCTCGACGGCATCACTAGTGATTTTCATGTGCCGATCTCTATTTGCTCCATGGTTTATACGTTTTCAGTATCCACAATACCGAAACAGAATAATTGCACTCGACGCGCGTTTCGCTAACCATATTAGCGTCATCAGCAGATGATTAAAACAGTTTTAATCGTCTCATGATGATGTTAACATGGTTAGAGAAACACGCGTCGAGTGCAATAATTCTGTTTCGGTATTGCGGATAAAACTCCGTTTTAGTGGATTTTGCCGAAGGTTTCAAACCCCAACATTGTTTTATACGTTTATTTATTAATGGCATGCAACTTTATTGTGTTGGTTAGGTATGGATATTTTCTTTCGATTGTTTTTTTGTGTGACTTTATTTTTATATTTTTATTTTATATTATTTGTTTTTCGTCATATTTGTATTTTTTCTTTTTTGCTTTGTTTACAACAAAATTTTGTTGAGAACGATAAAGCCTATTTTGTTTTGAATTGATTGATTTGATATTTTCCTATTCATTTATATGGAAGAAAATATTAGCAATTAAACTGCCCTTGTCGTAGCTGTCTCGCTATGGGATAAAATACAAGGTTCTGAAACGGACATGGTTCTACGAATCTAAATCTTTTCACCCAACCGTTCTTATATTCGTCGCCATACTTCCTTTACATGCTATTTATTATAAGTTAGATTTAATTCAACATTATTACCTCAATCATTTGTTTATCCATTTCTCCAACTATCTGGCATGATATGATAAGATCCATCTAAGCATTTATTACATAAAAAACTCTTATGCATGCCTTTCAACTTAAAGAAGAAACGTGGCATAGCAAATTTGATAGTTGTGTTGTTTACTCCCAATAACAAAGCCATTTCAACATACAAGGAGCATTAATCAAAAATACATTTAAAGGAAAATGTTTATAAACTCATTTGAGATTAACAATCGAATCAAGCGATTCTTCATGAAAGGCAAAGTTGAAGTTTTTACAATTATATCCGTAATGGAATTTGGCATATTTAGTAAAAACCTATCAATAATTTTTTCTCACATGCTAAAAATTTAATTAATAATTGTTATTTTGATGGGACCACTACTGACACACCGGTAACATTGCACTGTGCTAGAACAGTTTCGGCAGAAAATTGAAAACTATAAATATTTGATAACCCTTTACTGACTTTTTCAACCTATTCAGTCATAATTATTATGATTTCCCCTGCACACTGTTAGTTTTATTACCAAGCGCTATACAACCCTGCCCGACAAAATGAAAAATAATAATATCCGATACGTAGGTTGCAGGTGGGTATGCTTTTTTCGCTTATTTACCGAATGCCATTTGTTGCACACTATACCTTACAATTTGTTAAAAAAACATGCTGCCTAATTCGCTTATTCAACTGTTGTATATGCTGACTGTATATTTACAAAAGTTTCAATGGTGTAAATAGATGAGTTAAAAAATATCCTGACTGAGAATCAGGCTGTGAAATTGCTATTCACATTGAATTGGATGAATAAAAAATAACATAGATAATTATTGCAGTATGAGTGCAGGATATTCTATACTATGTATGGTGCAATTACAGGATAATATCTTAAAATCGTTTGAAAAATGAAGCACAAAAATAGTGAAACTGAATGGAAAACTTCCCAAATAAAAAATGATTGGCTATGGTGGACCTAAGATTATTCTGGTCCTAAATACTGTGTATTTATTTATTGATATTATTTTTATTTATGCATCATCAAGCGATCTTGAGAATCTTGTAGTAGATTAACGGTTTCCTTATTCTAATACACATTACAGAAATAAAATATATCATTATCAACACTGAACAGGTTAAAAAAAAAATTAATTTTGTATTAAAAATTGATACCTGCAAATGAAACCAAATATTCAGAAGAAGTGTTTTATCGCATTTTGCATCTTTCTGTTCTTTTGACCTGAAATTCAGTATTGTTCAAGAATTCTGCATTTATTAAATCAAATGCATGTACAGAGCCTGCGTAGGGCTAAAGATTATTAATTTCTAATAAATTCGATTTATTAATACTTACATTCCTTTGTTTAAAACAACACTCGCTAGAAAGTTAAATTCATAAGACAAGCTTTTTTACTTTTATATTCTCAAAAAATTTGTATTCTTAATAAAAGTTAGTGCTTAAAAAGAAAACATTTTAGACATCAACATAACTTAAGTCATGTTTACAAAGTGTGCAAAAATATGTAACGTATTTGAAAATTGTATCGAATCAAAAATCTTCCGAGTATAATCAAAACAAGTATATGAATATATATTATATATGGACTAAAAATTGCAGGTCTATTCCAACAGAAATCAGAAACTAGTCGGCGCCAATCGTATTTTTGTCGCATATGTACCTATTTTTCACAGACCAGTTTATGTTTTTTATTCGGATAAGCCTTATACGCTGACGCGAGTTGGATGCTTCGTAACTTTTTTTGAAACGTTTGAAGCGTTTGATTGATCAAGCTAACCTTTTTCTTTATATGTTTATCCTGTGACATTCCAGGGTAAATATCGTGTGTATCGATAATGTAATCTCTATAAGTTTTTATTCAAACTAGAAAGTGCCGATTTTTCCATTTAAAATGATAAAACTCACTGTGGATTTTAAGACCAAGAAAATTTTTCTAAAATTACCATTATCGAGTGAATTGAGCTTGTCCCTATCTTATCTGTACTTTAGTGTTTCCCTCTATCCTGCTTAGTTTCAAAGCTTGGGTTTTTTAAACAAATAAGTGATTATTACATGATGTTCAGTGTAGGCCTACAAAGCAGTACTGTAGCGCAAACTGCAATATAGAGGGAAACACCAGAATACAAAATAGATACGGAAAAATTTAATTGACTCGAAAATATTGTTGCTAGTTAAATTCACAGGGCGTTTTAAAATTATTGAAAAAATCCGAACTTTTTCATTCCAACTGAAAAATTAAGACATAACAATATCGATAGATCCAGTATATGTCCTGAAATGCCAAACTATACACCTACAAAATAAAGGAAAGGTTAACTCGATCAATTATCTGATTCAAAAGTTATGAAGTCTCCAACTGGATTAAAATTTTAGGAACGACACTTTTTTGCACGTCATTGTCAGTGTATGCATCTTTTTTTTGATAATGGATTGTCACTTTTCAATATTCCAGTTTTTTAATTTGATGACACTTTAAAACCCATAATATATTTTTAAAATCTTGCACACCCTGAGAATAAAACTCAATCCTTATTAACCTCAAAATCTTTTCTTTTTAAGCGCTATTATGAGGAACACATTTTTTCGAGAAATAAAAATTAAGAAAGCTAAAAAAGTTTGCCATATTGGTGGGCACTGTACAAAATTGAATATCAAGCATCAAAATAACTGAAACTAGGGTGTCTGATTTTAACTAAAAGAGTACCATACAAGGTGAAACTGAGCTGTACGGGTCCATCAATTTAAAGTAACTGCAGGGAAATTATCAGCGCAAATATAACTTATATCATCCCGTGTAAATATTTATAAAATGTATTTCTTTACAAAACATATTTTTCATCTTACTTTTAGCAATTTAAAATCAATATTCTCAATCAACTAATGCCAACTTATGTAATTCTCATTTTTTTGGTCCTTATTCAACAGCTTAACATTTCTACTTAAAAATACTAAATTGGTAATAAAATAAAATATTAATACTATAAGGCACGAAAATCACACACAATTATTGGAAACCTCCTCGTATGAGCGTAATAAAATAAGCAAATAATATAAAACATCAATGAAACAAGGTTGTGAGGACGTTAAAGTTGTTTATGGTTGAGGTTTATTGGTACTAAATTAAATTACCACTATATTAAACGCTCGTTCAAGATTTACTGCAACCTAATTACGTAGCGGGAAGAGTAGCTATTCTTCCAAATTTAACGACAATATTTAATATTGAGTCGTTAAAGGACTGGTTCTGTCTGGATAAAATACATGATTATCGAAGTATTAGCCAGATCCACAATGTAAATACATATATAGTTTGAATTGGTCACTAACTGATATGCATTAAGCATATTGAAAAGTTTTAGTACGAATTCACCGTTCACCTAAGTACTAGAAGACATATTTTTGTTATGTGCCTCAGTACAATTATTAGTAAGCACTACAGAAATTATAATTTGGATTGTTAAGAGTAGAGATAAAAGGTTCTTCTGCATTTATCTGTACTGATTAATAATTTTTCTTATGCTATAGCCAAGTAACGTCATTATTCTCTAAAACTAAAAGTACTATATGCTAATCCTGGAGGAATTCTACACCTCACATCTCCTGTAACTTGAATATTTAAAAATAACTGTAAACATTTTACAATTGAAGGACATGTTGCAGCTTTCAGAGATGAGGCGATAATTTCGGTGATTTTTCCCATTGCTTGAAGAGAAGTTTTGTTTGTTTTGTTGCCATCCTTTAGGTTTTGAAGCATAGTGGTCAGCATTGATAACCACCAACTTCTTCTTCTTCTCTAGGTGCCGTCTCAGCTTTGAAGGGTGGCAATCATCAGGGCAATTCTTATTTTTGAGACCGCAGCTCTAAATAGTTCATTGTTATTGCATCTAAACCACTCCGAAATTCATGGCTGAAGAATCTTATTCTTCAGCCGTGAATTTCGTCTCCTTCCTACAGATATCTTGCCTTGGATTTTTCCCTGCATAATAATTTGTAGCATTCGATATTTTTCTCCCCACATGAGATGCCCCATATACAGCAGACTTCTTCTTTTAATTGTTGGGATTGCTTCTCTCTCTTTATAAATACGTCTCATTACTTCCTCGTTGGTTATTCTCTACCCGTGAAATCTTCAATATTCTCCGATATATCCACATCTCAAATGCCTCTAGTCTCCTCACGTCGGTTACCTTCAGCGTCCAGGCTTCCATCCCATAATATAATACAGACAGCACATAGCATCTCATCAGTCGTGTTTTTAATTCAAGGTTTAGCTCTCAGCAGCAGAAAAGCCTCTTCATCCTTGTAAATGTACTTCTGGCCTATTCGATTCTGAGTCGTATTTACTGTCACATTAAGAACGGCGGTAAGCGCACGTGACAACCTAGTCCCGAGCATATATGCTTAATGATTAAAATCATTGATCATTAATGATTAAAATCACCAGTAATTTGTCAGTAAATCCTGTAAATCTTTGAACAATAACTACAAATTTTAAAATTGATATAACGTGATTAGTGTAAGTAACCATCGCATCGTGCGCCAATATACTAAGCTAGAAAAGCATCTGCGTGTGAAGTAAATGACTACATATTTCGTTTAATTTTCGAAATTTACTGATCAGCGGATCCCACTCAGTGAAGGTGAGTTTGGGCTAGTCTATTGTGGCTTGTTTTTGAGTGAATGTATATAAACTATGCCTAGAGGACTAGAAATTGAAGGAATAACTTTATGTTGCGATTTTCCTTCAGATTCTGAATTTTTATCTGACGATGGTTCTGATACGATGTAGAATCATGAGATATTATTACCAGAACAACACGACTTTCAACTCTCTATTTCTGCATCGAGAGTCAAAAATTCCAACAATATTGGCGATAGTATTCCGCTTATTAACCTTTTGTAGCCCAAAAATATCCCTTTCGACAATACAGAGACCTCTATCTCTTCTACAGTTAATGGTAATCATATAGATATTTTGGATTTGCCCTCAGAAACTACGTGGCTACGATTTTCACAAAATATTTCCAATTTCTGATTTTATAGGCTATAGCAAATCAGTCCATAAAAGTCCATATGGTATAGTTTCAAGATTTTTTTAGCAAGGATTTTTAGAAGACATTGTTTTTCAAATCAATTTATGGGTTACTCAACAAAGTAAGCCACTTCAGCTTATAAATGTAGAAGAAATAGATTTTTTCTTGGGTATACCATTTTTTAAGGCAATTAACAAAATGCCAAATAATCACGACTATTGGCCAAGGAAGCTGCATTTCCCCTCATAACCTACGTGGAATCAGTTTTCATAAAAGATCTTTCCAACTTCTGATTTCATAGACCAAAACGAACCAGCTGTGTGATTTCCATGATTATTACATATCACCACTAATGGCTGGATGTTGAGCCACATACATTTTAATCACAATTAGGTTTATCCCAAAATATGTGAGCCAAATCATCATAAATTGGAAAAATTGCGCCCATTCCTTACAACAATATCTAAGGTTACTTGCTGAAGTATCATACCCAACAAAGGCTTGCTATTGACAAATTAATGGTGACATTTAAAGATCGATCATCATTAAAACAATACATGAGAGATAAACAAAAAAGAGGCTTCAAAGTGTGAATGCTATGTGATTCAATTGGTTATAACTTAAAACTTGAAATTTACACTGATAAGGAAAATAATCAAGCAGGAAAAAGTAAAGCTTTTAGAGTTGTTTTGTATCTTATGCAAAATTTCACTGAGAGGGATTTTTTTTAATGGTTATGAACTATTACTGATATTGGGGGAACTCAAAATATAGTGAATATAATATATAGATGAAAAGAGGGGTTCTCTTTTAAAAAAGGGCAGGGTAAATGAAGTCTAGAACTACAGATCTATTACCAGCCTGTTGTCCTTTTCAAAAATATTTGAGAAGATTCTAGTGCAATGAATGAGAAAGTTCATAGATGTGTGAGTGTTCAGAACAGAAATTTGGAGTTCCACAGGGCCGCGTGTTGTCTCCGCTTCTTTTCATTCTCTTTATGAATGATGTTGTCCAGTTCTTAGAGGGTTTTTTCACCCCTGAAAATAAATATGAGATTGTGTTATATGCTGATGACTCGACAATAATAATTTCATGCTCTTCTTTGCAAATGGCAATTCACAATGCTAACCTTTTCTTACAGAAATTTTATGAATGGTCCTCTAGAAACAAATTAATAGTTAATGAATCAAAGACTCAATATAGGGTGTTTTTTAAGAGAAGGATAATCTCGGAATTTGCTCTTACTATGAATAATGTTACTATAAATAAGGTGGATAGTTGCAAATCTTTGGGTCTCTATGTGGATAGTCTATTGTCTTGGATCCCACATATTGATTATATAGATGGAAAGCTGAACGCAGCTTATTTTGCAATAGATAATTTAAAGCCTATTATGTCTATTAATAGTTAATGAATCAAAGACTCAATATAGGGTGTTTTTTAAGAGAAGGATCATCCCGGAATTTGCTCTTACTATGAATAATGTTACTATAAATAAGGTGATTGGTTGCAAATTTTTGGGTCTCTATCTGGATAGTCAATTGTCTTGGATCCCACATATTGATTATATAGCTGGAAAGCTGAACGCAGCTTATTTTGCAATAGATAATTTAAAGCCTATTATGTCTAAAAAACAATTGCTCAATGTTTATTTTGCTTTAGCATATAGTAACATAAATAATATGATTCTATTTTGGGGTCTATCAACTGAAACAAATCGAATTTTTATCCTACAAAAGAGAACTCTCCGCAAAATCTTTTCATTGAGTCCCCTAGAATCTTGTCAGGAACTATTCAGGAGTATCAACCTACTAACAGTTTATAGTATTTTGCTATTGGAAAGTGCCATGTTTGTAAAAAAATACCCACATAAATTTCCAGTTGTTAGTACCGTGCATACCTATCAAACTAGACAAAACTCGAACATTGTTATTCAAAACTACAACCTCTCCACTTCTAAAAAGAGTCCTAAATGTTTTTGTAGCTATGTCTACAATAAGATACCTGTTAGTATAAGTGAAATAGTGTCAATCAGGAAATTTAAAAAACTATGCAAAGTTATTTGGTCCAAAATTGTTTTTATTCCCTGCAAGAATTTATGTTATCCACATATATACAGTGTTTAGTTGTAAGTCTGCATATTTTCTTCTGAATTACTGTTACTTATACTGTTATGTATTAACTGACAATGTATATACTTTAAGAAAAGTGTAATCTGAAACGGGTATAACAATGTTCAAATTGAACTATTAAAAGGGTTTGCATCTTTTATCTAACCGCCATATAATCGTGCCCGTCAAAAGAATGCAAAAAGACTGAACAATTACTGAAATCCAATGCCGGATTAAAAATCGATTATCAAATCGATCGAAAAAATGCAATGGAATACGTATTTTTTTTAATGCTGCTTTTACTAATTCTTTATCATTTATAAAGAAACTGATCCTGAAAAATTACTAAATAAAGTTTCGTTGAACTGTTTATGAAAGTTTAATAGAAAAGGCCATCGCTTGTCCACGAGATGTCGTTCTTGGTCCTTAGTAAAAACCAGTGGAAATTGAAGCACATAAACCTTATGACAGTAAAACCATAAGATTCAAGTCATGAAGTTCTCAGCCACTAAAAAGCACTAAATATGATCCTCTTCGAATTATCTGATTTGGTTCCACATGCAGTATGCCACTCTGCGAAAATAAAATGACTGTTTTCAAATTTTTCACAAAATATAATTTTCTATCGCTCTTCATTTCAAAAGTAGTTAACTTTTTTTTTGGGGTCCCTATATATAATACGCATGGTGATTATCTAGACTGACCACTTTGTTTATATCTTTTCTCTCATCAGAAAATTTCTAATAGTTGAATAATCTAGTTGACATACCTTCTGCTATGTACATACAAAAATGATTGATGAAAGAAAACAGTTTTATTTTTTAAACTTATTCTATGCAGAACGGGCCATAAAATTATCCTATATTCTGTGAGTTAAAGGTAAAATGGTTTATTCGGGAACCCTCTTTGTAAGCAACTTTCGTTCTTGGACCCTAAACCGAAACTGATTGAAGTTTCATCATTATCATTTTCATTTCCAAATTTTTGTTATTTTTTATTAGAAAATAAATGTTACATTTGCTTATTTAACCAGATATTTCCATTACCACCTATAGGCGGAAAAACTCAGGAAAAGTAAGTAAGTTAAGTAGCTATGTGAAAAATCTTGGAAAGCGTTGAAAATGTCCCAAAAAATCTTCAAACTGATATGGGAAAAGAATTCTTTAATAAATATTTTTAAAACTTGATGGTTGATTGTAACAAATCATTACAATACTTATTTTAATTTGAAAGCAAGTATTTTAGAAATAGTGAAGATGACTATAAAAAAATTAATGTGGAAAAATCCATTGCGTGGAAAGTATAGATTGATATTTTAGATGAAATATTTAAAAAATATAATAACAAACATTCTACAGCCAGCAACAAGCTAAATGAAGTTAACAAAAATAACGAAAAATACATTTTCAGATTAGCTTTTACTCACGCAAAAACAATTGATCCAATTATTTGCAGATAAGCAAGCAGCGAGAGAAGTATTTTCCAAAAGTTACTCATCGAATTGGTCAAATGAAATATTTCGGATAATAAAAGTTAAACTTACAAATTCTACAACATATTTGCTTCAAGATGAAGAAAACGAAGAAATTGAAGGAGGGTTCTATGGAGAAGAGTTGCGGAATGTTATGCATCCAGATGTCTATTTGTTAGAAATGTATTAAGAAAAAAGAAAAATAAAGTATATGGTAAACGGCTTGGATTGGATAAAACACACAATTCGTGAATTCTTAATAGAGATGTACTGTAATTTAATGGTTTTATCTTACGCCTATTTTAAGTGAACTTTTATATTATTATGCAACTTTCAATAGGTTAAATTTGCTAACCACAGACTTGGTGAATATGTCAATAACCAACTCTGTGGTTGGTATATTATGTATATTGTTGATGCCAAAATGTGAGGTATCAAATCTATCTAAATTATATTTTATATCATCATAAACATTGTCGGTTTCAATTTCCGAAATGAACGAATCAGTATCAGTGTACAAGAGTGTCATTTTTTCACTATATGTGGGCTTAAGAAAATGATACATGACACATAAATAGGTTTATTATATTCAACTAAAACTTTTTGCATTTGAACCGCAAGCAAATTATCTCCATTACCACCTATAGGCGGAAAAATTCGTCAACTCGGATCCTTTTATTTTAGACACGTTTTGGTTATTAACAGATGAACACATATCGCAGAAAAATGTGTTTTTCTTCAAACGTCAGTAAATCCGTCATTACTCGACTGTGTAGGCGGCCGTGAAGTTTCGTTTTTCCTCCGCCGGAGCTTTACTTTTCACTTTTCCGCCGGCGGAGGTAAAAGTGTTGTCATAGCAACATAGATACAATACAAACAGACAACAAAATAAGCGTCAATAACTCAAGATTTATTAAACTACAATTTGTATTTATCACTCAATTTGTGACTGCATCTCTAAAAATCACTAATTTGGGAACAAATTGGATATTATTTAATCGAACTTACTCAATAACTGCTTATCAATACGGAATTAAAACGCAATCGGAGACGCAATCTTAAAAAAATAATTATTGTTGAGAGTGTCAACTGACAGCTTTATGTTACATTACCATAGCAACAACCTGTGCCTATTCACCGACGCCGGTCTATGCCGCCTTGCGAACCCACTTATCTTTAATAATAATTAGATATTATTACTATTAAAAAGAGTTGTTTTTGCATTAATGTGTCGACATTTGAAGAAAAAACAGCATATTTTATTTGGAGGAAAAGTTACTTTTCATGGCTTGGTCTCTATTACCAGCCTCACTCCGTTCGGCTGTTAAACACGAGCGCGCCATGAAAAGTATCACTTTTCCTCCATATAAAATAATATTCTATTTATTAATTCGGATGAGATATATTAAATTTTAAAAATCCAGTAATACTGGAGCAACTCTCCTAGTGCTGTTTGCATATTTATAGTTTTATACGCGCATGTAAAACATATATAAAGTGAAAACCGAACGTTGCAAACGTAAAGCGATATTATAGTACAGAAAATGTGAAATCGTAATATGGTCTCTTTGTGTACCTCTATACTGATCACTGATCAGTATCAGAAGCTGGGAAATGGTTAAGTTCTGGAATTGCGCACAAAGTAATGGAAAATTGATAATCTATGCCGATATCAAAACTAAATAACGAATGGAATAATCTGTGTGCGCCAGCTCACATATCAAAAGGATTTTAAAATCAATGCGCCAAATGGAGTAAACAATGTTGGGCTATTGTGGGTTTTTAAACGACAAAAGTTGGTAGGAAAAATGCTACATTTTTATGTGCAAATAATGATTTAAAACAGGGCGTAACAATTTTGAGAGCATGCTGTTTTTAAGAATTTTTTCTCTTGGTGTCCATTAAAAACTATTTAAATAGTTCAAAAATTAGAAAACATTTAAGTAGTATAAATTAGTCATAAATAATGAAAAACTAGATTCTACTGCTCGAAAAATTGCGAAAGCCAAGATTCGTAGGAATAGATTAAACTAGTTAAAAATGATGAGATGAGAAGTGGTACTTAGGATTTGTAGAAACTTATTAATAAGTCGATTACGATGTACATCAGATTTAGAGTATCCAATCTCCACTCCAGGTTATGACGAGGATAATGGTAAATAATATGTGAACGTTTGTATGCATTTAATATTGAATATTTACTTAGTAAAACATATTTTAGTTTCTAAGCGAATATATTAAAGAAGATATAAAGCAACTCCTTCTGAGGTTTCTTTACGAAACACTTTGAGGTTCTTCGAGTATCAATATAATTAATACCTTCAAACAGGGCTAGTCATATTATGTATGAGAACGGTAAAATACTGTTGCTACGCTAATGAAATGAAATTATAATGATATTATGATAATGAAATTTAGTATACAGGTATAAAGAAGTACCGCTAAGTCAAAAATGACTGCTTTATATTCCTTATCGCAGCACTTATTTTATTTGTTTTCAAATATCCCCAAAGAAAAAATTTCAAGGGATTTAGATTTGGCAACCTTGGCCGCTATTCCACAGGTCCCCGTCCTTCTATCCAATGGTTTCGAAATACTCGATTCAAATAATTCCAAAGAGTTACAGCATAATGCGCAACATCCTGCTGGAAATGAATTTCTTTAGAATATTGATTACGAAAGTTTGGAAGTTCCGGAATGACGTGGTACAGCAGTAAATCAAAATACGGCTTCTCCGTTATTGTCTATTCAAGGAAAAAAACGGGCCTATAATATTTTGGCCGACAAATCTCAACCAAACGTTTTTTTTTAAATTCTGGTCGTGGTCTAACATCCAATGTAGATTTTTAGAAGGCCAGTATTTATGGTCGTGCCTATTTACCGTCCCCTTTGAAACAAAACGTCGCTTCATCATCAGGAACAAAAGTATTATTGGGAAAAAAATCGATTTTGGTTTATCAGTTGCGGCAAGTTTGTTTTTATCGACAGCTACTGACATGGTCCAAGTAATGACAGGATACAAAGAAAATGACATCCACAAGCAATTATTTCCTTATTTACATACAAATAGGTAAAATATTGGCTGGACGACATGCATAAGTGTAAAAGCTTCGGCTTGTTGCGGAAATCGAATTTCATCTGAACAATGGTCATGAAGGTCTAAAATTTTATACATGCAAACTCATTGTACATGTTTCGTCTTTTTCCTATTTTGCTGAGAAAATATTTTCAGCCTTGAACAGAACTTCTGTTATACATACCCATATATCTGCAAGACGAGAAATCGGACTATGCAAAATTATTCTGCAACGCTTTTTGACTTATTAAATTAACTTTCCTTCTAGGTAATTTTGAATCTTAAATAGTTTTAATAAAATGTTGCGAGGACGTGACAACATGATAACAGTCATGAATAAATTTATTCTGGTTGACTGCGGAACAGTTTTAGCTTATTCCAGACTATTCAACAAATCATTCGAAAAATGCAGCTGCGCACGCTATTGGATATGAGCCCATATTTTCAGACATATAAGTAAGTTTGCATTACTTAGTCCTGAGTATGGGAGCTTTCCGAATATTTTACAGAAGAGACGAACTATAATTACGATAATCATAGTAAGTTACTGATTTTGGATCAATAATAAATAAAAAATTAATCGATATATTTGTAGATTGAATATTAAAACTAATTTCAATCCTTTCCCAATTTTCAACATTGTATTTATTTTAACAAGCTTTCTTTATATATGATTGCAGTCATAGACCATCCAGAAGCTAAATTCAGGATTCCACTTCAATTCGAAAACTGTATTGTTGTTTTTGCGTACTGAATATTAGTTCAGATGTGAAATGCTAATTGTCGAAAAGCATTCGTATGCATCACGTTGATAAAAATAATCTTTAATCGCGTTGCCGTTAATGTTCTTTCTAGTGCTGGAAGTTGTTATTATTTCTATACGGAAAATATAAGTTCCTTTAATGTTAAAACTTTTAACATTGAAAATGTGTCTGTTTTCCTGTTTGCTGTAGACTAACCAAAATTCACCAAAAACATTAAATTTGATTATAAACATCGGAACCGGTTCAAATAATTAAAATAAATTGAAACTAACCGAAAATTGATTGAACCACTAACCAAAACTAACCATAAGCGCCAAAACCGGCTAAAACGTATCGGAACAGGTTACAAACATTAAGTTAAAACTAACCAAAACGAACCGAATTTTGACGACTAACGAAAACAAACTAAAAATATTAAAATTGATTTCAGCGTATCGGAACCGGTTCATGTGCCTAAAATAATTTGGGACTAACCGAAAGTTGGTGGAATGACTAACTAAAAGTAACTAAAAGCACCAAAAACGGGTTAAAACGTATCAGAACAGATTACAAATAATGTTAAGGGAAGTTAAAACTAACCCAAATTAACCGAATTTTGGCGACTAACCAAATCTAACCAAAAGCATTAACATTGCTTATAACGTACCGGAACACGGTTCAAATAACTAAAATATATTAAAACTAATTGAACTTTACCGAAAGTTGATTGAACGACTAACTAAGCAAAAGTAGCCAAGGCACCAAAATGTTCTAAAGTAAGTAACTAACCCAAATTAACCGAATTTTAGTAACTAACAGAAACTGACCAAAAACATTAAACATACTTATAACGTAGCGCAACCGGTTAAAATGACTAAAATAAGGTACTAACTGAACTTTACCGAAAGTTGCTTGAATGAACTAACCAATAGTAACAAAAAAATTAAAATGGGCTAAACGTATCGAAAGTAAGACATACAACGAAACTGTGAACATTGAAAATACAAATAAGAATAACAAAATAATTAACGTCAATTCAGAGGAGCTACCAGATATAGCAAGAGAAGAATTGGAAAAAGCCTTAACACAGATGAAAAATAACAGGGCAGCCGGCGAAGACAACATACTGCCACAGATGTTGAAAGAGGCGGACATGAAAGCCAAGGAAGAACTAGTACACTTATTTAATAAATGCTTATCGGAAGAATGCATCCCAAAGGACTCGGAAAATGCAATAGTAGTTCTCATATACAAGAAGGGTGACCCGACTAACCTTGACAACTGTCGACCAATCAGCCTTCTATCCCAAATCTACAAGGTATTCATCAGAATTATAACGAACAGACTTGAGCATAAGTTCGACATATATCAGCCAAAAGAACAGGCCGGATTTTGCAGCCACTTTAGCACTACCGAACATCTCCATACAGTACGACACATACTGGGAAAAACGTCGGAATATACATACCGATATGGATGGCACTTATTGACTTTAGAAAAACCTTTGATACAATAGAGAACTGGGCAATAATTAAATCAATGAGAAACGCTAGAATAGACCAAAGGTACATAAATCTAATTCATGACATCTACAAAAAATCATCAATGACAATAAAAGTTCACGAAACCAGGAATAGAATCAAAACCGAGAGAGGTGTTAAACAAGGCGACATCATCTCGCCAAAACTTTTCACCTTGGTCCTTGAGGACGTCTTCAAAGAAATAAATGGGACAGGAAAAGGAATTAACTAATCCAAGGCGAACACCTATAAAACCTCAGATTTGCCGATGATATTGTACTATTTGCCAAGGACGAAGAAGAACTCACAGAGATGCTTGAACAACTACAAGAAGAATCGGGGAAAAGTAGGACTAGAAATGAACAGTACAAAAACCTAGAAAGACCTAGAAATTGACAGAAGAATCAGACTAGGCTGGGCGGCCTACGGTAAATTGAAACACATCCTAAATACGAAAATCCCCATGGAAATGAAGACAAAAATTTACAACGAATGCATTCTCCCAATAGTAACATACGGCTCAGAAACATGGGTCATGACCAAAAAAACGATTAACAAACTAAGAGTACATCTGAGGGCCATCGAACGCAAGTTATTGGGAATATCTATAAGGGACCACAAAACCAATGAGTGAATAAGGCAGAAAACACAAGTGACCGACATAATATCTAGAGTTACTTCATTGAAGTGGGAGTGGGCGGGACACGTCGCGAGGAACACGGAGAACTGGAGTGGATATACTACGAGGTGGAGGCCCTGGCGCGAAAGGCGAAATGTAGGTAGACCGCAGCAAAGATGGTACGACGACCTGAGATTCGCTGGACTCAACTGGTACCAGGTCGCCCAAAACAGAGAAAGATGGTCCAATATGAGAGAGGCCTATATCCAGTGGATAGACCAAGGTTGGGAGAGAGAAACGTATCGAAATAGATTAGAAATATTGAAGTAAGTTAAAACTAACCAAAAATAACCGAATTTTGGTGACTAACCAAATAAACTAAAATTGTTTATAACCTATCGGAACTGGCTAAATTATAAAAATAAATTAAAACTAACTGAAATTAAGTGACAGTTGATTGAACCACTAACCAAAAGTACCAGAGAGGGCTAAAACATATCGGGACATATAAAATATGTTAAGATAAGTTAAAACTAGCTTTAATTAACCGAGTTTTGGCGACTAACTAAAATTAACCAAAACATTAAAATGGGTTATAACGTATTGGATCTGGTTCAAAGATCTGAAATAAATTAAAACTAACTAACACTAACCGAAAGCTGATTAATCAAAACTAATCAAAAGTAACCATAAACACCGAATAGGGTAAAACCTATCGAAATTGATTAAATGTAATAAAATAAGTAACTAACCGAAATTAACCGAATTTTTGGTATCGAAATAGATTTTAAATATTGAAGTAAGTTAAAACTAACCCATATTAACCGAAATCTGGTGATTAACCAAAACACTAAAATTGGTTATAACGTATCTGGTTCAAATGACTAAAATAAATTAAAACTAACTAAAATTAGCCGAAGGTTCATTGAACGACTAACCAAAACTAACACAAAGTAACCAAAATCACTAAAAAGGGCCAAAACACACGGAACAGATTAAATATTAAGGTAACTTGAAGCGATCTTAAATTAACCGAATTTTGGCGACTAACTAAAATTAACCAAAAACATTAAAATGGGTTATAACGTATCGGAACCGGTTCAAATGACTAAAATATATTATAAGTAGCTAACACTAATCGAAAGCTGATTGAATGACTAATCAAAACTAATCACAAGTAAGCAAAAGCACCAAAATGGGCTAAAATGTATCGGAATAGGTTGTAAAAAGTTAAAATAAGTTAAAACTAACCAAAACGACCCGAATTTTGGTAACTAATCAAAACTAACCGAAAAATGATTGAACGACTAACCAAAGGTAAGTAAAAATATCCAAAAGCACCAAAACGGGCTTAGACAAATCGGAAAATGTACATTCTCCGACAATTGTATATTTACATTCCACATTTTTTAATTTGTAAATTAGATATGTTTGAGTTGGTAGAATCCCTTAACGATCAACTTTTTGCTCATTTCATAAACTTGTCTTGCGATTACATTTAAAGAAGAAACAGTAGAGTCCCCACTACGAACGTAGTGAGGAGGGGAAAAATTGGTAGACTAACCGCAATTAAGCCACACAAAACTTTCCAAGATAGTATTCATAAATGCAACTATATGTCGCTGGGCACTTACACCCGAGAAAACTATACCGTTGAGAAGCGACAGAATAATTGTATTCTTGTATGCGCATGCGCCAAATAAGCTGCTTTTCGGTCACGCCTGTCAGTGTCGACATATGTCATTGATGCCAACAGATAAGTTCTTTTGTAGTCCAAGTGGCAGTGTTCATGTCGCTTATAGTGCATTTTTTAAAGATCTGTATTTACGCTTTATTGTCGTTTTTTTCCTATTAGCATATAATAACAATTTCAGGCATGTCGAGTTCGGGTAACAATTGTGTCTATAGGGGATGTTCGGTTGTAACTGGGCAAGGATTTAACTCAATTTCTTTTCCCAGAAATCCAGAACTGTAAGTATTTATTTTTATATAAATCATTTATTTTTTGTTCCCATATGGACCAAATGAACTGTCAAGAAGATTTTGATCAATTATTGTTAATTAATTTTGATACCGCAGATGCAGCTGAAAATATTGTCAATGAAGAACGTCAGTTAACTAATGCGATAACTCTACCAAACTATAGCTACAGAAATGAAAACCTAACAACTCAAAATGCCTTCAGTTAAGTTTGTGGTTATCTAATTAAAAAGGCACTTAGCTGCACAATAGGTACATAGCTGCGAGATATGTGAATCATTTGCAAAGGAATGTAAAGCTTAGACGTTTCTAATTTATTAATCCATTTAAGAGCTTTCACAACGGATAATGATATTATGGAGCGCTTAAATCTCCACCATAACATGGTTTCTTAAAAATATAAAAGATAATTAGAAAAAAATATGTACAGTATTTTAAAAAATTACTGTTATGGACATATATATTTTCTACTACTAACTGAGTGTCTAGCGCCGTTCCTGGAGCTTCTGCCGCCCTTGCAACAATAGAAACTGCCTCCCTCCCCTAGTTTAATTTAAATTAAAAGAGAGAAAAAGCGTCTTAAGATTATTATTAAATTAGAATTTATTTTTGCATATACTGCATGGTGTGGGTAATAAAAATTTTAGCCTAATTCGTTTTCGAGTTATAAAAGCTTAAAATGCATTAGAATACCGTTGGACTAAACTAAAACTCTTCGAGATTTCTTAGTTGCGAAATCAGGTATTATATTTGATAGGTCTAAGCTTTGGCACATATCTTGTTCAATAGTGAAATAGTGGCAAGGCACGTCAATCTTTCTTGGGACATAGTGGACCGTAAGAAATTTTTAATAAGTTGTAATTTACTAAAACTTCTTTCCCCAGAGGTCACTGTCACAGGTAATGTAAGAAATATTCTTAAGGTTACAGCTTACAGCTAAATAAGGAAACAGGAGTTAAGATCATTGTCTATAATATAACTTAATATAAAGTTATAGGGTTTGGATTCTTTAAGTGATAACAATGGCGTTAAAAGATAAAATTTCGTTATACAGTTCATTTCTGTCGATCTCTCGTTATGGGAAGTTACCCTGCCCTTGTTGTAAATAAGAATCCAGATCTATAGATGATTTTCGCAAAAAACAGGTTCCATTTCGTGAAACTCGTATAAGCGTTTAAATAAATTGTTACATTCCGCTATTAAAGAAAACCTTTCTTTTATTGATTTTTTTTTGATATCGACTATACTAAAATAGAAATTTACTCTAAAATTTTGTTTTTGATCACCAGCGAACTCAGCGTTCGTTGACGAACAAGAGGGAATTCGGGCAGTATGTTAACCTCTGCAGCTAGTGATTCAGCTTCTTTGATAAATAGATCAAAACTTTCATTAGTCCTTTTTTCATCGAGATAGTTAATTAAATTTTTTTTAAAAATTACACATTCGCAAAGATTAATTTTAGAATTTTGAGACAACGTTAACTTTTGACAGATCATGCCAAATAATCAATAAACAGATAAATTTAAATGAAATAAATTTATCCGCTAATGTTTGTGCCATATTTCTCGTTTTTATGTCTATTTTTTTGTTATCGATTATTTCATTAAGACTGTTGTAAACTTTTTTGAAATTTGAAATTAAAGGTTTAATTACAGTTATTCTACTTTCCCATTGAGTGTCGATTAACGGTTTCAAAGTTAATACAGATATATTAAGTCTCAAAATCTCCCATCTTACAGCTGATGCTTATATTTAATATTCGTTTTTGTAAATCAGACTTTAATTGTATTTCATTAAACCTGAAATGCTACTGTAATTTATTGTTTCATATTTTTTAATAAATGCTGTTGTAAATAAAATGCCTAATTTCCGCCACCTCGTGCGAGTGTACGTGCTGCACCCCCGTCAGGAACAACCCTGTGAGTGTCTTTGGTTTCTTTTTCTATCCTATCCCTAATGTATGATGTAACCTATACATATTATTAATCTATACATAAATATATCTTACTATAAGTAAACCCCAACATACCTAGAAATAATAAGTTCTTTAAATAAATAATTTCGATTTATGTATTGATTCATGAGATAATTTACTTCCCCATGCTCCCGTAGTACAAGATATTATCCGAGAAGACAAAACCATTGTCTATTAACGCACCGATTTCAACTGTTTTGGATGCTTTAACAAGCCATTTAAAGTACCGAAATAGAAAAAATACCTGTACACATGCATCTGTATGGGGAAAGCGCGAAAGGTATATACTGGTTAATGAGTATTGTCGCTCTCTCAGTGAGATACAAGGAAGAGCTTTTTATCATTTGTGGGTAATAAAAAACGAGCTTCATCACAACAAGTATACAGTATATGGAAAGCCTATCAATTTCGAAAAAAAAAAGATTGATAAAGTGGAGAAATTACTTTTGAGGAAAAAAATGTGGCTTTTTCCATATGAGAATTGAAATTATTTAGCATCCTACTTAAGTAAGATCGTTCCCGTATTGTGTCAAGTTATAAATACGAAATCTCATTGAATTTTCTTAACACATCCCTGGAAAGGCTATCTTCTGATCAATTTGAAAGTTATCCCTCACAAAGACAGATGACTCAATTTCCTTCGTTTTCTAGCAAATACATCCTCATTCGCTGTTGTATTTATAATATGTATTTCCATACGCCATTTTGTGTTTAATTAAAAATGTTTAGTAGTTTCCAATAAAATATTTATGCAAAGATTGCTTATTTACCAACCGGAGTGACTAGGCCACAAAGGGAATCGCGCCAGGAAAGTGTAACATGACGAAAAAAAGCTACTGCATACATTTCCATGGGAAAAATGAGGCTTAGAATACAATCTTTCACGTAGTTTTCCATGCTATAATCTGTTCCTTTCATTACAGCCTTATACTAACTTCAAATAAAATAGTTAGAGGCAGCATCTATGTCTTGTCTATCTTCTTACCTTCGGTAATTGTTGGGGTTTCAAAAATCGTAGAAAGCGAAAACTCATCCACTTAAATGGTCAGACATTTGCGTATTTAAAGTATTCTAATATTTTCGACAATAAATATTCAGTAATCTTCAAAGGCAATACAAAACATCGTCATTAAAGCGTCATAATAGGGACTCTAGGGAAGTATCAACAAAACAGCCTAACTGAATCAAATATACAACTCTCGAGATAAATAATCTGATTTACAGCTCCCCTTTGCGTGTTGGAGAAAGTCCAGTTATCAGGCTTAATGAACAAAACACATTTTATTGTTCCTTCCAACATTAAATAAACCTGTCTTAAAATTATATCATGAATAATTGTTGGTATTTTCTAATTTGACTGTTAATTTGCCTCTTTTTCATTAACAACAATATTTGTGATTGGGGACTACGCTTTCGTAAAGTGATTTGTATTTTGTAAGTATTAGTATTTTTTATTTAAAAATATGTTGATCTTGTCATAACTTTTCTTTCACAGCTGACACCTTCGATATAATTTCTTGTTAAAATTGTTAATTTTTTTTTTATCAACACATAACAACCGTTATGTTATGTTGGCGAGTTTACATTGGATGGTTCTTGCGATTCTCGTTGAAACGGAGGAATATTGTGTCGTGAGGTTTTACTGCCAAATGGAGGTGCTCTATTGTAAATGCCTTTTTTTTCATAGTAAGCAATGGTTGTATCTACCAGCACCTATCGGCTGAGCCTCAACTTTCGATCGATTTTTTTTCCTCAAAGTACTCAGAGGCTTTTTATCCTCCAAATACCAACCCCAATCAGTAACAATACACACAGAGTCATGGTTACTGAATATTTCTTCGCCCTCCTCTCCAGAATCATTTTATTATTTTATTTGAAGGCGGGCCAAATCTGGGAAACATCTGCCTTGAAATTATCTGTAAAAGAGGGACATTTTGGCCACATGTCTGCGGTGTTCGTCAACTCCGGGTCGCCGACAAGATGCACAGCTCTCCTCTGAATGGAATCCAGCAGCTTTAGGGTGTGCTTTGATGCGGCACCTCAGAAGTGTGAGCAATATT
>MU182890.1:0-13241 GCA_016904865.1 Pissodes strobi | reverse complement strand
TGACCTTCTCGTCAGAACTGCGCTATCTTCATTTACAGCGCATTTTGTCTGCATAGCTTTACGTACATTTTTTGAAGGCTCAAAATTAACGTTTTTGGGCGTCGTGCGTCGCACGTGGAAACATTCTCTGCCTCAGGCGGCGCCTGCTTCGAGCTTTACTCCTTGTGTATAATTTTCTATTATGTTGCCTACCCTCTCCTAATTAACACTGCACGCCACTGTAAACTACTATTAAATTACAAACAATTTGCCAGTGTTGAATATTAAAAAGAGAGGGAAAATCTGACGTGTAACCGTACATTATATGAAAAATTTTTGAAAAATGTTTCAATCTATGTTTATTTGCTCTTGATATTTCCTTTGAATCAAACAAACATTTTTTTGTATAATTTAAAGGTGCCAAGAATAGTTATTTGTCATTTATATCAATAACCATAAAACATTGAAAAATTGGTAATGCAATAAAAATTAAAACTCGTTCAGATTGAACGAGTGTAACAATTATGAAACGTGGATTTTATACTATTTTTTCTATTTCGGCCGTATTTTTATATTATTTGCAAAATAAAAACTAAAAAGTTTAAAAAACAAGTTAGGGAATTTTTATGTTTAAAGTGGTAACACTGCCAGGCATTGTCAATTCAAATATCAAGAGATGTCAAGTCAGACCATATTTTGCTTTACATATTAAATAAAGGAACACAAATAAAGAATAATTTTTATTTAATCTCAGTTTGCAAACTTACAATTACTCAGGGGTTACAAAAATTATAATTTGCAGCTGCATAGATGTAGGTATAAAATATCTTTGACACCGCTATTTTTTTTAATGAAGTCTCTATGTAGCCCTTGGCCACATCCCAAGATTTACAATCTCTATGTCTTTTGATGATCACTGGATATCCACTATGGTTAACCAAATGCTTTATGGATAACTGCATAAAAAAGTTATGGATTACAGTTCAAAATTTGGAAATATTAGAATCTCAACCACAACTACGGCCTTTGGTATTGGGTCCATTTTGCTGATTTCAATAAGTATGTAGGTTGCTTTGTACAGCATCAGAATTTATTTCCTACAAGCTTACAATATTAATGCTTACTTACTAGCTTACTTCCATCAATAACAGAGCTTCTACGTACTAGTGAACACATGCTCGTTGGGTTACCCTACACAGTAGGGGACAGACTTATACTAATAAGTCAACAGCAATCCGGGCTTGCTTTGTACATTGACCACCTTTACACGTAAGGAAAACTTATTATCTATTATTATAGAGGTTATAATATGTGAGTGGCAGATTCGTTAAATGTGTGTTTGGGTATATAATATATAATATTATATGTTACACATTTTTAAATCCCAACCATATTAAATGGTTGTTTTTATTCTTTGTAATGTACCCTCGGCTGTAGAATACACAACTTTTGGTCCCATAAAGGTAAGTTGTAACTGGAGTCTACTGTATATTTTTGATAAAAATGATCCAGACTTGATATGTTAGTAACTATGTTATTATAGTGAAGTTTTTTTAAGTACTATTACGAGAATTGTAACCCTGCTATACTCAATGTCATCAATCAATATCATCGAATTGTGAGATTTTTGGTTTTTTGAATTCATACCCTTGCGGTATATGTATTTTAATAAGTATTTGTTAAATTTGATAGCATGTCAGGGACATTTAAAAACAATGCAATTGCTTTCAAATGACATTTCGCGTTAAATTTTATAATTATTGCCTTTGAAGTTTTTCCACTTACAAGATACTCCACCTGAATTACGAGAAATAGCATTAAGTACCACAGACACCTCAGAAGTCAAAAGAAGCAGATAGAAAGGAATATAAGATTATTTAAAATGGTGTTCCTAGAACAATATTGAAATTATCACTGAAAATTTAATGATTGCTTATTTTAAGATAATAGGTAAAACTAAAAAGGTTCGTCAATATGGAGAAGTTAGTCAATACTATTAACGATGCTAAATATTGAACAAAACACCGACATATCTAAATTTAATGAACTTATTATATTATTGAAACGATTATCGAATAGCTATGAACGCAGAAAAGAGATTCTTACAATTCAATGACATACGATTTGTTACTGAAGCATTAGACGAGAAGTACCTTGCAATAAAGGTAACTTTATTAAATATGCCTAGTTTATGTTTTTAAAATAATTTTCTCTTTCAAGATTGCTTTAATAATGGGTTACTGTGGTGCCTGTAGGCGTGAAGAACTAACCAACATGTCTATTGATGATATTGACTACAAAACAGACACAATTCTTGTAACTGTACCTAAAACAAAAACAAATTTACCAAGATTATTCGTGATAACTGATGCAGTTTGGGTCAAACTCATAAAAATATATAATAATATTAGACCAGTACATACACCTCATTGGCGATTTTTCTTGACATATAACAATGGCCATTGTACAACACAGCCTATTGGAATTAACACGATGCGTGAAATGCCGAAGGCCATGGCAACATTTTTAAAACTGCCAAATCCTGAACAGTATTCCTGTCACTGTTTTGGACGGTCATCCGCTTCACATTTGGCAAACCATGGCGGAGCTTTAGTAAGAATTAAACGACATGGAGGTTGGAAATCTTCGGTAGTCGCAGAGGGCTATGTAGAGGCCTCATTTAAAAAGAAAACTGAAGTTGCCCAGATGCTTTCAACATAGTCAGCAGCATCTACTTGAAATATTCCCATCGGTATGCAAGACAATACTAAAACAATGTCGATGGTTCCAGTAATCTGCAGCAAACATTCCAAAACGTACCTGGTAATGCAGCTGCAAATTGTAATAGTTCTATCAAAGTTCTGAATAATTCGACGATTACAAACGAGGATTAAATAATTCATGTTGTCATGTAATATTGAATCACAAATAATTATTTTAACCCTTTAATAAATAAATATATGATATGGTTAGATTTTAAATTGTCATCGTTTGACATCTGAATCAGTAATACCAATGGTCCAATACAAAAATCCCCCAAAAACAAGCTTGAAGAGAGCCCACGATTTCAACTGTTTTGGACGCTTTAATAAACCGCTTAAAGTACCGAAATAGAAAAAGGCATTTAGATTATAAAGTGCCAAAATTTTTTAATACAACTATGTTAACACCACGAAGAAATTTGTCGAGCAAAAAACTTGTCAATAGGCAGTTTCTGTTGAGAAAAATGCATATAGGCCAGAAGCAAATACATTAAATGGCCTTTTTTTACGTCCCACAGGTTACAAGCAACAGTTACTTCAGCAGTAATGGCGATTTTCTTGTGACGATTATCAACGTGATCAAAAAGTAGATATATTAGTCATGGCTAGTCAGGAATGCCTAATTCATATTGATATTTTGCTACTTTTTAACGAGAATCGTAAAAGTTATTACATTCATTTTTGAAAGGAATGACATAATTACCCTGCTTGATTAAAGTTACAAGGCGCAGTCGGTAGGACAAGAAATTAAGATTTAAAATAGAGCTTGATCTCGTTTCTCCTTAATTTGTATGAGAGTTAGCTTGACAATGATTATAACTAAAATGTTTTTGATACATCATAGATCTCTAAACTAAATTGATACGCAGATAGTAAATAACCAGTTAAGAGAAAGATATGATGAAAGTTAAGCGAATCCGTCAGGTGAAAGTGGAAATATGAAACTTTATGTTGTATTATTTAAGGCAAATGACGACTCTTCCAATAAGTGGTTGTATTAAGCGAACAATATACAATCAAAGACAAAATTTACCTTTTCCATTTTTGATAATCGAAAGCTTTATTTTCAGCTTCCGAACTTAAGCTGATTGCAGCAAGAAGTGATTATAGCGTCTTAACTTCATAGAGACAGAATGGTTTGTAGTATAGGCAGGCAGACAATGTCTGCGCTTGGGTCATTTAGTTAATATAAACCAATATTGGGAATGTCTTAAAGTGAATTATATAATTTATGTAACTAGATTATTCCAGAACTGTAGCGAAATGTGTTTAACCATTTTGATTTTCTTGGCAAATGCATTAAAAAAATATTTCATTAAAGCTGAAAAGTTTGTAGGAGGCTTAACTTACGAAATTTAATTTAAATAAATTAATTTGATAGAATATTACATGTTATATGCATAATAGTCACAATAGACCCATTCACAAAGAAAAGAACATTAAAGGGTCTGAAAAATCCAATGCTCAGCGGGATAATAATTTCCTTTTCTAAGGAAGTCAAATATCTAGGTGTCACTTTTGACCAAGGTATGACTTGAGGACCGCATCTTAGCAAGGTCACTCAGAAAGCAAGAATTGCATTAGGCACATGCAGGCGACTTTGCTGGAGAAACTGGGGCTGAGCCCCCAATTGAATCTCAGGTTGTACAAAATGGTGGTAAGGCCCATGCTATGGCTCTATAGCCTGGAGCCTAAAGACCACGCAAAGAGGTGCGTCTCGGGGGCGATGAGAACAACCCCAAGTGCAGCACTGGGAGCTCTGCGAAATTTACCTCCTCTACATATCCTCATACAGGGGAACTTAAGAATGGTACAATACCAGCTCAAGCAAGACAACCAGCCCATCATTGAATAGGCCAACAAGCTGGAAGCTAGAAGACAGCGAGGAGGTCAAATATCTCTTCGAAACGCCATCAAACGAAACAACCCCCTTCTATGGGTTTAAGAATAGCAATTGAGGGCAGAGAAGAATGGGATGGGGGCCTCCAATAAAAGCGGACCAAGCATGGTATACCGACGGCTCTAAAACCAGTAAAGGGGTGGGAGCCGGGGTCTACGGACCAATGACAAATATCTCCATAAACATGGGCAGTCAAGCCATAGTGTTCCAAGCCCAGGTCGCGGCAATTCAACACTGCGCCATGGAGATAGAGAAATTGAACATTAGAAAGAGGAGAGCAGTCATATACTCCGACAGTCAGGCCATCTTAAAAGCAGTGAATGGTCAGATCTAGACTAGTTAAAGACTGCAGAAGTGTCCTTGAAGATGTCGGTCGTAACAATAAGCTTCATCATTGCGTGGGTTCAGGGACATGAAGGCCATAGAGGCAACGAAGAAGCCGACAAATTTGCAAAACGGTGCGCAAGTAAGGTTACGTTGGGACCTGAGCCCTATGGTATAGCAGGTTACAAACACCGGGGCAATTACAGGTCAAACAGTTCATAAAACACGGGTCCCCAAAATTCACGGCAGATCTACATACGAGGAGTCGCAAGACGATAAGAATATTAGTGGGTCAGCTGACGGGGCACTGTAGAATGAAAAGACAAATGGAAAAGATCGGCCTGGCAGATAATAGCCGTTGCGGATTCTGTCAGGAGGAGGAGGAAACTCCAAACCACGTGTGGTGCGGGTGTGAGGCTCGCTCCAAGCTCAGGTATGCAAGGCTAGGAGTTACCAAACCAGGACCTACAAGGTACATGGAGGAACCGGTACTCCATTTGTGGAGCCTGCTTAGGAAGAACAGACTAGATGATGTCCTTTAAGCATGGTTCGGAGTGCTACAATAAACCTGCATAGGTTGCAGTCACAGAGGCGTGTACCAGCTCCAACTCCATTCAATTGTATTCTATTTTATTCTATGTTATATTTATCTATCAATAATGTAAATCTTGTCTGAGAAGCTCTTCGAAGACAGAGTAAGAAATCTAAACTGGGAAGATTAAATTAAAGGACCATAGAGCAGTGATTTAAAGCGAATTTTCGCGAAAAATGGATCATTTCAATACAATTTCAGACTTAAATTTATTTAATATCAAATCGAACTAACTTAAAACTTCATACTATTCTGTTGAGACCGTTAAAGCGACCGAAATTCTTTCCATTAATGTTAACACCACGACGAAATCCCGAAATCCCGAAAATTGTGGACCAACTAAACTTGCAGAAGGCATTTTCTGCCGAGAAAAAGGCAACATAGGCCAGAAGCAAACACATTGATTGGTCGTCTCATTTACGTCCGTCAGATTACAAGCAATAGTTACGTCAGCATTAATGACAAATTTCTTGTGATAGTTATCAAAAAGATCATGAACTAGATAAAATCATGGTTTGTTAGGAGTGCCTATTTCAGATTGACATTTTGCTGACCGTTTACTCAAAATTTGTACGTAAGTAAAACTACACAAAGAGCTGTGAATTTTAAGGTAAAGTAAATAGAGAAAGAACACAAGGCGCAGTCGGTAGGATAATAAATTAAACATTACAAAGTGGCTTCAGTTGCTTTCACCTAAATTTTTATGAGATATAACTCTGCAATTACTTATAATCAAAATTTATTTAATGCAGTATGCATAAATTATCTATAAACTAAAATGGTATGTAGATTGTAAATATTCAGGTGAGAGATAAATATGATGTTTTCCGAACAGCAGTTCAGGTAGCAGTGGAAATATGATACCATATGTTATATTATTTAAATTAAAGGACAACTGCAATAAGTAGTTGTATTAAGGGAACAATATAGAATCAAAGCTTACTAGAACGCACCGTTTTCATATTTGTTGTCGTCGAAAGCTGTACTAAAATTAATCATCCAAAATTAAAAGCCGATTGCTTCAAGAATTGCATATATCGTCTTAATTTCATAGAGACAGAATGATTTGTAGAGGAGGTAGACTGGCAATGCATGCGCTTAAGTCATTAAGTTAATATAAATCAATATTACAATATTTTGTGTTATATTCACCCTTCAATAACATGAATCTTGCCTCAGGATATTTCGAAAACCGAAAGGCAATTTAAAGTTGGAAAGTTAGAAATGACAAGTTAATTAAATAAATTTTGTAATAGATTATTCCAGTACAACCCGTAATTTTTGTTAACTGATTTTAATTTACTCCGGTTTTTGCTAACTACATTACGGTGGCCAAATATATGTATATATATATATATATATATGAGAATGATAAGTAAATTTAAATTTTGTTGAAATGCGTGTCCACTTTGAGAGTTCGTTCCTACCAACCACACAGTTTTGGTACCATACGCCATTTTTTTGCCAATCCAGATTACTAGTGAGAAAAAACGGTTTGCCTTTATATTGCCTCCCCTTTTTGAAATCAATTTTATGTACAATCTGTAAGAAAAACAGTATTTTTTATTATAAAGTTTTGGGAAAACTTTACATTTGGTTATAAGGCATTTGCTGTCCGATTCTGCGATTCCCACCTTGATAGGTTTTCGAAAATATAGGGTTCTATTCAATCCTATTTGATAATGATCCATCGTGATGTTTTCCCCTTAAAAAAATCGAATAAATAGTTACATGCTTCACCTCCTTGAAAGCCAATTCGTATGATAAAACATTGAAGCATTTCTTTTGAAACCCGATTGGGGTTTCTTCGACATAAGGCGTCAATATTTTTAAACTGTAACTGAATGTTGACGAACTTGTTTTTCCTTTTTGCTAGCTCAACCTGCAATTTCCGTCGAACAGCGTCCCTGGCATCTCTTGAACCTTTTATCTGCAAATAGATCTATAAAAACTCCAAAAGAACGGCTAAATTTTTCTTCAACTAGTTTTGCAACCACATTCCACTTAGTCTTTATAACACTTTCATATTACTTATTCAACCAGATTGTCTAAGGATGTTTTTCCTTCCAATACGTAACCTCTCTCGAAGCACAACTATTCAAATTGTCTCCATACAGACTTTTTGATTTTTTTTTTGAATTTTTTAGTGTAAGTTCTTCTACATGTCAAGAGCGTTCCCGAATCCCGACATTCTCTTTTAAAACTCAAATTTAAAACTAACTATGGCAGTATGATATTAAGTGACAATTACATGAATTTTAATTAAAGGGGTAATTATATTCATTCATAAAATTTTCTGGTAAAATATAGCTCTTGCAATGAAGATGACCTATAATTCTCGCTAAATCTTCACTCATGCAAGATAAACTGAAAAACCCACTTTTAAAAATTATCGATAATTTCCATTAAACTTGTTATACTAAATAACAGTGTCATATTTTGAAAGAAATTAGATTGGTGAGATGAAATAAATAATGATATTTCTCATGTTTCAGCCTTCTTCCATCCACCCCTAACATAAGTCTCTACATATTTGTCCATTTTTGCCATTTTTTGCCAATCTTGAGCTCTTTGGAACCAGTCTCTTTCAACTATTCATCTTCTCTATTGCTTTCCTCTGCTTTTCGTTGTTTCTCTCGGTCTTTTTTGTCACTTTGCCGTTCATCTATCACTCTTCTGTCTCATCAAATGTCCAAATCAACGCCACACATCGGTAATTCGGGTTCTTTCATAATCTCCTTATTCCTAATCTTGTCTCTTAGCGAGATCTAAGCATTGCGTGCCCCATGACAATTTGTGTGGTTTTAAAACGCATGGCATTTTGCATTCTTTCTAACACATATGTGGCAACTGGAAGAATACAGAAATCATTCGGGTTTATCGGGATGGTATTGTTTCTGAGATTATGATAGAACTTCCCAAAGGCAGCCCTGGTGAGTCTAATTCTACGGATAACTTCTGCTTCTTGGCTTTTGCTCTTCTTTTTGACGTGGCCGAGGTAGATATATTTCACAACGTTTTCCATTGCATAGTTGTCTAGGCAGATATGCAGACTATCAGCACTGGCTGCTTCGTTTAATTGGTGTACCAATCAGACCAGTTTTCGCTTGCGATGAGTATAATACCATCCGCAAATCGGAGGTGATTTAAATGCGGTTCGTCGACATTTAGCCTTTTTTTTTATTTAAATGTCTTAAAAACAACTTTAAGAGCTAAGGTAAATAATTTTGGGTATACTGTATCTCCTTTACAAGATAAATTATATCTTGTTGGTCAATATGTAATCAACTGGTATTACATGTAAAGTTGCATTTTGGGAGATACGGTTTACAATCGGTGTGCATCTTAAGTCACTTCTTGCACTGTTCATAGCACTTTGTGAAAGTTTACGAAGCTGACTGGGATGCTGTATTCGGTTGTCATATCTATAAGAGTGCGTAATGTGTGTAAGTGATCAATGGTGCTAGGACCTCTGCAAAAACCCACCTGCTGATAGAAATCGAGTTTATTTGTTAGTCGATTAATAATAACTTTCATAAAGTGTTTGTATAGATTCGACAACCAACTGATTGGCGAATTGATATTACAAAGGGAACACACTTTCTCAAAAATTCCTTGAGGGCAACTACTATACGCTCGTATATACCCCAAAAATTGACTTAACACATTACTTTATGGCAAATCACCAACGATGAGCTGAAGGCTGAAGACTTATGGGACTGAATGTTTTTTCATGTTATGTAAGTTTTAAAGTTTCTATATGGCAAATTCCATATAAATAATAAATAAATTACTTAATAGAACTTCCATTGATTAACATTGATAACGAAACTTATTTTCAAAGTGTGGGGGAAAGTAATATGACTCCACAGGACATTTTGTCTCGATATCTTCTCATGACATGAAATGTAGACTTTTTCCGACCTATTCTTATAGGCGACTCGGTATCCAACAAATTTGTAATGGATCTAATTATTGGCATTATAAGATCCTTTACACAAATAGTGCACTATATAAAAATCGGCCTTTCCCATTGGTCCATTCGCATGGTCCTCCGCTCGCTTCGCTCGCTACGGGGGCTCAAGAAATGGAAACTAACCAGGTGCTAACCCAATCTAACTCAAGACATACCCAAAATCAAGAAAAAAAGCTGTTTAGAAAGCAACGGGGTTCGAACCCGCGTCTTCCAGGTGAGAGCCAACGATCTAAACCTCTACACCACCAGAGCTCTTGTCAGAAATCGATTGCATCACGCAGACATATCGTAATACGAGATGGATCGACCAATAGGAGAGGTCGATTTTTACATAGTGCACTATTTGTGTAAAGGATCTTTAAAGGCTAATTATTGTAGGAGTAACTATACCTACCCAGCCTTAGGTCACATATTGGTATATAAGCATTACTTTTATGCCTTTCCTTCAATAAAGGTCAAATAGATTCTTTCCACAAGGTTGCCACATTTAACATTATAAAGGCAAAGAAAGGCTGACCATTGAATTCCACTACTAGAGTAAATATAGATAATGCGTTACTGAGAAAACCGTGACCAAACATCGTTTATGAGAATAACAACTTTTCGACACCTTATCAAGGTTTTAAATAATCCCATAAATAACATAAACAAAGTTCAAAAACATTGAACCGAGAATCATGAACTTTTTTATTTGCAACGCAACTTGATTGAATAATATATTATCCAACTTTTCTTTAGTTTAATTTTCTCATCAAATTTTCCACATTCCCATCGCATTGAACATTTATACGTTTCTGCCATAAGCCTATGAGATTATGAAATTGAAAGGTTATCAATCGCATCACGTCAATATGTTATCAGTTCTTTCATTTATAGATTCGAATCCGGGAAAATTCAAAATTTGTACTAAGACTACTTCATCATTGGTAGCACTCAATTCAGTCATATTTTAAGTGTTTGTTTAGTTTCGTCTTCTAAAAACTACAGGTCTCTCCCTAATAAATGTATGAATACGAAATTCGTGAAGAAATTTGCGCCAACTTTTTATAGATGATGAGATGTTGAAATATACGGGATATACGTGACCTAGTTAATTCTCTGATTCCAACAAAGACATTTTTCATCTGGCAGGAGTGAGTTTATTAACTATGCCATATTTTTTGGAGCGCATATGGAGGTATATCGTGTAGGAAACCCCTTAATATTACATACATAGAGAAAGAATTGCTGTATAGTGAAGATATATAGATTGTACGTTTAAGTATACAAGAGAAAATTTTAAATCTTATTATATGTCCTTTAGGTACTATATCATAATTACATATGTAAATATATTATGAAAAATGTGCCTTACATGATCATATTACAGGCTAATAGACGCTGCCAATATTTATAGCCTTAATTTATATAAAAATATTTACCTTGAGTACGAAATACCGCTGCCGATTGTTGAAAGATATTCTTTTATATTATGGCTGCAGTCTGAAATATCCCTTCACCAAAAGTTATGTTAATTTAGCATTAAAAATTTTAATACTTGGATGCCTTTATACTTGATAGATTTATAAGTAGCAAAAATCCTTATAAATGAGATGTGGTTCTTATTAATATAATAAAACACCTGAAAATGTTTGCAACAAAAAATATTTTTAAATTCGAAATTGAAGTTGTTATTCATCTGCACAAACTCCTCAAAGCGAAATACAATAAAATCTGCATAACCGATAAAATGTTTTCGTTAAATATAATAACTTGCTCCTTTTGGAAAAATATGTTTTCCTCTAGAAACTCCAAATGTTTCGTATTCATAGATACGGGACATAAAAATGCCGTAAAGATTTACTTTTATGGGAGAATTTTAAATTTATTAGCTAAAAATAGTGTTATTTTTTTTCTAAATTTCTTGAGAAGCTGCTGTTTTTATGTGCTCCTAAGAATCTGCAATAAATTTAAGCTATTAAGGGCTATTTGAATCTTTGTAGTGTAAGCTTTTATTTTTATGGCAGAACCGTTTTTAAATTATTAGTATTTTATGTTGATTATGAAGAACTTAGAAACATATCAATTCATGCCATATTTAATTTTGTCTTTCTTAAATTACATACATAATTAGGTTTTCTTGAGCAGTTATAACGAGCTTTGAGTAAAAGTAACATACAATTTAAATATTTTTAGCGAAGTATAATCTTAGATTGGAAAAGCCACGTAATGTTATCAATTTCTATTAACTCAAACTTATGTTGATATTATTTCATATGAAAGAGGAAAACCTAAAGTACGGTTTCCATTAATTTTTTTCCTATCAAGTTTTTAGGTTATTATCACTTAAAGCGGCATTTTGTACTCCTATAATAATATAATGTTTTTTGTCTGATATATTTCAAGAAATTTACATGCCACCAGGCAATAATTTTTAATAAACCTTGAACTCCTATTGTGGCAGCTTCCTGACAATTCTAAAATTTTATTATCTGGTGACAGCATAAAATGATAATTCAAATTCTCCTGCTACTGAAGTCTTAAAAATTTGCTAGATTCTCATAGTCGTAAGTTCTCCAATAAGTTACTAATACTAGTGCAATAAAAATTGATAATTTCTGTACAAATTTCATAGAAGAATATATGAAATGTCAGGTTGTAAATGTAGGATTGTTTGATCATGAGGGTATTGTGGCAAATTGGCCATTGTCACCAACTTTAAAAACAAAGAGCATCCAAAAAAGGTAGATAGCTCTCCTCAACCGATTAAACATTTTCGCTCCTTCTTGCTTGAATAATTAACTCTTCTTTTCCAGTGTGCAGTGTGAGAAAAAAAAAAGAAAACACATTTTGGATTTCAAGAGAGATTCGTATATCAGCAAACAATTTACGATCGCTTCTAGAAACCGTCTAAATGAAGCTAATAATAAAATAAATGAAGCCTGGTCAGTTGTCAATGACTTAAGAGGGAAAAATAGCAATCAAACACATAGATCCGATCTGGACTCCAATGTACTTAATGAATTTTTTTGTACAATCGCAGGTAACCTAACGACAAATCTGAGGTCAAATTTTGATCCTCTTGAGACATACCTAACAGAAAATTTTGTGCCATTACCAACAATAGATGCCCAGGAAATAAAGGATACCATTAAAAATATTAAAAAGAAACACAGTTCGAGAATCGATGAAATTCATTTAAAAGTGTTTCTAAACATGGATACGGATAAGGAAGGGGTGAAGCATAAATATACCAGACACTTGCGCCCTTGCGGCGGGCGGGCCGATTGTGCCATTTTAAACTTGGATGAGAATACCTTAGAAGCTTTCGCAGAAGTTATAAATTATAGTTTTTCGTGTAGAGAGTTTCCTGATGTATACCCATACATAAATCTGGTTTTCTTGACGATCCGGCACACTTTAGACCTATATCACTTCTAATCCACTCCCAAAAATAATAGAAAAAAAAGTGAAAATACGAATGATTAACTTTCTTAGACAACATCAAATACTTAATAATTGGATTTAAAGAACCGACAAGTACAAATGATGCAATGTATTCCTTCTTAGAAAAGTTATATTTAACACCTAATTATAAAGAATATGCAGCATCAATTTCATTTCGATTGTATTAATCACGATTTGCTGTTAAAAAACTGTATATATGGCTTTAGAGGTAACACACTTACTCTCTTTAAATCTTATCTTACTGGAAGGAGGCAAAGAGTG
>MU182889.1:344627-392239 GCA_016904865.1 Pissodes strobi | reverse complement strand
TGAAATGCTGTTAAGTACTAAAATACATAAAATACTAAGTAAATATCACCCTGCCCTAAGTTTGAAGTTGAACTTGGAAAATATTATTTAATAATTCAAGACAAATTATAAACAACGCGAGCGGCCATTTTATAAACCTTAAACGTGTAACGATCAGCACATTTTGGTATATAAATACTCAAGCAAATAATCAGTTCGGCAGACTTTTTCTCTCAGCCAAACCAGTAGCTTGAAAGCATACATGTGCGTAATGTCCGAAACTGCAACCTAGTTTTCTACCTAAATAGGAGTTTTGCTACGCGCATGTGCATTAACTCGATCTCCCCACCTAAAGTAGTAAAGTCGAATCTACGATAAATTTGTCAAAGTTCTAAGAAAGATTATTTCACTCTGAGTGATAAAACTCAACACAACTTTTAAAAAACTATATTTTAAAACAGTGACCAAAGATTTATAAACAATTCGAATGTATACCTCAGTCATTGTTTTTAACGCCTTCTTTATCATCTCTTCTCACATGACGTAGATCGATCCGGAATCTGAGCTACATAACTTGCACGCCATTCCAATAAATATTGGAATTCTTGTTTCTATCTTTGTCTTTAGTACATTCCACCTCTAATTCCAGGATTATTGTTTGAGCCACCACTGTATCACTCCACCTCAGACTTTTTCTAGTGGTCCTCTTTTCCGGTCTTCAATCTCTGTTATTTTACCTTGAAGTGCTCTTCAAGACTGCCTATTGGAGTGTTATAGTATGTGAGGATGCGTCTAAGACCACATATACTGCTTACTAAAGTACTTTAGTGCAAAGTTTTATTGATAACCATATTCATTTTATATTGAATTGAATTAGCATTGCACCAAAGTCTCTGCAAGCGTTGTGCAAAGTTTATAAACCATTTCCTATCTTCTATATATCTCGTGTGTCGCAAAGGCTGTGAAGATCGTTATAACTTACATGTAATGATATACAGTAGACTTGGTAAAAGTCAGCTAAAGTGAAAAGTTTTACACGAGAGAAGTTTTCGCCGTTTCTAACCGGCCAAGCCTAGGATCATTAAAACGCCGAAGCGAAGTTGTGCGAAAAGGTTTTATATACTCCCATCAACACGTCCTGCTTTGCCGGCCACACAATATATATTGTCTAACAAAGCTTTAATTTTAGTTTGGAGGGAATATCTTTTTAACGGTATGCCCATAGATATTAATTTGACGTAGCCTTATTGCATAAAATGCCTAGTAGTCTCAGTTCTTGCCTTTCACATGCAAAAATGAGCCTTAAAGGACATAATTACTGGTATGCTATTTGCGATCAGTAGATTAATTCAAAGGTAGTGATATATCGTTTTTTGTTACGGTGAATCTTGACGATTAATGTTTTTTTTATTCATTTATCCTGGCAAGAGATTCCGTCTTGAAGGTTTAATATTCTTATGATTTTATGGGGGAATGGATTGCGATGGTGTGATAGAGTTTACTGTAAGCTTCTCCATAGAGACTTTCCCATAAGAGGTATTGCTTGTAACCTATAAAAATGAAGATGCTTCGGACAGCCCAACTAAGGACATCTGAATTCAGTCATAGTCCACGATTCCATTTCACCTCCCTCTTGTATCATGTAAGCTATATAACAAGCTGGAAGAAATTTTGGATAGATGGCTCTATATTATTTAACCCTTCAAGGTGTCGAGCACGTAAAAGAGTAGCTGTGAGCTTACTCTTTGCAAGCACAGACGGAAATTATCCCACGGGCACATCCGGTTCCCGGGCTGGATACCAGCGTGTATGGGGATTTCTTCCGGCAAGGAGACCCGATTCTTCCTCGGGGAGAAAATGGCGACAAAGGAGCCGCTACAAAACGTGTGTTGACTCGACCGAGGACAAAGCGGATTAGGACAGGGGTAACGAAAACATGGAGAGGTAAGTTTGCTGAAGAGGGCGTTCATATTATGTTGCATCACTAGCTCATGAAGAAGATCTAGTAATTTGCTCTGATAACTAAGCTGCACTCAGAGGGGTTTATGAAACCAGGACTAACTACAAATTAGTTTAGGTATGCGGAGATGCCTTGAAGCGGTGGGCTTTGTGCCAACCACCGGATTAGCCAAGAAAAGGAGATTCTTTTCTCGGTTCCCCTGCAAAATTACCACAACGTGAAATTTGTTTTGGACCTGGCAAAATCCAGACGGACATGTAAAAAACGAAATTGACTACGTCATTTGTAATGATAAAAACGTAGTTTTAGATACGTCAGTGCTAAACACGATAAACATGGGTAGCGACCACAGGATGCTGAGGGTGAAAATAAGAATTAACACACAAAAATAAAGAAGGAAACTGATAAGACCTGACAATAAAATAATAGAGGGTGAAGTAATAAAACAGCAAATGATGAAATACGCGGAGATCGTACACGAACATATGCAGGGGGAACAAGATTCGGACATCGACACCTTAAACATAGAAATAACACAAAACCTACTGAAAGCACCTCAAGCAATAATACCGAATAAAAAAGCCACCAACCAGAAACTAAGTCAGGAAACTCAGCAAGTAATTAGAGAAAATAAGAAGACTAAAGGATCGAACAAATAACAAAGAGACTATATCCCAACTAAATAAAATTATAAGGAAAAAATTAAGAGAAGATAACCGAAAACATAAAAATATGAGGATAAAAGAAGCCCTAAAAGAACATAAAAATCTTAAACAACTAAAGACAAAAATGAAGGAAGGAAAACAAGAAATAACAAAGTTATTAAACGACGACGGGGAAGGAATTACTGAGGTGGAAGAAATAAATCACTCTATGAGGCTAAGAAAACACCTCCACCAGGAAAAGAAGAAAAAATAGAGGTGTAGTCAGAAATGTAGGATCCGAAGATATTCCTGAAATAACGACGACCGAAATAGAAAACGCTCTTAAATACATGCCCAACAAAAAAGCGCCAAGGGAAGATGGCATTATGGTGGAAATGATAAAAGAATGGAGTTAAATCTATGATGGCTCAGATCTTGAGACTATTCAACTATTGCTTGGTTGAAATGAAAATTCCGAAGGATTGGTTTAACGCTATAGTAGACCAATAAGACTGCTATCGGTACTCTATAAAGTATTCGCAAGGATTATCATCCAAAGGCTTACCAATAAATTGGATGCATATCAACCTAGAGAACAAGCGGGTTTTAAACGAGGCTACAGTTAGTATTGTGGACCACTTGCAAATGATAAGGACACTAATAGAAAAAGAAAATGAACACAATATAACACTCTGGATGGCAATGATAGACTACGAGAAGGCTTTCGATTCGATAGAGATATGGGCGGTATTAAATGCTCTAAGTAATGGGAGAATCGATGACCGATACACAAATATTATCAAATACATATATGAAAGCGCGACATTCCAAATAATGACAATACAAGAAAAAACAAATACCTAAAATAAAGATAAAACGTGGAGTAATACAAGGAGACTCGATCTCTCAGCAGAACAAAGGAAACCTAATAGACGGCGAAAGGCTAAATCATGTCAGATTTGCTGACGACATCACGCTGATAGCTGAAACCAAAGGGATCTACAGAGTATGATTGAAGAACTAAACGAAAAATCAGAACAAATAGGTTTAAGAATCAACATTAATAAAACTAAATATTAAACCTAGGTCAGAAAATCGAGTTAGCAAAAAACAACTTGACCGCAGATCTACCTCGAAGAATATCCTTGGGATGGTCAGCGTTTGGCAAGATACAAGAGATTTTTAAGTCCGACATGCCGAATACGATAAAATAGCAAGTTTTCAACCAGTATGTTCTTCCGGTACTCACCTACGGAACAGAGACCAGGGCTCTCAACAAAAACATTATCCATAAGTTTCAAACGACATAGCGAGCTATGGAAAGATGAATCCTAAACATTAATCTTCAAGACCACATCACCAATATAGAAATAAGAAGAAGAACAAAAGTCAAAGACATAGTAGAAAGAATATGTACATTAAAGTGGAACTGGGACGGGACATATTGAAAGAATGACAGACAACAGATGGACGCGGAGAGTGATAGAATGAAAGCCATGGGAGAACAAGAGAAGTAGAGGAAAACCTCAAACAAGATGGTCCGATGACATAAAGAGATTGGCTGGACATGGCTGGATGAGAAGAGCCTGCAACAGAAAGGACTGGCAGGAGTTAAAGGAGGCGTTTACACGACGATGGGCGAATTAAGCTGCTGCTGAAGAAGAAGAGGAAGAAGAAGAAGAAATTTGTTTTATTTTTATTTTTGAAAATAATATATCTAATAGAATTTGTTGTAAAAATCCATAATTTCAAGAAACTTTAAGCAAGCTTATATTTTCCTGATTAGAAAATTGTATACAAGTAGCGAAATATTGTATTATTATCTAATAATTATTCTACAACTGCTGATAGCCCCCTTTCCTATTGATGGTGCTGATTTTTCATGGAAATGACCAGCGAAATTACAGAGTAATATACTAACAAGCTTTTTAAGGGCTGTTTTTAAATTGTATATTCGCTTCCATAATAAAACCTAATTTCTATATTCACATTCTATTATAACGCCCAATATCAGCATAAAATGCCCAATTGTAGCGTTTCTAAACTAAAAAAAAATCACTGCAGAGATTCATAAAATTCTAAGTCAATTTAACGAATATTCCTCATCGTTTAATTATCATTTTATATAGGTGGAACGAGCCACGAAGCCTGCAAGTGTTGGTCCGCAAATAAGTTTATCCAACTTAAATTTATCGCCGCTGTTCAAATGCAGCTGGCAACTTTATTGCATTTTACCACACTTGCAACTTCCAATTTAAACTCCGGGAAAAGACGCGGATGTCAAGCTTGACGACTTTAAACTGAACACTAAAGGCGATTAAATTTAACCTAGGGTACCGGTGACAATTCATTAATTTTGATTTATTTTTAGAAGAGTTAATATTTGGTGTAAATAGTGATTTGGTTTGGTTTAATGCAACAATGGAACACCATTAAGAATCGATATTGTTGAATAAATGAACACACTACAGTCCTAGAGAGAAATACTCGTTCAAACCATCGGGTCTTAGTATAAAAGAAATCATTACATTATCCAGGGTGGATGAAGTTTTTAAGTATAATCAACTTCCTAAGTCAAATAATATTTGTTTAATCCAAACACCGTTTGATTCATCACATTCTTTGTAATTGCTGATGCATTTTTCATAATTGGTAAGTGCTATCCTTAATGATGCTTTCGTTAATTTTCTTTTAGTAGCTTTTGAAATTGATACAATAATTTTTTGCATTTCTCTGATACTTCTGTGACATTTTCTTGCTGGCTCAAGATAATAATCAAACGTATTAATATTGAAACAATGGCTTATCTAACTGAAGCTCAACGAATAGGGAATCTTGCGACGATCGAGATTGGAAATGGATCCAGAATTAACAACGAAGAAGCAGAAATATCTAGAAATAAAGTGAAGAAAAGAGTATAACTAGAAAATTGAAGACGGAGGAGGAAGTAGGAGGCGTTCGATATAAACTAAGAAAAACCCGTTGTGTGCTTAAGACCACACCACAAGACTTTAGCAAGACGAAATATATATTAGAAATACAAACAAAAGTTCCTGGAGATACTGGGCATAATAAATATTGCAACGGCCTGTGCTTCGTGACGCCACGCCTTGGATGTCGCCTTGGATGACGCCACGCCTTGGAAGTAGCTCAGATGAGAAGAGATTATGAAGAAAATACTTAAGTGAAAAAAATAACAATGTCTGTTAGGCAAATACTTAATAAAGTTATACTGTACTCACTTACTAAAATACGCATGTCTTTTCAGTAGAGGTATATCTTGAATTGATTATCGGCTTGGGTCACTGTTTTATAATAAAATTCTTAAAGAGTTGTGTTGTGTTTTATTTATGGTTAGCTTTGGATTAATTCAGGTAAATATTTGAGCGTTTTATCGTCAAACTTGGTTGCTCTTCCCGCCTTTGGTTTGGCCACAGGGGCCTGGTTGTATGGCCAGCAGGGTATCCTGATACCTCTCACTTGATTATCTGCCTGGATCAATGATAATCAGCTAAAAAGTAATAAACTTTTGAAATATTTCCATCATCGTTTAGACTATTATCCAAAATGATGCAAGCTTAGTCTCCTTTATTTTTACAGTTACTTTTTATTTATGAGATGTTTATTTGTCTTTGGCAATACTAACCTTTATTTAATTTTTATTTAAGTATGCGCTAGAAACTACTGACAAATAATTTTAAAATGAGTTTTTTTAGTTTGAAATAATAAACTTTGAATATTTTAAAATAAGTGCATGAAGAAGGGATATTCGATAAAAATTTCAAACAGATCATTAAAAATAAAACTTCTTATTTAAGTAATAACTCGAAACATTCAAAAGGAATCTTTAACTGGGCACAATATTTACTCTATAATTGGTTAAACAATAAATCTTTTTAATGGGAATAGTATGTCCTTCTGCCTAAATCAGTAATTGGTTTTTATACAATATTTAATATTCTTGAAATAAATATGTCTAATGAATAACTCCTATTAGTTAATGAGATGTAGCTAGTACTGAATTTTTGTTAAACGATATTGTTTTAATAACTTATGTAATTATACTCAATACAATCATTATCATTATTATGGCTTTATTGATTAGGAAAACTAAACCCTCGTGCTGAATGCAGGTGTTAAGGTCTCCTCTTCCAGACTCCCAACTTTTAACAATACTTCCATATTTTATTATATGCCGCTGATAAAGCATCGTGATGATAATAACCCTGTTAATCTCATGACTTTCTGAATCGCAATGGCGGCCGGCCGGTACGTTGCGGGTGACGCCCAACGCGCTCGTAATATGGTGGCTTCAATATTAAGAAGTATCAGATTCCATGTAGTTGTGACTAATAATATTTAAATACTATTCATCTACTATTCTCTTAAAAGTTTTTATTATTCATTAAATTACGTATATGCCTAAATAAAACATAGGATTTTTGAAAATGACTCTGGGCTTTTTATTGCTTGCAAATTGAAATAAATAGATATCTGTTAAATTGAAATAGATTTTTTTTCAAACTCATCAACTTGTTTATTATTCATTCAATATTAGCTGAATAGTTCCATGATATAATATTAACTGAAACGAATTTGAAGCACGAGATCACCGACGCTGAATTAGGTATGGTTTATTATGCTGTTTTTCGGAAAGATCGATCCGAGGAAATTAGTGTTAAGCAATCTATGGGAGGAGTACTGATCGCCGTTCACGAGTAAATTTCCTGCAAGCTTTTACCCATCCCAGCTAGTACGGCGGTTAGTCAAACCAACCTTGCATTTTTGAGTAGAGCATTGAGATTTGGCACAGTGGTAGTATATACCCATACCTCACTTTTAAGAAGTGGAACCAAGTTTGCAACCACGGGGGAGCAGCGGTATGGCGGGTTGCATACCTGCCAGGGGCAATTTTGAGAAAATCGCTAAACGAGCACACCCGACCAATTCTATGGGTGAGTACCACTCAAAAATATTACAGGAGATGTTCTGGAACGTAACTGGAGTATGTGCCAGCCGCGTGGTGGCAGATTGCCTACCTTCAGGCGCAGAAACTAATGCAATAGATTTTGTAGTGTTAAGCTAGGGATTTTGGTGAGTGACTCCATTTCCACAAACAAAATATAAATAGATCAGGTCCCAATGGACCCATACACGTTCTTAAATCGGTATGCTCATAAATATAATAATATCAAAATAGTTAAGTTTAACAGCATCATTTAAAGCGTTTAGCATTAATTCCATATCGTTATTAACGGATAATATTATTCATTGTACTAGATGTAATCACGGAATGTAATAATACTAAATCTATTACCTACATTACAAGTTGGAGCCATAAATATCAGACTTTGGCACTTTTTTTTTGGTATTAATCAAGGTACTTAGAGCATGGGCAACAACAAAACTCATAGCAAAGGACTTTAGATTTAGCGCAGTTGCATTTCCCAGCGCATTTATTTTCATATTTACATGACACCGGCGTTTCTTTACAAGCCTATTGTGCTGTAGGCTTAGTTCTATAGAGCAGCCTCCATCCTTCCGAGCCGGCTTTCCAGCCGCACACTGACGGTGATGGCTGGTTCCGGATTGGGGAGATTGCTTGTCTGGCGTTCTGCTCCTCGTATGAAGCCCTCAGAATTAAGCAGCATTTCCTTAAAGCCGCTGAAGTGTACAAACCCGATACTCACTCTTTCCTTAAGCAATTTGTCGGTATGACTGCGGGCAAGATCAGCCAACAGAAATGCAGGTGCATCTTCACTGCATTCCGTTTCAGTATTTATTTGCTTGATCACTTGTTCAAGTGCAACGTCACGTACTTTAGCTAACTCCTCCGATTTCTTGCCTAGACTTACGACGAGCCTACCCTGCCAACCCGGGAGTGCGACTAAAATTTTACTGTCTAGTTTCTTGGTTGCAGCGGCTTCTATCGCATTTCTAGTTTCTGTGAAAGTCAGTCAATGAGTTGGATTGACTCTTGGCCCGTGCTTCCCACAAAAAATTCATTCTATCTTGTCATTAGCTGATTTCACCTCTTCGAGACTTCCCCGTGTAGCTAACTTAACGGATGGCTCGATTTTTTCTTGACAACCAATCTGCATATCTCTCTAAGTTCTAGCGAGCTTGGTTGAATCGCAAGGTACGAAGCAACGCTTGTGACATTTTGGGTTATTGGTTCATAAATTATGCTCAATGCTAAGGCCCGCATCTAACGCATCCGCGTTTGCATGTCTAGTGTTGGATCGATGAGGTCCTCCCCCTGCTAAGATTTCTGATACAGTATACAGAGACCAGTCAATAACGTCCCTACTTCGCTTTCTATTCTGCTGCTCTTCAACAAAGACATTTAAATCTTTCATGATACTAAATCTGTCAAAAAAAAAATAACCGATTTTTTTTTTATGGCAGTGGCACACACTAAAGGGAGATTCTATGGCGCTCGACGAGCGGTGCGTGTGGGAAGATGTTGATTGACACGGTTCTTAAATAATTGTAGGTGGTAATTAGGGGGAAACAGATGCCCTGGGAGTGAGTTCCACAGTGATGCAGTGTGCCAGACAAAGGAGATCTTGTAAAGCGATGTTGTAGGTATTTCCAGTTGTACGACGAACTGGTGCGCTCCGGCCGTCCGTCGCGACTGTCTGACAGGCGTTGCCAGGGGCGGGATGAGGCGGGCCAATTCCTCGGAACATCTGCCGTGGAAGTGTCTGTATAACAGGGACATCTCGGCCACATGTCTGCGGTGTTCCAGACTATCCAGATTCCGGGTCGCCGATGAGACGTACAGCTCGCTTCTGAATGGAATCAAGCAGCTTTAGGGTATGCTTTGGTGCGGCACCCCAGATATGTGAGCAATATTCTAAGCACGGTCTTATTTGCTCTTTGTAAAGCAAGAGCAAGTGCTGCGGTGTATACAGTTTTTTGTTGCGAGATAGCGCACCAAGCGTCTGGGAGGCTGATTTTGCGATGTTAGCAACGTGGTCATGCAAGGACATATTGCTGGTGACCGAGACACTCAGCAGTCTGATTGACGAGAATGAAGGAATGGTCGATCCTGAGATAATGATGTCAGGGTCCGCCGTATTGGCTCTTTTGGTGACGTGGCTGCTTGGATCTTTGCTGGATTGAACTGGACCAAATTTCTGTCGCCCCAAATTTGAACTTTCTCAGGTCTTGATTAATTGTTGTAATCTGCTCCTGTCTGCGGTGATAAGTCTCAGTCGCTGGTAAAGGTTTTTCTGATCTAAATTGGGAGACAAGGGTACTTACCTTATACGAGTAGTAGAAAATTGGGAGCGTACTGCACCTCCTTGCATGTCTATCGCTTATACTAAACTAAAGTTTAATTTTAATTAAAACCATTTTTATAACAATCGATTCTATGGCAAATAGACCTTATTTCAGGATAAGCGAGAGTTATGCGAGAAGGCGGAACCCGCCCTCAGAACGACAACAAACAAGGTTAGAAAGGTCAAAGCGGCGTTCGCGAAGTCAGTCATTGTCAGTTGTATCTGTTGACATTAAAAAGGGTACTAAAACAAGAATTGTTGCAGTTTTACTAAGAACCCAAGCTTGCAATTCTTCAGCTTAGCACTACAAAATCGATTTTATTAGTTTCTGCGCCTAGAGGGTAGGCAACCTGCCACCACGCGACTGGCACATGGTCCAGTTACGTTTCAGAACACCTCCCGTAATATTTGTGAGTGATATTCACCCATACAAACGGTCGGGTGTGCTCGTTCAACGATTTTCTCAAATTTGCCTTTGGCAGATATGCAACCCGCCATACAGCCGCTCTCCCGTGGTTGCAAACTTCGTTCCACTTCTTAAAAGTGAGGTATGGGCATGCACTACCACTGTGCCAAATCTCATTGCTCTACTCAAAAATGCAAGGTTGGTCCCAATATCGCTGACTAACCGCCGGGGCCGTACTAAGCACCTCTCGAACAGATTTACATGACGATTGGTTCATCGAAGGCTCAATGCATTCTTGGATGTATATACTTACCTCCAAACTCTTCGCTTGGTGACTACTTACTGGTTGGTGACAGCATAGACCTTGTGTGCAGTATGTTCCCTGATGGTGACCTCTGCATTGCAGGTGATTTGATTCTTCCCAAGGCAACGTGGATTGACAAGGATATCTGCTCCATAGCCATTCCACGTGACGATTCATATGTTTCACCCCAAACAGTAGAGGCTATCGAGGCAACTTCGGACATCTGTGCATTTCATAATCTTTTTCAGTTAAACCATATTTATAATGATACCTTAGATCTAGTCTTGAGTCATAGAATACTTAGTGTGGATTCTTGTGATCCATTGGTACGTATTATTAAAAAATTATCATCATCCACCTTTATATTTTAATTTAGGAATTTCTAAATATTTTTGTATTACTAGTCGGCAGGCCTATGAATTTTATTACGACTTTAAATCGGCTGATTACCTACTCAATAATGATTATTTAAGCAGTTTCTGATGGAATAGTTTGTTCTCCAACATGAGTGTTCGAAGCATGTTAAACCAATTCTATAACATATTATATTATACATTGAACATCTTTATTCCAGTAAAGAAAGTTGCCAGCAGGAAAGTGATTTCATCTAATAATATGAACATCACCAATCATTCTATTCCAATTTCAGACATTTATTCAAGGTTGAGTAATTTAAATGTTTACAAGGGGCCTGGACTGGACAGCATCCACCCTATTTGACTTAAAAACTGTTCATTTATCCTAGCACCTGCCTCTTTCCTCGCTTTTGGAAGTCCAGTTTTGTGGTTCCTGTATGTAAGGCTGGTGACAGAACCGACATAAGAAATTATAGACCAATCTGTATTATAAATGTTATTCCTAAGGTTTTCGAGAATCTTGTAACTAGGTATCTGAGTTCGGTGTCGTCCCCTGAGACCATTAGCGAGCAGTTTGGCTTCTACCTGGGTAGAAGCATTGAGCTCAACCTTCTTGCTTCGTCTCATTACGGATTTGGGGCCTTGGAGGAGGGTGCTGAGGTTTATTCTGTTTATACAGACTTTTCCAAGGCATTTGACAGGGTTCCTCACGCGATATTATTATGCAAGCTCCATACATTGGGAATATCTGGCCCTATGCTCAATTGGATTAAAAATTATCTTACTAATCGAACTCAGGTAGTGCGAGTGAACAATTTTTTGTCCCATGAAAAATCTGTCCCATCCGGGGTTCCTTAGAGGTCTCACATTGGTCCACTTCTTTTCAATCTCTTCGTAAATGATGTTTCCACATGTTTTAGGTCATCTAAATTCCTCCTGTTTGCCGACGATTTGAAATTGTTCAATATAATTGATATCCCTAATGACTGTCTGGCACTTCAGGAGAACCTAAGCAGATTTGCAGTGTGGTGCCACAATAATGGAATGGAAGTCAATACATCTAAATGCATGCTTATAAAATTTTCTAGATTGCGATAACCCACACCTTTTGATTACGTCATTTGATGGTGAGATCCTACCAGCTGTCAGGGATCTTGGAGTTGCTTTTGACGCAGAGCTATCATTTGCTGAACACATGGCAAATAATGTAAGCAAGTCCATGAAGATGTTGGGGTTCAATAAAAGAAATTTTAAAGACTTTTCTACTCTTATTTCTCTCAAAATTCTTTATAGCAGTCTAGTCAGAACACACTTAGAATATGCCTGTTCGGTGTGGAACCCCCATTACGCTAATCATATCAACAGGATTGAGCGTGTGCAAAGAAAATTCTTTCATTACATAAATTACAAATTTTGTAACAATGGCGAGTTTCACTATGATGCTCTGTGCCATAGGCTCAACATCTTGCCATCGTCTGTCAGAAGAACGCACAGACATCTTGATCTCCTCTTCAAGGTGTTCAATTCACTGGTGGATTGCCCATATCTGCTCGCTGAGGTTGGCCTGCATGCTCCATCCAGAATTACCCGTAGCCGCCAAACATTTGATGTACCCTTTCATCGAACCAATTATGGGGCTCATTCACTTGTTCCCCATTCTGCTAATCTTGCTAACCAGCACATCTTGATTTCTTCTACACTCAGAGACTGTTTCTTAGACAGCTATTGCAACTGAACAATGTTTGAGTTACTCTATTGAATAACGTTCTGTCTTCTTATTATTATATTACATTTTCTTTTTTAATTTATTTCCTTTCCTGTTAAAATTTAAGATTGTAGAGACTCTAGTGTTGTGTATGGGTTCACTTTGTAAATGGACCTTGTCCGTCAATAAATAAATAAATAGTTGACTGGATGGCAAGGATCTGAATCAATATGTCAATATGACGATATCTAATAGACGCCAGAATAATAGCCAATGCTTATAATGCATATAAACTAAACTTTTATGCCTTATCTAGCGTGCTGAATGCGGATATTAAGTGACACTCTTACAGACTGCTAATAAGTCTCATGATTTTTTGAATTGCAATAACGGCCGGGCGGTACATTTCGAGTGATGCCCAACCATAGGCTCGTAATAAGGTTGCTTCAATTATAAGGGGTATTAGATTCGGTGCAATTGTATTTCTGACCATTAACATTGAAATACTGATTATCTACAATTATTTAAAATAATTTTATTATTCATTAAATTACTTATAAGCTTAAATAAATTATAGGCTTTTCATTGCTTCCAATATCAATTTTGGCCTTGAAATAACTAGATTTTTGTTAAATTGACATTCATTAACTTGTTTATATTAGCTGAATCTGCTGACTTGAGGGCAAGGATCTGAATCAATATGAATTATGTATAAGTTATCAATAATAATGGGTTTACGCTATATAGTATACCAAGTTTTTGGCTGATTTGAATGATATATTACGTGATGCTGACTGTGAATATTAGGTGATCCTCTTACAGATTGTTAATAAACCTCATGACTTTTTGAATTGCAATGGCGGCTGGTCGGTACATTGGGAGTGACTACCCACCATAGACTTTCCTAATTTGAAGGATATATTAGGCGACGCAATATTTCTAAGAAAACCTCTAGAGGAATAGAAGAAAAACATACACACAAAATATTTATAATCAATTTGTACATAGATCAATAAATATTGGTTTAAATTCTTAAAAATCAAATAAATCGTGACAACACTGCATAATTGATAAGATATCTAAATTTTTTTCTTGCATATTATATACAGTAGTTAAATCTTAAATATCTTTTAGTATATCTTATTAAGGATATTAATTTTAATTATTGTTTCTTTTATTTTCAGGTAAGAATACTATCACTAGATGGGATTTTGGTGAATATAAGTTAAAAGTAAGTAGGTACCTCAAATTTTATTTGAAATACTAAGAGGCATTGTGCTTTCATATTACAAATTGAACACGAACATACTTACCCGTAAACATGATGCCTATCCAATTGACCTCCATAGAGTTGAATAATTGAAATGATTTACCTCAATGAAATCGGTATCTCCTAAACATATAGCCAGTAATAGCCAATTATTGAGACAATCAACTACGCTTCGATTGAATTGTATAAAACTTACATGCATGGCATTATAGTTCCACAGCCATTCAAAGCGGTTACTGTTGTTTCATAGGTAATTTCTGCTTAAAATGATATCTCGCAAAGCATTTGTAGCCATGTAGATTAAAGATATATTTGCATTTAACAAGTTGCTGTTTATGCAGTATGTACTAAGCTTCATGTTTGCTGGCATTGTAGGTGTTTAAAAATATATGCATACATTACTTTAGGTATTTGTTTCATTTAATAAAGCTCCTAATTTTTCATGTTTCAAATATTACAGATATTTTATTGTGTCTATTTTAGAAGATATTTGAAAGTTATTAGTTCATATTCCATCTCAAATAAATATTGGCTTCAATTTGATTTCATATGAACTGCTGCAACTTCAAAGTGCATAAGGAATATTTTTGAGAAAATTTTTACTTAAATTGTAACCAGCCTTAAGCATTGGGTGTCACATATGTAACCTTATTGGTTAATTCATATGCCAGGTTTACTCAGCGGATTCATTTTTTTTAAAAGGCGTGGGTTTATGACTTGGCAGTTAAGGTACGTCGTCACTAATTTTTTTACAATGAATTTATCAATGAGTATTGATCCTTGAAAATAGGGTAATATAAATTAGAAAAATGCCCTGTAAAAGAACGTTAAAAAATTCTGAATACACATAAATAGTTCCTAATAATACCAAACCAATAAAATAACCATAAAGTTAATATGTTAAATATCTATATTTTGTAAATTTCAGTTATGTGAAATAAATTACTGCCATGAGCTTTACAGCCAAATACACTAAAAATTAACTCAAGCAGCTATTCGGACAGTAGCCAAATGATTTTTTTAACAAACCAAAGATAAAATTCAGTATCCCCTTGAAAGGTAAGCTCGACAAACAAGATAGCTAGATCAATGAATGAAACGCGAATTAACGAGGATATAAACGATAGACGTCAAACGGCCTACAGTCAGTTGCTTAATAATAAATTCATTAATTAAATGATACATATCGGTAAGAAATACACGGTAATTTAGGCAAATAACATACAACCATTTCATTACATATTGATTAATTAAAATTATATAAACTGTTACATGTCAAATTAGTATGAAAACATGTAACAGATAAAGGTCAAACAAAGCTAGTTACTTCACCTTTAAGCCTATATCTATTATGCTAGTCCGTCAAGCTAATACAATACTACTTACTCGTTTAGATACCTGCATGGCTGTCGTTTGATAGGATCGATCGGGCTTTATGAACATTTTCACTGGCTTAGCACATAAACAATTAATAAAGCGTACTGTGTTCTGGCCATCGATATCGAGAAAACATTCAAAGTTATAGGCATTTACAGCAATGCATTTCAAAACATTCAATAATTCTCTTACCTTCCCGAATAATCACCTTCTCGGTGATAATATACATCAAAAACAGTCTCATGGATGTCAGAAATATTGGTTTCGGAATTTTGTCGGTTATTTTCCTGGATTTTTTTCAATATTTAATAGGAATAGTTAAAAATTCTGTCAATGTTTATTTCTGATATAACCTTCAAACGTCAGATGATTGACGATAATTGTAAGTTGCCTATTGAGGGATACTCTGGGAATGTTGCCAGGTATACATGTTGCTCTAGCGGTGCTCGTGCTATTTTGATGTGTTTGCGGACCATTCCAACAAGAAACAACATAATTGATTGATATGCTATCATCAGTTTGATGTTAAACGACTGTCTTCCGCTTTCGCTTGATGTTCGCCAAGATGTTTTAGTGGTTGCGTTGTGTTTCCAAAATTTGGCAACACCGCTGGGGTTGCTTCGCAGCTGTTCAAACAAAGACGCAGGCTCTGGGCTAAAGGTGCGTTTAGGCTTGAATCATTGCGCCGCGGATTCATGCGTGTAGCTTTTTTGATGTCAGGCGTTTAAAATGGCCGCGGGCCGGAATGAAGTAGTTTCTGTTTGTTTGGTCATTGTGGATAATGGTTTTATCGTCGGTTTTTTTTGTCCTGCCATCAATACATAATAACATATAGCCTTAGGTACGTTTCATTGCCTATTGAAGATGTTATTAAATTTGGTGGCAACAATCTTGTTGTATTTTACGTGTGTTGCAAGACAGTGTAAAGCTGGCCCATTGGTCGAATCTTTTTCTGGCCCTTAAACATTGACCTTGGCGTTCTAGGGTGACAATCTTGACTTGACCTCGTTCTGTTTCTTGGTAAACCCCCCAAAGAGGAGGTAGTGCGTAAGCCTGATAAAGAGTTTAAAAATTTCTAATGCGCCCTTACGGGGATAATCTTATTTCTGACTAGAGAAGTTGACATACGTTACCAGTTTGGTGTAGTAAGTTATTTGACTGTGGATCGGTTTTGCCTGAAGTCACGATTTCTTTTGGTAGCTGGCCACGTGTAGAGGATTCCGGAACAAAATACGCCGTTTCCTTCCTCAAGGGGTGCCTGTAGGAGAGAGCCTTGCTCCCATTCGTCATCACCATCAAAAACCCTACGTAGCTAGGTAAATAAATATATATATCTTACATATTGTACATACTCATTTATTTCCTGTACAGGGGATTTATTTTCTCATATAAATAATAATTTTCTAAGGGTTCTCAGAGGATATTGAATCTACTGCACAATACTGCTATCTAGAAAGTGTTATTTTTAAAAATTTGCTAATTCATTCACTTATTATACTATGCAATATCATCAAACATATAATAACTTGGACCTGGAACAGGCGTAGCATAGCTTTATTATATTCATTACTCTTACAAGAACTAATATTCAAGGGAAATGAAGTGTATTGAATAGGGATTCATGATACCGTCCTCGGTATCATGTTGCAGTCGAGCACTCATAGCTGATTCTTTTTTCTTTATGGGAACTTGTATTGAATAATAAGATATTGGTTGTATAATGGTTGGATATAATTTTTAATAAATTTCTTTTCTACTTTGAATTTTGATTACAAGAAAGTTGTAAAGTACTACATAAGCTTCCCAGAAAAGTCCATTGTTCCGACATTTTCGAAAAAAACAAGCTTTAAGAGAGTTTTTTTCGTAGAAATTCTTTATCGACATGCTAGAACGACCCAAAATGACCACTACTTCAAAATATAAACGCCATAAATAAATTTCTTCATTTATATCTGACCGCTCCAAAATCTTCCGATAGAAAGATTTACTAATTTCCAAATTTCCTGGTTAATTGCAATTGATAGGATACTTTAGACCGTACTTAAAATTTTCTATTTAGATTTTCTTGGCTGGTCAAAGACATATCAAAGTAAGTTTTTCGTAAAAAAATTGCAAGGGCCATATTTTTTTGATGCAATGCTAGTCTTCTTCAAGTTTCATGCTTGTTCATATTACTAACACATTAACGTTACAACACGAACGAGATTCTTATAAACCATGACGATTGCTTAATGCTTAAGAATATTGCACATATTGCAACATACATATTCTGTATTTTGTAGCTTCAAAATAATAATAATATCGAAGATTTCCCAAAGCACACTGAATCGTCCTGAGGCCTTTAAAAAATAAATAAATGAACGAAGTTGTTATATTGACGAATTCAATAACTGTAAAAAAATATGTTATTTACTCTTCTTCTAATAATATTTTTAACTTTGTGGCCAATTGGGTCCATTAAGGGTCCACCGGCTACCATATTGGCACAGGTGGTAATTATGCTGCGGACATGCCTTATAGGTTGCTGGTTTTCGAGAGCATAATGGACGTTCAATATGTGAGTTTGGGTTAGTTTGAGTTAGCAGTACAGGAACTGGGGAAAACATCGGATGTTACTTGCTCCTCAGAACAAAAACTAAAATGGGTTTTTATTTTGATATGTCTTATACATAGAGGTGGGTAGGTACATAACAACCAAACCCAATAACAACCTTCCTGGAATCTGATTCAGCAAGCAAGCAGTATGGTTTCTGATTAGTGATTAACATGTAACCCTAACCATCAGTTTCTGCTATAACTGCAATGGGATAGACTTTATGTAATTCTCGACTTGTATTGGAGGATAATAAAAATATACATCTCAATCTGCTTTATATCTCCTTAATTTAAATTGTTCTCTATCTGAATAGAATTAACCATTCGAATTTTCTGCCAAATTTATAGAGTTGGCAGCAGTTGACATAAAGCTCCCATATTGCAGTTTAATTGAACGAGCTTTCGACAATAACTAATGACTATTTAATGTCCCCGTTACTGTTAATCTAATGCATCACTAAACTGAGCTAATTGACGTAAACACATTGGCTCAATAAACTCTAACAATTTGGCCTTATAAAGTGGAGAATCAATAAGTGTAAACAACCCTTTGTGCAATTCTAAAGCACCTCGTAGCTCTAATTATTGCTGTCGGTAGTGCTGTGAATACATTGTTAGAAAATAATTTGCCGCTTCAACTACGGGCATTAAAAGGCAATGTTTCTATTCTCTGATGACCAGGAAGTATTGACAAGTTAAGTTTTTGTTGAAAGCTGAGAAACCAGTCAAACGATAGCACCCATATCAAAAAAAGTCAGTTTAAGGAGTCCTGTATTGTTCCATATCACGGCAGGTTAATCTAATCTAGTTTTATAATAATATGGATGGAAGCCCATATAATGTATATGGCAAATTATATCAATAACCACGCTATAATATAATTTAAAACATTTTAGCTACTGACACGTTGGAGAAGCAGTTAAGCAACTGAGGCCTAAATTAATAATATTATTAGCAAATAAAACTCAATTACTTCATGGGTCAATGCAATATGTTTTTGTGCTACCAATTATATAACTAGAGTAATAAAAATTCGAAATAAAAGTTAACGAGCCGACAAATTGGTCTAGCTCGTTCGATTCAATAAACTCAGAGTTACGAAACCTAAAAGTTTACAAATGAGATTTCTTTGGCTTTATTTAAATTGGCTTCACCTGATTATGTGGCTTTTGAAGTACGAATTTTTCTGCAGGCATATTTGTTTTTTAAAGTGAGTTGAAATACTGCTATTTCAATTAATAAACATTCATATAAAGAAGTTAGATATATTAGATTTGAAACTACTTACTGGTGTTGATTACCTTAAGCAACAATGTTGTCGTTTTCGTTTGATCTAAACATCTCCTAAAGTGGAAGGAAGTTTTAGGTACAGGTTTATACAACATGAAAAAATATCAATTTGCAAGGACCTTTTACTAAAATACTTTTTAAATTCTAAAATACATATATTTTATTAAAAAATCTTCCTTCAAATTTATATTCAAGTTTAAAGCTTAGCTTGTTTCTTGGTAAATAAAGTTGTCTGCCTGTTTTAAATTGGGTTATACTGACTGAACAAGTAGTGTATAAAATATTGTAAATTTTTAACATTTTGGCAACCATGTCCTATCATTTAACAGAAATGCATATACTCTAATCAGTCCATATTAATTTCATATACAAAAAATATGGTTCCTAATAAATATGGCCTGCCAAAAACTGAAATAACACGTAACGAGGGATTCTATACAAAATCAATGCACAATAATAATTATTACAAGGTTAATATGTAAAAACGTCTACATTGTAAATATTTCAGCCAATCCAATCGACAAGCGGTGCATACGATTTTAAGGAAATAAAGCTCTCAACAAATGAACAGATCACAATTCGCCAATTTGAAAGTTTATTTATTTTTTTAATTTTTAAGCGGTTTGTATGATTTGCTGTTTTTAGTTGCTATGAAAACAACTACCTAAATAAGACCAACGTTTTACCGATTTAAATTATTATATAACCTTATTACAAAGCGCGAGAACACTTCGACAGAAGACCCGTGTAGAAACTTTTATGTTATAAACCACTCAACCATTGAGGTGTTCAGCATCACTATAAATGGAACAATAGGATTTCATATTTGGGACGCGACTAATACGTTTTTATATCCTTCAGCTTTGTAAGAAAGCAAACATATTAGAGGAGCTAAAATTAAGAAGTCAACCAAATGAAAAATGAAGATTAAAAAACAGGGCCGACGCAAATGTTTCACTTACAGATGACAGCAACTTTCCAGACTGACAGCCGGTGTATACAATCTTCGATTAATAAAGCGTTCAATACATGAAGAGGCTGCTAATTTTGAAGCTGTCCTTATGTATTATTCGTAAACCGATTTTATGAAAAACAATTAAATAAACTATATAATATTATTACAAAAGATGATAAGTGTGAGGCAAGCTTTTTCGACGACATTCCAACACAAAGATAGTGTAGAATTATCTATGCAATAAACAACTCAGCCAATGAAGTGTCCTGTTAATAACTCAACCAAGGGGTTGCCATAGTGTGGTTCCACGTTCTTATGACGCCGTCTCCCTTCGAAGATTGGCGATCCAACTGGCTATAATGGTGCGTGAAACCGCACCCCTGAAAATCTCTATAGATATCTGTCCGAACCATCGACGCAGATCCTTTAGCCGCGAGTTCTGCCATCTGCCCACAGATCGTTTACCCTCGATCTTTCCCTCGATGACGAGTCGGAGGATCTCGTAACGCTCTTCCCTCACAACGTGCCCGATGTATTGGAGCTTTCGTCTTTTGATGGTTGTCAGCAACTCTTTACCTTTACCCATTCTCCTCAGTACTTTCTCGTTGGTTATCCTGTATGCCCAGGATATACGTAGTATACGGCGATACAAGTACATCTCAAAGGCGTCAATGCGGCTCTCCATTGATTTGCTGAAAGTCCAGCTCTCGGAGCCATAGAGTAGCACTGGGAAGATATAGCGACGCAATAAACGTATGCGTACCTGTAGTGTTTCTACTAGTGAAGAGTGTCTTCATGGAGATGAATGTCCATCTGGCCTGCTCTATCCTTGATCTGATTTCCATTTTAGGGTGCAACACGTTTTTTCTATTGAAGTTAAAAGTAAAAAAAAATTAATTTAAAACAAACCTAGTAGGAAAGTCGTGTTACAAATGCCCGGCCCGGAAGTGGGGTCGTAGAGCACCACCAGTTTTTACCCAACTAAACTAAAAAAGCTCCGTTGGTGTTGTGCAGGGTGGCTAGGCACGCTTATTAAATCAAAGGAACACAATCTCAACTTAAGCTTCTGTACGATACCACTTAGCCTTGGTCGAACTCTGGTGGAGGCGCCGGGCACCTGTTGGTACTGCTATGGCACTGACCCCGAGAGTAGAACCAGCAGAGGACTCGGCAATAAAATTGGCCCAGGAGATGGGATCTGTAGCCAGGTGATTGAATTGGCCCGGGATTAGGACTTGTCCAGAGGTAGGACTTGTAGCCCGGTAATAGAATCCTGCAATAACCCAATATGCATTAGACAAAGCCCCCTTACTTCAATGAAAAACTATAGCCCCTCTTGCATAAATATATTTTCCTTATAAAATAACTTCCTCCAAAAACTATCAATGGATTTTCAATGACCATCAGCAAATAAAGAAATACTAAGGTACAGACAACTTGAATATAAAAAAGATGGATATGAATCACCCCTAAAAGAAAATATAAACTTCCCCATATGATCAAAACTAAAGTCACATTAAAATGAATATTCAGATTTGATTATATGGAGTAGATAAGATAACCTATGGAATGCAAATGGTGGACAAGGTACAAAATAAAGTTAACACAGATAAAGCAATTAAATCGTTAATTTAGACAAAAAACTGTCGCAATAATTACCTCGCTAGTGTGTGAGGGTTGCTAGAGTCGACGGTCTCGGTTTAGAAGGAAGAGCTCGGAAGCTTCTGGAAATAAAGGAAAAGTTCAATAAAATCATGGCGTCCTTGTGCTTGACAAGCAATAAAAAAAAATAATTCCAGAGAAAATGCCTACCTAGTGCAGTAGTTAAATCCCGATATATCGGTCGTGTCAAAACACAAACAGAAACCAACACAATATTATATCCCCAAAAAAAGGGTAGTATTAAATCACAATACTAAATGTTGAGTCTCTATGACTGCACTCAAGCAGAAAGCTTCTCTTCTCACCGAAGAATATTTCTAGAAGAACTCTCTTTTCGTTTCAGTCAATTTGCCTTTTTCCTTCCACGAGATTAAAGAACTACGTCAGATCAGCAAGAAGGGAGGAGCTGAAGGATGCCAACTGATGAAGATAATAAATGACTTAATTCTCGTTTATTATGATGGTAAAACAACGGCAGGAGCCACAATTCATGCGCTGAAATTAAATTATTGTTCAAGAAATACTAGAAAATGTTCCCAAACGAAGTGATAAAATTTTAAAGATCGAAATCGACAGCAGCAATTATGGAAAATAGCTCATTCCTACTACCCAATATTGCCAACCGAATATTACAAAAGTTACAATCGAAAGGCCGCGTAGAAAAAGTAAAACAGAGGTCCCAAAAAGATCTCAGAAATGATCAGCCGGTGATTGAAATTAAGCAACCGGGAATTCCAAAAAGTTATGAAATAATCAAACCGAAGATAAAATATGAATTTGACGAATCTAATGAAGCCTAAAAGCAGGGTTTATTAACAGAATTCTTAAAAATATAAACCGGTTTGCCGGCCGTTCTACGGTAATGTAATATAAATTAAGCAAAGCTATCCTAATAATAATAATATCCTATTTTAGTGATTGGATCAAACCTAAGCGATCTGTGCTTCGCTTATCAACTAAAATAAATATAGTCACAAAGTGTTATAAAAGCATAGCAAATATATCGTTAACCTATATTTAGAATAGAGTTAATTTACATTAAGAAATGCCCAAATTTTAAGCTTATTGACAGCAAATCGAATCAATAAATTTAGAATTAATTAACCGAAGAGTATTGACCTCTCTTCAATAATTCTTACCGCAAAATACAGCATTTTTTTGCTAAATGCGGCGTATAAAATGAAATTTAAAAATATTTGACACTGGCCAAATCGGAATGTTACAAGGGTCACTGTTCTAGTTGACGACGGCTCCAAGATATTTAACGGACGGCACTTGTTCCATGACCCGGTTGTTAATTTGAAGGACCGTCCGTCTTAATGTGTTGGAGAACACAATCCGGTGTATTTTAGAATCTTAATAAGCTTCTGGTGCGAGACACAGTCGAAAGCTTTTCGGTAGCCAATAAAGCAGGCGTAAATATTGACATTCAAGTCTCTGCATCGCTGTGTGAGAACGTTGAGAGAGAAGACAGCCTCGCGCGTGATCACTCCCTTCTTAAATCCTAATTGCATTCCGCCAACCTGTCCCTCACATCTAGCGCATATGCGCATGTGGATGACACGGAGAAAGATCTTGAGGACGTCAGGCTTATCATTCGGTAGACGTCGCATTAAGAAGCGTTTGGGTTTTTTGGAAAAGTGATGGACGTCGACCTGAGCCAGTCCGTTGGTATTTTCCCAGATTCGTTTTAGGCTCCTACCATCTGCACTGATGATTAATTTTAAGGTTTCCTTGTGAATCAGGTCTGGTCCTACAACCTTGTCATTTTTCTGAGGATCCTTCATGTTACCGCCCTATATCCCTATTTCCTACACTTTCAAAAATATTAGAAAAACTAGTAAAGAAGAGAATGATATCGTTTATTGACAGGTATAGATTGCTGAGGGACTGCCAGTTTGGCTTCCGGGATTCAAAAGGTACAAGGGATGCGATGTTCGCTTTTTTGGAGCGGCTGTACCTGGGTTTGAATGGCGGCGATGTGGCTGGGGCAGTGTTTTGCGATTTCTCAAAGGCGATTGATAGTGTCAATCGGGAAATACTGCTGCGGAAGCTTCAGTGTTATGGGTTTCGGGGGGTTGCTTTGGGATGGGTTGCGTCATATTTGTCGGACAGAAGTCAACTGGTTAGATGGCAGGGAAGCGATTCGGAACTGCTTGTAAATTCCTATGATGTGCCCCAGTGTTCAGTTTTGGGACCGCTCCTTTTTCTTTTATATATCAATGATTTAGCAAACCTTGATATTGCTGGTCACCTCACTTTGTTTGCGGATGATACCACGATTTTATGGCTGGACCAGTGCCCAGATAAGCTCAACACTCTAGTGTTGAGAGACATAACAAAAATTAAGCCGTGGTGTGATGCAAATTGTCTATCATTTAACATTAGCAAAACTAATATTTTGTTCTTCAAGTGTGACATGCAGGATATACCTTTGGAAAGCAGCAGGCTAGAGGATAAGAAGATTCTTGGGTATTCATATTGACAGGCATTTTAAATTTTTAGTACATGTCAATTCTTTTAAAAGAAATTTGGCCCCAGCTTGCTATGCGGTTAGGTTGATCAGTTTGGGATTGGGTCATTCTTTGGCAAGGTCCGTATACTTTTCGTTGGTAGAATCAAACCTAAGATATGGGACAGCGTTTTGGGGTTTTTGTAGCAGACAGTTACTGCAATCTGTTTTTGTCCTTCAGAAGGGTGCTCTAAGGTATCTTTGTAGATTAAAACCAAGAGACCATTGTAAAGCATTTTTTTAAAGTGAAAAAATACTTACACTAACATGTCTTTTTATATTAGAAACTGTAATCTTAATTCATAACAAATAGAAAAACATGGAAAATCGAAATGGTTACAGTACTAGAGCAGGCGGTGAACTTTGGCTTCCAATACCAAAAGTGCTCTTGCTAAGAATTCACTGATTTATGAGAGCAGAAAAATGTACAATAAATTGCCTCTATTGTATAGAAGTGTTCAGAACATTAAATTGTTTTTGGTAGGGTTAAATTATTGTTTTTGCAGGACAAGGCATATTGTACATTAAAAGAGTTTTATTCTGAAAAATGTTACCCTGGTATGGTTGTGATGGTTTGTTTTGTGTGTTTATATGTTTACTTTTATGATTTAGTACACCCTTATGTATTATTATCATTATTTATATTTTTATTTTTTTGTACTTACATGTTTATATGATTTATTGTTTTGTTGTCATATTGTATTGTTTGACTTATTAGTTGCTGTTTGTTTTATAATTTAATGACTTTCCCTTATTTGACTTCCCTGCATAATTTGTTTATAGTAAAAAGCTTTGTAAGTGAGACCATGTCTTTGTACAATAAATCATATTTGATTTGATTTGATTTGTGTCGTTCAAAATACCATGGATCTGCTGGCGTTGTGTGTTTGTGAATTTCTTAATATTTTTGTGGAAAATAAACGAGTCTAGTGTCTTCGTTTCACTGCATTTTTTAGCTACCCATCCTTCCTACGCTTTTCGGCATTCTGATCTCACCGCCCAGCTCAACTCCCTGTACCGGATATTGTCTGTGGATTTGTGTTTCCTTCTCTCGTTCATAAGTTGCAGAATTTCATCTGTCATACACTGTAGTTTTTTAGAGGCTTGTACATACCCAATGTCAACCTCCTGGGTTTTTACAAGAGCCTTCTTTAAGGCAGTGTACCGAGGCTCTACGTCGTCGTCATTGCAATTGTCAGTTGTTTGTAGACGCACCTTCACATTCTCGGTTGCTTGGGTCATTGGCATCGACTCGCTTCGGTTTATTTGGACTAGTAGGATTCTAGTGAAGTAACAAAGCTGTAGATTTATTACTACGTGATTGTGGTGGCTGTTGATGTTGGCACCAGGATATGTTGTTGCTGATTTGACAAACTTCATTAAATGTCTCTTGATGAGGACGAAATCTATTTGATTTCTGACTATGCGATTATCACGATCATCTGGGGATTTCCACGTATATAGACGTCAAGGATGTTGTTTTTAACAAAGTGTTGGCAGCAGAGAGGTCGTGCTCTGTACAAAATTGCACCAGACCATCACCTCCAGTATTGCGTGCTTCCAGACCATGATCTCCGCAGACCTCGCCATCAGCACCTTTCAGATTTTGGCGTTAGAGTCGCCAAGAACAATTGTCATCTCCCCTTGTTTTGTTGTTTTCATAGCTTCTTCTGAAGCAGAGTACGAATTATAAATTACGTTCATAACTCTATGGGTAGTGAGGAGTCTCAAAAGCATCACTCGATCTCCGAGTGGGATAAAATCAATTACAGATTTTTCTAATTCAGAGGAGATAGCTACGCCATACTGGTGTCCGGGATCGTCGGCACCAAAGTAGTAGAGGACGCCATTTTTAGTCCGGTGAGTTCCAATACCTGGTCATCGCACCTCGATAGCCCCAAGATCTTGACCCCTAGTCTATGCAATTCTGCATTTCCATTGGCGAGTTTTCCTGCCATCCTACGTACATTCCACGTTGCGATTTTGGTTTCTTTTCTATATATTTGTATTTTGTTAGTTTCTAATTCTCGGATTCTTCGCCCCCTCTCCTTACTTGAGGGATGCCTCGGACTGAGGGCCCTGTTTATATTTAGCACCATTAAAATGTGATATTTTAGGATAGTTAGGAGGATTTCTCATGGCTTAGTGCTGTGAGAAGGCAAAAATAATATTATAATCCAAAACATAATAGGATAAATATAAATAATTTCGTATGCCTCCGGCACTCCAACGCAATTATTTCATTAGTCAATGAAATATATGTTTCTGCTACCATTATATAACTAGAGAAATACAATTTGAAATAAAAGTTAACGAGTTGAGAAATTGGTCAAGCTCGTCCGATTCAATAAACCCGAAGTTACGAAAGCTAAAAATTCACAAATGGGATTTCTTTGGCTTTGTTTAAATTGGCTTTAATGTGGCTTTTGAAGCACGAATTTGTCTGCAACCATAATTATTTTTTTAAGTGGGATGAAATACTAATATTTTAATTAATAAACATTCATATTAAGAAGTATGATACATTAGCTTTTAAGAAACTTACTAGTGTTGATTACCTTCAAAAAAAATTAATGATGTCGTCCCCCTTTGATCTAAACTTCTTTTAAAGTGGAAGGAAGTTTTTAGTACAGGTTTTTACAACATGAAAAAATATCAATTTATAGGGACCTCTTACTAAAATGCCTTTTAACTTCTTCTTTATGAAATATGTATATCTGATTAAAAAAAGCCCCCTTCAAATTTATATTCAAGTTCAAAGCGTAAGTGTGGAGCTAAAATCAGAGGGTTGGCTTCATTGTGAAAATCCCAACGAGCGTTCCCCTTCTTGTTGTCATCTTTGAAATAATATAATACAACCGACAGACTTATTTAGATGTTCGCCGAAGTTCTCGGAGCGCCAACTTCGCCACTTAAGTTCGCCTTAAAGCGAAAGGTTTTTCAATGGAACGCCTTTGTCTCCTTTTTGTTTAACCTGACTAACTACATGTAAGGCTTTTACAATTTCCGCCAAATTAGCTCAGTTTCTAGGCGCAAAAATGCTTTCACACCTGCTTTAGTCACGATTAAAGCAATGTAAGATATCGAAGCAAAATGAAATGTGGTATTATCCTGTGAGCTAAAAATAATTCAAAACGAATATAAACGCCACGTGTTTTTTTTTTCATTTGGAAGATTCTGAATCGGAAAAGAGCAAACAACGAAGGATGTGCACAAAATGATCAGAGCGAATTTCATGTAAGGTTTCTAATCATATAAAATATTTATTTATTTTATTTTCTGTAAGAATTAAAGAAAATATTATTCTATTTGGTATTTCATGGGTACCTTATTTATCATATTAGTTTTCTTGATGCAGCTTAAATAATTTTTTGCTGATATTCCTTTCAATTGGCTTTCTTTCCCACTTTTCACTCACTTTATTGCTTTATTGATGAATTTTCCAGTTAATGCCACATTGGATCTCCTGAGTGACTTGACTACTAATGACTGCATTCAATTGCTTCCAACTATTCAAATATTAATTTTTTAGTGTTCCCCTGTTGTAAAGTTTTATTAAATTTTCACTCTTCGGATGTTCCGCCATTATGTGTGCTAATTTCCTGGCCTTTTCTGATCCATGATTTACCTTCGTTTGTGTTAAGTATAGAATAAAGGCTATGTTCATAGACTTAATGAAACATATTTTGTATTCTATGCAAAACTTTTAATCCAAAAAGGACTGTGTTTCTTATAAAAGCATTTTCGGCCTTAGCCATCGTCGGTGTTACTGATTCAGTCCTATTTTCTGAATCAAACAGAGATGTGCTCTTAGGCACAAAAATTTACCACAGGGCTAGTTCTAAAGTCATTTTGTAAATAAAACAAAAAGCTTTAGCATTATATGAATATTTTAATAAGATAATTTACTTGAAAATAACTAGAAGCTTATAAATACACAAAATATAAACACTGAATGAATGTAGTCAGTGCTACGATATGAACAATATCAGTTGAGGCAAGTTTCGACCTTGAAGAATATGACATAAATAAAACTCTTAAAAACTAAAGCATTGCATAAATAATTATAATACTAAACTAGTATATGATTATAAATATAACCTTGAAGCTATGTACAGTTAAATGTCTGTTTAAAGTTCCTGCGGAACAGCTACATATAGGCTCGCTTAGCTGAGATAACTTTGATATTAAATAAAGCAATATACAAGCAATAATAACAGGATAAATATTACCTTAAAGTCCAACTATAAGCTAATATGTACACTATGTTCACCATTGACGAGAAACGTTCAATGTTCAGCAGTTAATCTTCCAACACTGGGAGAGTCACTTTGAAAAACATTGGCTAGGCCTCTTGCTAGCTTCTATGTACAATGTGCTTCAATTTCTTGCTAATATGAATGACTTGAATGTAGTGGTTTGAATCTGGTATGCAGTTATTGCATAATAGCATGACATTGATGCCTTTGTAAGTGCGATTTCTATACACGCAAAAATGATTACTAAATATGCTATGCTGGTAGCATAAGTAAGCTGAAATCCGCATAGGGGATATAGCCTTGTGAAAATTGAGTGCATTGGCAGACTAGTGCCGTTTAATCCTTATATAAGAATAAGGCCAGAGAATGTATGCAGACTAGTGCAGAGTAATCCTTATATTAGAATAAGGCATGAGTATAGAAACCCAGTGGTATACTCGTGATAGAGAATGTTGAAAAAACTATGGGCAATACCATTGGGGACCGTACAGCGCATGGTACAGCCTTTGAGAGTTAGATAGATCAGTGGGTCTCAATAATGGCAGTCAAAATGCCGATAGATACCTTTTTGTAGGTTTAGAACTAGAGATCAATGGGTCTCCATAATGGCAGTCAGGATGCCGATAAATACCTTTTTGTAGGCTTAGAACTAGAGATCAGTGGGTCTTCATAATAGCAGTCAGGATGCCGATAAATACCTTTTTGTAGGCTTGATATGACCATGATTATGGCTGGATATCACTATGTCACATGAGTAAAGAACTAGAGAGATTATGAGGTCTCAAAACGTGAAAACTTCCCGGCATAGCGGCTCAGCGCCATGCCGGCTGGAAACGGGGGTGCGCTTTTTGCGACTTACATGGTCGAGGTTCAAGAAACTACTGAATTCTAGAACGTGGGAACTAGATCAACTTGAAGAAGTTGTTAACGCCCCTTTGACACCGCCTCTTCTGGCGGGATGCTATACATCCTCTGGAAATAGAAAGGGTGAAACCTTTACGTCAGCGATTGTCTAAATTAACCTTATGAATTTTAACACAAATCCGGTCGAAATACGTTAACTAGTTTTTATAAAAATCGATTGTTAAAGATCGGAAATTTAGGAGCTAACTTGATTACCTCCGTTAAGTTAAGAGACAGTGATTGGTCGACTCGGTCGCCGGGGTATAGCGAAAAGCGCTATGATAGGTTGGAGGCGTTTCGAGGCCGCTTTATTTTTAGCTTTCTAGACTGCCAGGCGCAGTGGATAAACGTTGTAAGCAAGAGATGGCGTTAGTAGTATCGCCATGGATGTTAATTTGCTTAGAATGCGAGGACAGTGGCGTGGAATGTTAAAATTATATAAAATTAAATCGTTAGATTTGAAAGCGTGTTCAAATCGTTTTTGAACAGTTACCTGCAAAGCAAATAAAAGAACCCCCTATTAATGGAATGTTAGTAACTGTTTTAGGGAAATTTTTAAGAAAAGGAATTGATAAAATTAACTTGCATAATATTTTGAAAAGTATTAACATGTGAAAGTTGTTAAATTAAATGGGAAAGTACGAAAAGGGTGATTTTTGTATTGAGTATATATAAAAGGAAATAGATTAGAGTTCTTTCACCTACTTGTCTGTGGAAACGAGCAACATCGATGAAGAGAACGAACATTATCAATTTATAATGGTCGCCTTCAAATTACACAAAATTGGAAAAAGGTTTAGATAGTTATATTTCTAAAAAAGAAGAACGAGGGATGAAGCACATTTTTGGGGCTAGACGTCAAAAGTTTCACTATTGGCAGTGTAAGCCGATGACACAGGAAATGACCTACCAAGGATTAGGGGTAATTTCAAATTTTTAATCTTAGTATTAGCACCGAAAATTAACAATAGACTAGAAGGTTCACTCTAAGCCCTGCCCCCAGCATTTCCATCCTTGCCCCGTCGCGGTACCTGTCGAATTGCTGTGTAACCGCTCAGGTCTCATGCCACGTTTCACCCTGTCTCGTCTAAGGTCTGGCGTTTTGCCTTCTAGTCTCTTGTAACTGCTTAATAAGGCCCCCTTTTCTTTACTTAATTAATGTTTTACGACCAATAGAAAAAATTACTAGGGCAATAATATCGAACGTTGCGAAGATGGGCAAGGCTGACTCAGTCCCCTCATACAGGTTCTGAAAGGGATGAGATTTTTTTTATATAATAGAAATTGACTGGAATGCAGACCGGCTGACTCTATGTAATTGAATTAGCGGTAATTCTAGATTTTTATTTATTTTTTATAAATATTATTGTTCAGCTAAGAAATTGAAAGAAAAGTACTGTATTAAGTGAAATAGTTAACTATAATAAGAACAGACATTAGCATGACCCATCCTATAAAACTGCACTCCCGCCCCTTTTTGGGTTAGTTAATTCATGGTTTTTACGATCGACAGAAAAATTGTTGTTTGTTTCTTTTGACATGTGCATATATTTTGTTTGATTTGTCCTGTATATTTTTTATCATTGTCGCATTTAGTACTTTCTCATTTTGCCGATTTTTTATTTTTTATTTCTTTTCCACCGCAATTTAACCATATTTCTTTTAGTATTTTATTTCCAATGCTCATAGGTACTGAGGTAACCCGCCTATTTAATTAGAACTTATACATTCAGTTTTGGGACACTCTATTTACATATAAGGAAAGAACAAGAGAAAAATCAAGTCATAAATTGAAGTCGGGTTTTGCGAGGTTTTTTTGAAGGAGATCCGAATGCGTATCGCTCGAGAACGGGGAGAGATAGTCAAAAGCCGCTGCAGTGTATGGTTTATTTTGGTGAAATGTTTTGCTTCTTGGTTTTAACATGTCATTACAGGTCAGTAAAATTTATAATATTGTTATTAACATAATTTGTACAAGTATTTCTTTTATTCTCATGTATAATTCATATTTGATGGCATAACCTGTGTACAAATTTAATGAAATCGTTTCATGCTGTGAGCGACATGAAAACAGAAAATGTATTATTTGCTGTCTTTTCGTGCCAGGATTTTAATTTTAATATGACTGAGAGTGTACGCAAGGGTCTTGATGAATCTATACTAACCATTTCCTACCCTGACGGGAGAATATCTTAGTTACCTATAAATGTAATGATCATTCTAGATATATTGGCCCAAATTGAAACTAAATAGCTGGGTAGCCTCTGTATTCCAGGACCTTAGTATACGCCAGCGGCGTCAGGCTAACTAATAACAACCCCTTCAGTTTGAAATGTATTGCTACAAGTGTGGAACTACCAATTGTGGCACAGGAGACAGTAATTTAATTATTGATTATACTAATAAAGGTTATACAGCATAATTCGGTTTACGAATTTAGATCGAGGGTTTCTCTGCCGTACTCTTTCTCCTCGTGAATTCCAGGCTGACTCCGGCACGTTTTTCTCTACTAATTTTTCACAATTTCTTTAATAAATTAGGCGTATTAGGAATCTGTGGCTTAATTTACATGACGCACCTTACCCTCAAATTTCCCTAATTTTGTTACCGTCGGACGCGTTAGGAGTAAGTAAAATTTTGCAAGATATAATAATAACACAACGTAGCTATTGCTTTTCGTTTTAATCTATTTTGACGGTTATTGGCAAAATAAAGACAAAGCACAACTTTACTTATCTCATTCAACTATGTTGAACTAGCCCGGGTTGGCTATACTACAGCATGTTTATATGCATGGATCTTTAAATAATTTTAATATTTACGAAATTTGAATCTAAGATAACTAGTTTTTATTAGTCTTACGGATGGGTTTGAAGACGAAACCTGGTAGAATGCATCTGTCAAAAACATGTTTGCCATTTGAAGAAATTGAAAGGTATATTTGAGATTACCAAAGACTTTTAAACTCTTCTACCCACATATATCTATATACATTTGCCCTAAGCACTTCATGAGCCAAATTATCATTAACCCATGAATGAAATCCCTTAAACTTAGGTCACCTGTCTGGGCCACTTATATACTCATATAGTAAGTCAGCTAGGTAGCCCGGCCTTCCTAGCGAAGGCAGACAGCTTCCGCGGTTGGATTTGTCAGATTGAGCATGCAGCTTCTAAAGTGCACATCTCCTACCCTAGCTAACACTAGTCGTTCGATGGACGATTTATTGTCCTCCAAGCAACAACTGCATTTCGATTCATCCACGATGCTGCTGCGGGCAGATGCAACTGCCTGCTCAAGCGAACCCTGTCATAAGCCCCATGTCCCCCTTCTTCAAATCTACGAGAGCTATTACCCTAACAAGCGCTGGATCTTCCGGCAGAAGCTAAGCCCGGCATATTCCTAGTGTATCCATCCATAGGTCCCTGGTCCGCTCATTCATTACGTTCCTTAGAATGATAGCGGCCATACTATCTTACCAGACGATTCGAGTGTCCAAAAATCCATACGAGAATGAGCTCTGTCAGACTCAAGGATCGAGAAAGCAGCCATGCTGTCCGAGCAATTGCTAATGTCCTTACCTCTGAGAGCAGGTTCACGTACCCATATTTCAGGATCGCATATATTTCGACTTGCTTGCATGTCAGGTGAAACTTTTTCTCATCCCTATGGTATGTCCATAACCACTTGTACCAGTACCACTATCTATTTTGGAGCCGCCTGTGTACCAGAGGATCCCATTAGCTGAATGTGGGCCACAATCCAACCTCAACCACGAGTATCTATCGGGTACATGAAAACTTCGACGTCTACTTGGCCTGATATATGAGCAGTATGTTGTCCTTCCTCATTAAAAGTTCTAGGCCCTCCTCTGGTCTTTATTATTGACCCTTAGGTGAGCAAGACTTTTCTGTCCTGAATGCCTCAAGGTCTTTCGCTCCAAGAATAAGTAGAGAGGCAGCAAATCAGGCAGCCCCTCACGAGTCCTGAGCGGTGTTGTCCTCATAGTACCTGTAATTCCTACGCATACCAATCTCTGAACTCTGTCCACCTGAGCATTACAGGTGACTGTTTGTATATCGGTCCACCATATGACGTTCGCGAGATGCTTCGTTGATTGTTTATATCTCTCTTTCACCCAGCCTTAGCTTTCTCGTAAAGAGTATTACTACAGCCTTGCCTGGGTTGGCGTTGAGCCTTTTCCGCTGTCGCCGCCTTTCTATCTACTGGGGTGCTTTTTGCATGTCCCTCCGTGCGATCGATGATCTGTCATATAGGCAAGGACACGATGTAAAATCCAGATTCATTCAGCGCGTGCATCAAACTGTCAACTTCATATTGAGAACGCGCACGAATACAGCATCCAAATTTCCATGGCATTTATAAACTTCCACAGAGCCATTGACAGTATTGAATCGAATCGAACAAGAAAATCCAATAAAATTAAAAATATTTATTAAAACGCTTCCTCAGAATTTAAGTCGATCAAGACCTCAAAGCCGACAAAATTTCAATCAGCAAAAGAGTACGGCATCTATCCGAACTTGTTCATCCCTGCACATGGAATGAAAAAGATTTTCTAAGAATCGAATTTAGGAAATGAGATATCTATAATTCGGAGATGCTATTGCCATCAGGACAATCGATGTAGATGAGCTGGACCTAATGCTACATATAACATTTAGTTTGCTGACTTTAAGATTAACAATTCCAATTTAAATATAATGAGGAAATGGAGAACGCATGATTATCAATAGACAGGCACACAATAGAAAGCGTGGAACAATGTCTTTAAATTGGACATAAATTGAGACCCGGAAGAGCAAATTAAACGGCGAAAATCTTAAGAGTTCAGTATGTCCGAGGCTGATAGTTTAGAGAAAAAAGGAATCTAAAAAAAAAACAGATTATTATAGGCACAATAGCCAAGAATATGTAGAAAGAAATTGGTTTTATCTATCACAGGAGATGAATACATCAGCGAGAAGCCAGGAGGATATGCTTAAGTTCAGCATTAGGCAGTAAACTGCTGAAAACAAAGGTTAAGAAAATTCTGTATTATTTAAGCCTGGCGTAAAAAAGAAAAGCGATTGGATTAGGAGCAAAGCAGGGGCCATTCATATCAAAGAGAAAATCGGTAAAATGAAAGGAAAGATCGCAGAACAAAAGATATGATTGTCATCGGACAGATGAAATCATCTATAGGAAAGAAGACATAAGAAGACTATTTTTGGTAATGCAGGGATTATTAAAAAAAAAAAACAAAGGACCAGCCATCAACAATGTATATGCTTAAAAATTATGTTAACGAGAATAATTCTCAAAGGTCGATGTTGTCAAAATTTACATTCGCAATTTGTTCGTTTCACCTGTAATATCATATAAGCTATTCACATGTAAATGAAACAGCACATACTAGCGCTTTTATACGCTCATTCGTTGAAATAACCTGTAAACGTTCTTGCTAACGTTTCCCTTAATGTTACTACCTCCTATTGCCAAAGTAGTATAAAAGCCATACATGATCGTCGTAAAGACATTACACAAAAACGAACCGAAAGCAATTCAAAGTTCTACACTTAAAAGCCAAGTTAAGTGGCGAAGTCGGCGCTCGCTCAAGTTCAGGGAATACACCTAATCAGATTTCGCTTGTATTTTGTTATAGAAGGGATGAGAGCAAAAAACAGATCGTTCGTTAGGGTTATAGAACGGGGTCCCCCTTTAGCATCTTCTTTGAAAGTTCAACTGAAAACATAATTTCGGAGCTACATATTGACATTTTCGGTGATCATCAGTCATGAAAAAGGGTTGCCCAATATCTACCTATTTGTGATATATTTTTTTAAGTTTAAAGGGATAATTAAGTAGGGTTGGCTTGGACTTTAAGGTGGGAGAAATATTATCATGCAAATAAATGAAATTTAAGTCAGCTCTAAATAAATCCAGTAGTTTGGGGATCTATGTGATCCACGAGCGAAAGAGTTTGGGAAATAATAATTTTTACCATTGTGATGAACCTATCGAACTACTGGCATAGCATAGTTCTGATGCAATTACGTTTGTTCCATACATGACCCACTGGCATCGAAGGCGTTTACATAAAGATATAATATATCGAATTTAATTTTTTTCAAAAGTTGTACAGTAAGTTCAGTTATACCATTCAATCATCAACATTTTACATTTATCTGACAATACACCTTCAAACATTTTAAAATCGTCATTCTGATTAAACTGTAAATTTACGAGCCCAGTAAAATGTTGGAAAGTATTATTGCATATAAATATAATCATATAATTGGTGTAAATTGGATCGTTGGAAACCAAGCTGAATTGCAGATTCTAAAATTGCAGCTGCATAATATGCAGCTTTTGAGGTTATTTCACCTTCACGAGATCCTCTAAATATTACGAGTAGCTCATCAATTTGTTTCTAGCAGATCTTTGTTATTTACTAGCTGCAATCGATTTGCATTGGTTTAGAAAGTCATCCAGATCTATTTGTGTGTATGTACCTATTTTACACTGTTCCCAAAGGAAAAGAGAACAAAAAAGATCCAACCATTATTTGGGTTTCGCCACCATCCTCAAGAATTAACCACTGGGTGACCTAGAGCTGTACTGTTTTATCTAGAATGGTAGTATATAAAACAGTAGTCAACTCGGCTTTATAAAAGACTAATGAGCTAAGTGGATTCATTAAAATGGGGAAATTATTAAAATAAGTAATATTATGTTCTCTATTCTAAGTATGGTGAAAACCAAAATTTTAAAGAATTAATATTTACAATGAACTATAAAATGCATTCGAAACAACTTTCTATAAACTGCTTTTCTAAATAAAACATAAGTACAGCCTATAGGCTAAACAGCTGGTCCTACTAGTTAGATTGCTTAACAGAGATTTAATCACCATTGCTCTTTTGTATGAATAAGGCCCTTTCTCCTTCTTCACGGAACATCAAACCTCAAATACCGATCAGCTACAAGACAACATGCGCATATGCAGAAACCAATAATTACACCATACTATCCATAAAACTAGATGCCTTATTTATAATAACCTATTGTCCGTGGCTACAAGACAGCATGGGTATATGCTAAATGGTATAATAGATATAGCTTGCCTATTTAATGCCCCAGCCATCAATTTGCCAAATATAATTCACGAGATGAGATAAGATAGAGATCACTAAGATTAGATAAAAAAATTATTCCACGTGCAAAAGTGGTCGTACCTACCTTAATTTCAATTCAATATCAATTTCAAACACGCTTTATTGTTATGAAAGAACAAGTTCTTATTAACAAAGCTAACATAAAAACTAAAATGTAAAAAAGCATATATCCAAGTAAGCTTACAAATTAAATATAAAAAATAACTATCAAGAGTGTACTAAGTGGAACGAACAATGCTAAAATAAAAATAAGGGACAAGAAAAAAAAAAGTAAAATACAACAAACAGATAATCTGGGTCATACAACACATTAAAATGAAAAACAAAAAAAAACCGTTTAGTACAATTTAAAAACCTATAACATTCCATTAAACGCACCCCAATATAACAGATAAGGTTAAGACCAGTCATCATTGTAAAATTCTTGCACACTATGTTATGCATTTTGTCTTAAAAGTAAAGATACAGATCTTTTAAAACTGATCTGTGTTTGACGTTGCTTCACCTCCACAGGCAAGCGGTTGTAAATTTTTAGGCTTTCATAGATATAGCAGTCCTTAGCTACTGCGCTCTTCGGAATCGGTAAAGGGAGATTATTTGTTTGCCGAGTATTATAATTGTTAGAATTAGAATAAGTTGTAGCATGAATTGCCTTTCTTTTATTTACCAAACACACGGTTTCCAAAATAAAAATGCAAGGAAGTGTTAAAATTCCGTGCTCCTTGAACAAGGGGCTACAGGACTTTCGCCTCCGCCCCCGAAAATATGGCCTACCGCCCTCTTCTGTAAAATGAGCGCTGAGTTAAACAATATCCGGCTACGAAAACCCCAGAAGGCAATGCCATACCTTAAGTGACTCTCTACCAAAGAAAAATAGACTATTTTAGCCATTGCAGGGCCCAACTCATTAGACACAATCCTGACGGCGTAACATCCTCTAGCTCGTTTGCTGTTCAGGGCCTCGATATACCTTGAACCTAAAATTATCGTCAATCAGAATGCGGAGAAATCTGTTTACCCGCCTTCTTACCAGCTCAGTACCATCCATAGACAGACCATTACAGCCACACTTAAAAGTAAGGACACCAGTCTTGTTTATGTTAAGGCACAGCAGATTCGAGTCACACCACTCTCTAACCATTCCAAGATCTTCGTAGACCATGTCCATCAATACATCTTGCTGTTTATGAGACCATAAAATAGTAGTGTCGTCTGCAAATATACTAAAACTTCCTCTGATATCGATTGTAGCCAGGTCGTTTATGTAGATCAGGAAGAGAATCGGACCGAGCACCGATCCCTGGGGCACCCCATGTTTAATATCACAAATCTCCGACATTCCAGCAGCCGACCTCACGAGTTGCTTTCTGATTTCAAGGGAGGACTTAAACCACTGTAGTGCGACCCCTTTAAATCCACAATTATGAAGCTTCCCCAGCAGTATTCTGTGATTTACGCAGTCAAAAGCCTTGGGAAAATCACATAATACCGTTGCGGCAACATTTCGCGACATTTAGGTACTTATACAAACCCTCCAAAAAGGAAAACATTGCATCCTGCGTCCCCAAACTCTCTTGAAACCCAAACTGAAACTTACTAAAAATTTTGCGATTTTTCGTAAAACATACCATTCTCTTCTTAAAAATTATATCCACAGCCTTTGATAAAGATGGCAAGAGTGATATTAGCCGAAAGTGTGCAAAATCAATCTTTTCGCCTCCCCTGAACAAAGGTTTCACAACTACTGTGTTTAGGCACAATGTTCCAGAATCAAAAGATGCATTCATCGAATAAACAAGGGAATCAAGTGCCTGATCCGGGAGAGCCTCCAGAACCCTAACAGACATCTGAACAATCCCCGACGCCCTCTTATTTTTTATTGTGTAAAGAATACTTTTTAATTCATCCCGGTCGGTATGTGACAAGTAAAAGGAATCTCTAATATTATCTATAAAGAAAATTTCCCGCAATGTCATGCGTAAATTATAAATTAAATTGAAGTATTCTTCCCTGCAAGACATGTGCGGTACTGCTCTCGCTGCCGCCATAGGAACCAAGATCCTGGCAAATCTACTACCTTGGTTAGTTCCTTAAAAATGATGAAGCGTTTGTCCGATTTAAACTTGCATTATTAGATTAATTGACCTATTAAAATAGGTTATTTTACAGCTGCGTTTGCATAAAAATACTCATAATATTAATAACTGTTTTAAAATAACTAAATATTTAATGCCGCTGGTGTCAATTTAGCAAATATGTTTAACTAGATGATACAATATAGAGATTACTAAGATTAGATGTAAAATAATTCCACGTGCAAAAGTGATCGGTTCTACCTTAACAGAAAACTTCCCTTAATACCATGCGTAAATTATAAGCTTAATTGAAATATCCTTCCTTGCACAATAAGATGCGTTTAAATAAAAATATATAAAAAAATTAAACCATAAGAAAAAACGTGCGGTACTCCTTACGCAGCCGCCGCAAGAACCAAGATATTGGCAAATCTACTATCTTGACTAATTCCTTAACTCTTGAAAAATGATGAAGCTTTTGTCCGATCTAACCTTGCATATTGAAATTAATTCACATATTAAAATAAGTTTTTTTTACTGCTGCGTTTGTATAAAAATAATCATAATATTAATATTTGTTTTAAAATAACTAAATATTTGATGCCGTGGGCATCAATTTGGCTAATATGTTTTACGAGATGATACAAGATAGAAATTACTAAGATTAGATGTAAAATAATTCCACGTGCAAAAGTGATCAGTTCTACCTTAACAGAAAATTTCCCTCAATGCCATGCGTAAATTATAAGCTTAATTGAAACATCCATCCCTGCACAATACGATGCATTTAAATTAAAACATAAAAAATCAAACCATAAGAAAAAACGTGCGGTACTCCTCTCCTGCCACCGCAGGAACCAAGATCTTGGCAAATCTACTACCTTTGTTAATGCCTCAAACACGACGCGACGGAGCGTTTGTCCGATTTAAATTTGCATATTGAAATTAATTGATATATCAAAATAATTGCTGCGTTTGCATAAAAATAATCATAATTTTAAAATAACTAAAGCGATCAAATAATGTATTTAAAGAAAAATTATTTTCAAATAAACCTGATGGGCACTGACATCAATTATTTGTGTATAAAACTAAAAAGCATCAGCACAATAAAATTGCAATTTGATGGTAAGATTACTGATAATTTCACGTAGTTCAACCTTGAAAATTCGATAATTTTACTGTCGGGTCGGTTCAAAAAGTTACTTGAAACTAGGAAGTGAACTCGGGACAAAAATCATGTAGCGGAATTATTGAAATTACCGTAACATGATATACAGGGTGTCCGGAAATAGCATCGCCAAATTACAGAGGGTGATTCTGCATGAGAAAATATTAATAAAAGTTCATATCCACGTGGAGCCGCACACGCTTTTTAAGGGTTCTAGAACCCTTTGAAGACGCCGCGCCGTCCAGAAAGAGCTTTTTATTTTATTACTTCGGAACTACTTTCATATCAGTTATGAATTTTGGTGCGTGAATAGTCACTAATGAAAGCTATTTTTAACAGCTGTATTCTTTTGACACCTTACCACCCAAACATGTTAGTTCTAAGTAAGCAGGTGCGTTTAAAAAATAATAAGGCAACCATTAAGAAATAAGATTATTATTATTAATTACAAAAAAAATACTGCGAACATTGGGTGGATGTTTAAAAGTAAAATAAAAACAACAAATAAAACAAAATTTGACATTTTTAGGTTCATACCTAAAGTAAATAAACAAACAAACACAAACGTTAGATTTTTCACACTATTAGATACAGTAAACAATTAGGCAAATTACAGCAAATGTTGAAAATGACTACCATGCATAGCTATGCAACCGGCTAAACGATTTCGCATCGATAATCGTACTCGTTTAAGTATTCCAGGTTTGTTATGAATTTCTTGACACTGCTCCATTATTCGTTGAGGATTTAAGTCTGGCCAAGCAATGGGCCCACCCCGTCCTATCCATCGTTCACTATATACTTGATTTAAATATTGCCGCACTTGATTACTGAAATGGGGTGGAGCCCCATCCTGCATAAACCAATATTGTAGTCTAAGTTCGCAGGGCACATCATCAAGGAAGTCAGGTAGATTATTTCGTAAAAAAATTAAATACGAAGCACCATTTTGATTTTGCGGCTAAACATTATTCTGTTTCCTAAAATCCCCGCCCTTACATTAATAGAGAATCTATCTTGAAATTTAGCTTCAAAATAGGCATGGGGATTTTCCTCTGCCCAGACATGGTTATTATGGAAGTTTATTATACCCTCACTTGTAAAACATGCCTGATCGGTGTAACAAACTTTTTCTCATCCATTCACCAAACTCCAATCTGGGTTGTAAATCCTGGGGTTTAAGCGCTTGAACACGTTGTAAGTGGTATGGCCGAAGAAGCTGTTCTTTCAAAATTACCCAAACAGTGCTTCTGGGAACACCCTGTCTTAAAGCCAATTTTCTGGTACTGATTCCTGGATTACCTGCAACCTGCTCTAAATCCCGTTCTTCTGCCTCTACACTACGGGTTGTACGAGTTATTCCACAATCTGCTTTTCATGGTGAAAAAGTTCCATTTTCTCTAAGCCGTTAATGTAAACTGCTGAATAATTGTTTATCGAAAAGTTGGCGATTTGGAAATGCCTCTTGATATAGCCTACAAGCTTCACGATCGGGGCCATTCGCTTTGCCATACATGAAATGCATCTGCCATCTCAGAAAATGAATATTCTGACATTTTTGAAAACTAATAAATTAGTTTAAAACTAATTTTTTAAGATAAATTTTGAAACCAAACTGTCAACAGAAATTATAATATTAACATTTGTTAGATAAATTTGTCCTTCCAAAGCCTGCTATATTTTGCTCCATGCGTAATTCAATTTAATAAGAAAAATGTACGGATTTGTTCGGAACAATTTTTCTCCGAAACCGTTAATTTTTCGGCCATTTGCCAAGAGTACCTTTTTCATGCAAAAGATAATAGAGAATCATAAAATTCTATTAAGGTGTCAAAAAAATACAGCTGTTAAAAATTACTTTCATTAGTGACTATTCATGCACTAAAATTCATAACTGATATGAAAGCAGTTACGAAGTAATAAAATAAAAAGCGCTTTCTGGAAGGCATCTTCAAAGGGTTCTAGCACCCTTAAAAAGCCTTTGTGGCCCCACGTGCATATGAAATTTTATTAATATTTTCTCATGCAGAATCACCCTCTGTAATTTGGCGATGCTATTTTCGGATACCCTGTATAGAACAGAAAAAGTCAATTTACATAACAGCTTCGATCCTTTTCCACACAAGCAGTGAAAATTTATAGCAAACTGTCTTGATGTAACATATTACCAAAAATGTTCTTCCAATAGAATTTTATTTTTATGAACGAAAATTACTTACATCTTAAATTTGATATTTCTTTAACAACATGCAATTCGTAAAATGCCACAAAGTTTGCAAGTTGTGGAAATTGCTCCAGAAATGCGGGACATGAAATATTTTACGATTCACAGCATATTTGTAGATATGCGGCTACAAATAAGAAACCGTAGAAACATATACATGTTTTGAGAGTTACAAGTAGTAACTTTCTATGAAAGCTATGAAACGCATCGAGTCCAAGAGAAATGTTTTATTACTTTTAACTTTTATGATATTCTGAAGCTTTATGATGAAGGATGATTTTTAAAAAATTTAGTGCACAGATTATTAGGGTTGAGATTCACACTAATGGCAATAGGGTTTCTCAACGGGGCGCAGCGTGCGTTTTATGGAGCAAGCTCTCAGAAGCAAAATTATATAAATTTCTATTGTGTTTATATTTTTTGAAGTTTCAGAGCCGCATTTAGCAAAGCTAAGTTCCAGCCAACAATAAGCAGTAATCATATTTGAGAGATATCTAAACTAAGCTTTAAATTTACAATTTCGTTGGTAATCAGTCGATGAATCCCGACTTTTGAGAATCTGACCTTTTAGAAGCTTGCCACTAGTCTTCGATTGCCGTGTTGGACCAAATATGGAAGTGTAATTTTGACCATCTAATTAGGAACCTCCCACTAGCGAGGAGGTCAATTTTGTTAGCTTTTAATTTTATTTATTTATTTTCACTTCAGATTAAAAGAAACTAAGAGTGAATAAAGTGTAAGTTAAGAAAATTTACAATTAGAGATACGTAGGCCAGAGCGAGCTGTATTCTAGCTCAAACGCCGTACCTGTACATTTTAGTATTAATCCACAACAAGCAGTTTCAAACACAAATAATTATAAATCGCAGATCGATAAAAGCATGGTTCGGAACACACATTACTACAGTTGCTCCACCGATAGTATCGAAAGGTTCAAAGCAAAACGTCAAATTAAGATGTCTATTGACATGATTCCAGAAATGTTAGGCACAATAAGGTAAGGTTAATTGTTCCAACATGAAATTAAATCTTAAGCGAATTTGACATTGTTGACAGGCATCTTCTCGAAATAAATTTAGAGTTGAAGCTCCTGAAACCCACTTACTGCTAAATATTTACGTTTATGTAAGGCAAGCACACGTGTGACACTCTGCACCCTTTCCGAAGGACAATGAAATAAAACCATATTTTCAAAACAGACGATCAAACCACTACATCGAGAAGAAAATGTAAATCGCTAAATTTTACCGTAATTAATTAGATAAATTTTATTAAACTATGTACTGTGACCAATATATCATGGTATCATCCTCACGTGCACCTTTATTTTAAAAATTAAGGAATATCTAAGCAAATCCCTATGACAGTTACTTTAACCGAATCTTTGACAGAATGGTTAATGAAATATAACTCAAATAGTTAAAAGGGTGCATACAATATTAGAAGATATTTAATTTTAATTAGCAAGTGAGTATTTTGTCATTTTCTGCCCATTACAATAGGTTATATTTGTTGCACTCAAGGCGTTCGGGAATCGGAACCTAATACACATTATACTGATATGCACATATTACTCAATCGACATCGGATACACTTTATATCTTCTTAACAGGAAGCCATTTCCTAATATGCAGTTTCAAGTTCAACAAGATGCATATTTTTAATTTAAACAAGTTCATCTCACTTGTTAATTATAATTTACAAGCCCTGACATGATGTAGTGACGAAACACGCAATGCCAATATTTGCGGTGCAACGGTCTATTCAGAACATCCCCGATTAGGACTAATATGCATAATCGATTTCGCTTAAATTTTGATAGTATAATTTAAACTAATCCGTTGTACATTGGCATTCTGGCAAGCACAGCTTACACAGGCTCCTGTTAACTTGTCTTGAGATTAAGACGTATCTTAGGAATGTAGTAAACAGATTTAAATAATTATGCGATGGTGTTTGCATTTATTATTTAAAACAAATTATCCTAATGATGTCTGTGTTATGAAGAAGAACTTAACGCAACAAACTCGGTCATCTTCAAGGTAATTTCTGAAGTTGCTTAAGCGATGGGCTTCTATTCTAGTAATATGTATTTAATAATTAATTGCTGAGGAAGAAATATGTGCATAAATTGTACAAGTTTTTGTTAATGTAATTAGATTTGAACCACCATGGCTTGCACTCAACCAAAGAGCCCCGTAAAATCACTACTGTCAAGTATATAGAGGTATTCACAAAAAATTTATTCCTCTTTTGTATGGCCCTTCAAGCCGGAAGTCATGTAACTGGAAGAGGCAGATAAAGAGGAAATTTACGCCTCTGGTTCATAATTTTCTGGGCCGGATATGCAAGTGAATGATTTACGGCCTTTGTTAATGATGCTTCGAGTACAAATATATACTCCCTACTCCGTCAAGCTTCTTCTCGCCGAAGTATTAAAGTTCATCATGACCACCATGAAGCTCATCACTGATTCATGTGAACCCTGGGTTCGATGTCGAATTTCGTCCCACAAGGCATATCTACAATCTGATGGTTAAAAGACTTCTTTCAACTGCCGAACTAGATCATCCCATTAACTAAATCAACAAGTTCGGGACTAACTCTGGTGCTGATTGCAACAATCATGATTTTGACATAACACAAAACAGAAGTTCTTCCATATGCTCCAGGGAATCATTTATACTTGAGTGTTTGCTGAATTTTAAATTCAAATCGCTTACCTCGTGAAAAGCTGAAAAAATCCCTAGACTGTTATTAGAGGTACAGTTTGCTCCACGATGAGATGAAAACTGAAATTTTTTTAGCCCATTACTACATTGTCGGAGATCTGGCTTCAGTTTTATGGACCACTATAGTACAGGATGGAACACGTATCGATACGATACCATTCAGCAACTCCTATTTTTCCAATGGAAAGAATATCTGTTGTGTTTGACTTAGTGTAGCAAGACGAAACTTCACATCCAACAGATAGTAACTCCGCAAATGTTGCAGTTGGGCAAGCGGAACCCCCAATTAATGAAAAGAAGACCATTAGGGTGCCAAATGTGTTCTTCATGTTGGAAATAACTTGTAGTAGCAATGTTTGACAAATCAACTGGTGCTTCGAAAAAAATACCTGGAGATATATGCGGTTATTATGATTTGGGAAAAAACTATTAGGTTTTCCAAAAACCTGATTTTGAGATTATATGTTATAGGAGAGATAATTTAATAATTCTTGTTCATGAGCTGTAGGTTGTTGAGCACCTCCAAAGTGATGCACATCGGGTTTCGTAAGATCCCTAGTTGAAGTTAACGGTATAACTTGGTGTGAACCTTAAACTGGCGTGGTCCTTTCGGGGTAAAATGGTGTTTGGTACGACGGACTGCTCTCTCTGCAGCTGGCTTGCCAGCTTCCTTCAGAACCGATCTCTGCACGTTGCAGTTGATAGACACATCTCAGACACATTCGCCAATAACGCGGGCGTGCCTCCTGCCGCAATGCATTTACCAACTCTGTTCCTCATCTATAATAATGACTTGCTGACCGAAACGAATAATCCTGTTTACAGTTTTGCAGATGACAGTACCCTTGTCTCCCAATTTAGATCAGAAAAACCTTTACCAGTGACTGAAACTTATCACCGCAGACAGGAGCAGATTACAGCAATTAGTCAAGACCTGGAGAAAGTTCAAACTTGGGCGACAGAAATTTGGCCCAGTTCAATGCAGTGAAGACCCAAGCAGCCACGTTTGCCAAGAGGGCCAATATGGCGAGCCCTGACATCATTATTGCAGGATCGACCATTCCTTCATCCTCGTCAATTGGACTTTCTGGGTGTTTCGGTCAATTGGAATATGTCTTGGCATGACCACGTTGCTAATACCGCAAAATCAGCCTCCCAGAAGCTTGGTGCGCTATTTCGCATCAAAAAACTGTATAAACCGCAGCAGTTGCTCTTGCTCTACAAAGTGCAGATGTTCCCAGAATTTGGCCCGCCTCATCCCGCCCCTGGCAACGCCTGGCTGACAGTCACGGCAGACGGCAAGAGCGCACCATTTCGTCGTACAACTGGAAACACCGCTTTAGAAAAACCCCTTTGTTTGGCGTACTGCATCACTGTGGAACTCACTCCCAGGACATCTGTTTCCCCTTAATTACAACCTACAACTATTCAAGAACCGTGTCAATTAACACCTTCGCACACACACGTCTCGTCGAGCGCCATAGAATCTCCCTTTAGTGTGTGTGCCACTACCATAAAAAAAAATCGCTGGGCCTCTACTTTGTTCCGCGCGACTGCTGATGAGGCGTGTGGCCGTGGCAAATTAATTCTCTTGCCCGAGGATGAGAACGAACAAAAGTGAAGAAACTCGCGGGTTGAAAACGAAACCCATCATTCATCAAATTGGATGTTGAGCGCTAATGGGTCTCAAATAACCTGCATAAATCTTAATGAATTCTAACATATCCCAATGATCGATCTAGCTCTATTGGTACAATTTATGTTGCTCTATTAGGATCTCCTGGTACATTCAACTGAAAAGCTTCATTAGTTCTTCGGGATCCAGCCAAAATGCAGATGGCTGGTAAGGACAGGTGAATGTGAGTCTCCATGTGGACCAAGTTCTGAAAGTTTTTCAATTGCAGACATAACCATGATCCTAACAATCGCTTATTTGGGAATAAAGTAGCATGAATTGGTGATTTAGCTTGCTCAATTGCAATATTTGTGGGGTTGCTATCTATAGAAAAGTCAGGACGTGAAGGTGTTTTTCCTATTGGAGAAAGTGAGCTTTGCTGAATAGTATCGTATGGGTGTAAGTTATTCGCACTTCATCCCTACTATACCCTATAAAATTGAAGCCCGAAGCACGTCAATAGAAATGACTCGATTGAAACATGCATCAGAAACTTCAGCATCAGAGACTTGATTTTGTTCTCATTTTCGGAGTTTCAAAACAAAATTCTGTATATTGCGTTCCAATTCACTCAATTTAGTTTGCTATTAACAGAGTTCAGTATCAGGTGAAATTTTTAAAAACATTGATGAGTTCACGCTCTAGTCGTAATAAGCTATTCTATGTCGAGGCTCAGACGTTCATATCAGAGTCAGACAGTTTACATATATGATAATATCAATTTTAGGTCTAAAGTATTTCTGTTAATAAAATTATCATTGAACCCACTGTAGTAAACTATAGTCAACAGACCTTATAAAATCACTACATTTAAACCAATCTTAGCACGTCTACAGAAAGTGATGCTCATTTATACCTCCTGTTCAATAAGAAAAGCCAGGCTTCTTCAGCGGCTGCTTCAACTGAAAATCTTTCACCCTGTCCTTTACAAGACACATACATTTTATACATACAATAATTGAGGTAAAAGCAAATTTTGCACGCCATACAGTTGGTAAGTAAGATTGCGCTTCTGGAGTGTATTGACAACTCTCGTTCAACATTACTCTCGGAGAAAACTCATCTGCTACCTTTGTACTATATATATATAT